>JARQOD010000006.1:59942605-60095653 GCA_033576555.1 Oophaga sylvatica | reverse complement strand
ATTAATCAAAATATTTAAAGATTTGTAAATAATGAATTTTACCAAAAACCCTGGACCATGCAAGGCCGGGAAGGATAGAAGCCGGTCTAAAGTTTTGTTTTGTAAGAAAAAAGGTGGTTTATGTTTAGGTTGAAAAACAAAAAGGGAAATAAATTTTAGATTTTTAGGTAGATTAGGTCAATTAGGATGGAAATCTTAAAAAGGTTTGTTAAAGCAGGCCACCTTGAAATGGGGAGGTTACGAAATTAATGTTTTCTTTCTTTGGACGCCATAAATTCCATAAAGGTCTTAAATTTTTTAAGACGGTTGTTAAGGGGGTTACCAAATGAATTTTGGTTAAAAACCGGGGTTAAAAAGAACTGCAAAGGGGGGCTTTTAAAAAACCCCCAACAAAGAAAACCCACCAATATCCTGTAGGGGTTTTGGGGGAATCCCCAAAAATTTATTGGTTTTGGGAAATTTAGTTGTGAACACAAAAAATTTATTATGTCATCCAAGAATTTGCCAACTTGGGTTTATGGACCCTGCCAAATCCCTTCAGGGGGGCCCCTTCAAAAAAATTTTACCAAATCTTGCGCAGGAAGACACGGGGAAAGGGCGGGGGAAATAAAACCAAAAAGGTTTTATTTAAGGTTGGAAACCCACTTAATCCAAAAGTCCCAGGGGAAGGGGTTTAGGAAAAGTGCCATAGGAAAATTCTTTTTCGCCTTGTTCCGGGGAAAAAAACCGCATTAGGACCTTTTTAATTGTTCCGCATTTGGCCCTTGCGGTTTTTTCCCCAAAAAACCTTAAATATGAAATTTTGGAAATTCGTTTAGGGGGGGGGGAGGGGTGAAACCCTTCGTGTCCCAGGGTGAGGGATCCCCCACGGTGGGCAATTCTTTAAAAAATTTTAATAAAAAAAAATTTCCTTCCGCGGCCCACCCCCCCGGGCCCCCTTACCCCCCAAGCATCCCGGCCTTTCCCCGGAGGTTTGCAACCCCCCTTTGGGGTCTCGCGAGATTTACGTCTCGGGTTTTGCGAAAGCCCTACCCTTGCCGCATATGGACGGAATGGGGGCCCCCCCGGGGGGGAAAAATTATTAATTTTTTTTATTATTTTTAAATTTTAAATTGATGGGAAGGGTCTTTTAAAATTAAACACTTAAATAGTGAATCTTGACCAAATTAAAAGTTTTCCAATTTCAACCAGGAAAAGTCAATTTGAATTTTAGCAAAATTTTTTCTTTGGGGTTTCAAACTAAACTTTTTTTCCTCGGGAAATGGGGTTTAAATTTTCCAATTCGCAAGATACCTTAAAAACAAGTTGATTTGTGACTTTTCCCAAATTTACAATAATAACAAGTTTTTAAAATTTTTTTGCATCTTGCACAGACTTCACATGAAGTGACAAGTTTAAAAACATCCTTCCTGCAAGTGGGCCACCAAAAGAAACGAGAAAGAAATTCCTGTGTCTTTAGAATTCCTCTATGCCCAGCTATCTTGGAATCGTGAATGAGTTGCAATACTCTCAATCTGACTGTTTCAGGAATATACAGACGTTGTCCCAGAATCCACACACCATTCTTAAAGACAAGACTTACGTCCCTTGGGGGTTTGTGCCAACAAGGAATCCGCATGGTATGCTTCCTTGATGTCCTTAAGTAGGTCTTGATTATGAATCACTCCCAGGAATCTAGAGTCAGAAGAATAGTCTTAGGAGGAGCAAGTGGACGGGTCTCTGCTGAATGAATCCTAGAGTGTGCATCAGCCTTTCCATTGCGCTATCCTGGTCTATAAGAAATGACAAAATTAAATTGGTTTAAGAAAAGATTCCAGCGAGCCTGGCGAGGAGTCAGGCACTTAGCCGACCTGATAAATTCAAGGTTACGATGGTCTGTCAGGATGACTATTTGCTGTGCAGCTCCCTGAAGAAGGTGTCTCCATTCTTTGAAGGCGGCAATAATGGCCAACAACTCTCTATTGCCCACATCGTAGTTCCTCTCAGCCGAAGACAACTGCTGGAAAAGAAGGCACAGGGATGCAAGACATTCTTCTCACCTGTTCTCTGAGAGAGTATAGCTCCAACGGCACAGTCTGAAGCATCCACCTCTATTATGAAGGCAAGTTCGGGGTTGGGATGTACCAAGATAGGTGCGGTGGTAAATTTATCTTTTAGACGGGAAAATGCTTCCTGGGCTTGGGGAGTCCAGGAGAACCTAGACCTCTTTCCGGTAAGTTGGGTGATAGGTGACACTACCTCAGAGAAATTCCTAATGAAACGTCTATATAAATTGGCAAACCCGATGAAGCGCTGCACCTCCTTCACATTTCTAGGACTTGGCCAATCCTTGATGGCTTGGGTCTTGCTTCCATCCATACTAATTCCTTGTGTAGACAGTACATACCCCAGAAATTGAATTTCGGTCCTATGGAATTCACACTTTTCAAGTTTGATGTAAAGATGGTTTTGTCTTAGACGTTCCAAGACCATTCTCACATGTCCATGATGTTCCTCTGAGGAGTTAGAAAAAATTAGAAATATCATCCAAATAAATCACCACGAATGTATCTAGGAGATCCCTGAAGATGTCATTCACCAAGTGTTGGAAAGTGGCTGGGGGCGTACTCAGACCAAAAGGCATAACTAGATATTCAAAGTGTCCATAGCGTGACCTGAATGCAGTCTTCCATTCATCCCCAGGTCTAATACGGACCAAGTTATAGGCCCCACGGAGATCCAATTTAGAGAAAATTTTGGCATGCCGCACTCTCTCCAATAACTCAGGGATTAAAGGCAATGGATAACGGTTTCTAATAGTAACCTTATGAGTTCCCTATAGTCTACCAGGGTCTCAGAGATCCATCTTTCTTCTTCACAAAGAAGATGGGTGCACCTGCAGGAGATGAAGAGGGGCGTATGAAGCCCTTGGCTAGATTTTCGTCTATGTAATCCTTTAAAGCCTTTAGCTCAGGCCCCGCCAGGGGGTAGATCTTACCAAAAAAGGTATCTCTGCTCCAGGCAATAATTCAATTGGACAATCATATGGACGGTGAGGGGGAAGCTGGTCAGCGTTCTTCTTGTCACATAAATCCACATAGTCCTGGTATACAGCTGGTAGTTCAGGGACTGAATGGTTCCTTTAGGAACAGAGCAAGCTGAAACTTCTGGACTCATCTGTTTCTCTGGAAAGTGTAATTCCTTGGTCTCCCAGTTAATGGTAGGGTTCTGAGCCTGCAGCCATGGTAGCCCTAGAATAATGGGAAAGTGGGAGAAGAGATAAGCATAAAGGACAGTTTCTCTTGATGATCTTTACCCATAAGGACCCTCAAAGGCTCCGTTTCCTGATCCACTGGTCCAGAGTCAGCAGGGAGCCATCCACAGTTTCCATCTGTACTGGAGTAGCCTTCTTCACTGAACGTATCCCCTGTTTCAGAGCAAAGGAGACATCCATAAAATTCCCACTTGCCCTGAGTCGATCATAGCAGAGCTAGACACCCAGACTGAGTCAACCCAGAGTTTGATGGAAAGGAAGCAATGAGAATTGTTTTTCCTACAACTCAGCTGGGACACCGCTGAGGAAACTTGAAAAATTGCAGCGTTTACCCAGTCATCGTCCTCAGAAGTAACGGAGTTTAAGTCCGAGAAATCAATATCTGTTGCTGCAGATCTCTCTGGAGCCTGAGGCTCGGACCTGACAGATCTCCTCTCGCAACACTCACAGTGAATGAGTGCTGCAGTAGTCTTACGAGAACGGCTGGGCAGTTTATAATGAAGTGCCCTGACTTACCACAATAGAAACATAGATTTTCCTTAAAACGATGTTTTTGCGTGCATCACTAACCCGTCTTTGTAAAGAGTCTACCTGCATGGGTTCAGGTTCAGGTTCCCGTGTGATCCTACTCAAAGGTTCCTTAGCTGGGGAGGAAGGTAGGAAAAGGTTAGTGCGATTACTTTCGAACCATCTCTCTTGCCTGCGTTCAGTCAGGCGAGCATCAATACGGATGCAGTAGTTAATAAAGTCACCTAACGCAGTGGGAGGGTCGGCACGAGCAAGTTCATCCTTAATTAGTGGAGACAACCCCTTTCGAAAAATAGATTTTTTGGCGGAACTGTCCCAGTGGTATCAAGGGCCCATCTCCTGAAATCCAAGGCATATTCGGCTACCGAGTGCTTACCTTGGCGCAAAGTTAACATGGCTGCTTCAGCTGTTGCACCTCGATTGGGGTCATCAAACACCTGCCCCATGGCTGAAATGAAAGCATCAAGATGATCCAAACATTCATCCTCAGTCTCAATCAGAGGGTTTGCCCAATCAAAGCCTTGTTGGTAAGTAACATAATTATAGTAAGCACTTTAGATCGTTCAGTGGGAAATTGTGAAGCATGTGCAGAAAAAAACAGATTGCATTGGTTAATAAATCCCCTGAATTTTTCACGTTCACCGCCAAAATGAAAAGGGGCAACTTGGGAATCCCAGAAACTCGGGGCTACGGTAGGAGCCTGGACTTTGCTCCTCTAGAACCTCAATCCTGGCTCGCAAATCCTGGGCAGTCTGTCCAAACACTTGCAAATTGTGATTAGTGAGGTCCTGTAGGTTTTGTAAAACGGGTTTTATAGTCTGTAAATCTGCAAGGATATTATCAGTCACTCCGCAAAGTTCCTTTATGCGGGCCTCCATTTTCCAGATCTTTTAAGACAGGAGTACTGGAAGGAGAGGAGAGAAAAAAAAAAAAACAATAGTGTTTACCTGTGGTAACACTGCAGAGAGAAAAAAAAATTAAGGGGAAATGCTCACCTGGAATGGTTGTGAGAAGTCACAACCACTATCATCACAGAAAGTTCAACCGGACATCTGATATCCACAGTTACAGCAGACCAAAAGAGGGAAGAAAAAAAAAAAAACAATAGTGTTTACCTGTGGTAACACTGCAGAAAAAAAAACTTAAGGGAATTGCTCACCTGGAATGGTTGTGAGAAGTCACAACCACTGTCATCACAGAAAGTACAACCGGACGTCTGATATCCACAGTTACAGCAGACATAGCCTTCCCAGACCCAGCAGACACTAACGTTTTGGCTTCAGAATCTTGTAAAGTATGTAGTACAGTTCATATAGCGTCTTGTGCTTGGGTGCGATGAAAATACATGAGACACAAAGGGTTTGATATAGAAGGTCTTGTATTACTTCATACAAGTGGCAAAAATAGTCACACAGTTTGCAGATACAGAAGCAGGAGACACAGCAGGCCAGAGTAACTTAAGCTCAGCAATCACTCTCCACAACAGATTCAGGATCTTCTTCTCTGTTACCGTAATCCATGCAAACGTGGATCTTTCAAAGAGCAGGGTTCCAGAGTCCACAAGTGTTCCAGAGTTCCTCAGTAGGAATAGCTGGAGTACAAAGTCCAAGGCTTCCAGGAGTCAGGTCACAGGTTCACTGCAGGCTAGATTCTGAAGCACTGATTGCTCAGCTGTGGCTGCTTAAGAAGCAACAGGGAGAGAATCAGGGCGGGAACATGAAAGCTGGAAACTCCATATTGACTGAGGGCAAGATAGCTGCAGCAAGACAGAAAGCAAAATGGCTGACGGAAAAACTGAGTTTCAAGAACATGTACAAAGAACCTTACAAATGCTGCCAAGGCCCGTGCGGAAGGTAACCGTGGTAGCGGCACTAAGTGCACCATTTTGGAGAAGTGGTCGGTGATCACCCAAATGATAGTGCAACCCCGAGACTTGGGTAAGCCCACCACAAAGTCCATCCCGACCATCTCCCAGGGCCTGTCTGCCACCGGCAAAGGAAAAAGTAACCCAGCTGGCCGTTGTCGAGGGGACTTGTTCCTGGCGCAGGAGACACACGCCTGAACATACTCCCTGACGTCACGGACCATATGTGGCCACCAGTATGTCCTCGCCAATAGCTCAGTTGTCCTCTTTGCCCCAAAGTGTCCACCCACCCTGGACGAGTGTGCCCAAGAGAGTACCTCCGGTCGCAAATTAGTGGGCACAAAAGTCTTGCCCGGAGGCACAGACTCTAGCGAAACCGGGGCTACAGTTCTCAGGCTTTCTTCAGGGACAATAAGCCGAGGCTCCTCATCCTCCTCCTCTGATGACACTAAGGAGCGAGAGAGAGCGTCGGCCCGAACATTCTTCTCACCGGAGAGAAAATGGAGGGTGAAATGGAACCAAGAGAAGAATAGGGACCATCTGGCCTGGCTAGAATTTAGCCGCTGAGCCGTTTGCAAATATACCAAGTTCTTGTGGTCGGTGAAGACTTGGAAGGGAAAACGAGCTCCCTCCAGAAGATGTCTCCACTCTGAGAAGGCCAATTTCATAGCCAGCAACTCCCTGTCCCCGATGGAATAATTCCTCTCTGCTGGTGTAAAGGTCTTAGAAAAGAAGAAGCAGGGATGCTTCCGACCTTGAGCATCCTTTTGATATAGGACTGCTCCAGCACCAACAGAAAGGCGTCCACCTCTAAAACAAACGTTTATCAACATCAGGGCGATGTAATATGGGAGCACTGGCAAAATGCGACTTGATGGAAGAGAACGCCTTGGAGACCTCCTCAGACCACAACTTGGGATTTGCTCCCTTCTTGGTGAGGGCTACCAAGGGAGTTACCAAAGTCGAGAAATGGGGAATGAACTGGCGATAATAATTAATGAACCCCATAAAGCGCTGCACCGCTTTAAGAGAATGGGGTTCTTGCCAGTCCATTACAGCCTGTAGTTTGGCAGGATCCATACCAATCCCTGGGCAAGATGATATAGCCCAGAAAAGGTAAGGACTCCTGCTCAAACACACATTTCTCCAGCTTGGCATAGAGGGAGTTTGCCTGTAAGAGGTCGAAGACTTTGTTGACATCCCTCCGGTGAGAGTCTATATCTGGTGAAAAGATGAGAATATCATCCAGATAGACTACCACAGAGGTGGAGAGCATATCCCGGAAGATATCATTGACAAAGTCTTGGAAAACAGCGGGAGCATTACAGAGCCCGAAGGGCATCACCAGTATTCGTAATGCCCATCCCTGGTATTAAAAGCTGTCTTCCACTTGTCCCCCTCACGGATGCGAATTAGGTTATAGGCACCACGTAGATCAAGCTTGGTAAATACTCTTGCTCCTCGGAGCCTATCAAAGAGCTTAGAGATTAGGGCAACGGGTACTTATTCTTGACGTTGATGGCGTTAAGACCCCTGTAGTCAATGCATGGGCGTAATTCTCCGTTCTTCTTTTGCACAAAGAAGAACCCTGCCCCTGCTGGTGACACCGATTTCCTAATGAACCCTCTTGCCAGATTCTCCTGAATGTACTGGGACATGGCCTCCGTCTCAGGGAGCGAGAGGGGGTATACTCTCCCCCGAGGAGGTTCTGCTCCAGGCAAGAGATCAATAGGACAGTCGTAGGGGCGATGAGGTGGAAGAGTCTCCGCCGCCTTCTTGGAGAAAACATCTGCATATGCCCAATAACACTGAGGAAGAGAAGTGAGATCTTCGGGTATCTCTGTGGTGGTGACCTGAACGCACTCCCTGATACACCTGCCTCTACATGAATCACCCCAACCCAGTATCCTCCCAGAGGACCACTCAATATGGGAGAGTGGTAACGGAGCCAAGGTACTCCCAGCAACACCTCGTCTATTCCCTCGGGCAGGACAAGAAAAGAAATACTCTCCTGATGGGACGGGGACATAGATAAAGTGAGAGGGATCGTCTGGTGGGTGATTTGGGAGGGCAGAGTTGATCCATTCACTACTCGCACAGTCACCGGTTGGGCGAGCATCACCAGAGGTTAGTGTGGCGGAGAGCAAATGCAGAGGACATGAAATTCCCCTCGGCTCCGGAATCCACACAGAGCTCAGCGGAGAGCGTGGATGGACCTACTGTAATTGTCCCTTTAAAGGACAACTTGGTGGAAAATGCCGCATTGTCTAGTGAACCTCCTCCCAAGGTCACTAGACGCGACCGTTTTCCCGACCGCTGTGGACATTTGTTGGCATAGTGTCCTAACTGCTGGCAGATGTTACAGACCACGGGTACTCGAGCGGCCCGGGACTTAGGTCCCGCTCGAGAAACCTCCATGGCCTCATGGGAGTCGGGCGCCTGGCTGGAAGATTCCAGAGGTCTGGCGAAGGTGGGAGCCAGCCGGAACCTCTGCCTACACTGGACCGCTCCAACCTCCGCTCGTGAAAACGGAGGTCGATGCGGTAGATTGGCGATAAGCTTCTCCAGTGTGGCGGGAATCTCCCTGGTAGCCAAAGCATCTTTAACATGATCAGCCAGTCCTCGCCAGTAGACTGGAATGAGTACTTTATCCGACCAGTCTAGCTCTGAGGCCAGAGTCCGAAACTGGACGGAAAACAGACTGACCAAAGACGAACCCTGTGCCAATGCCAGCAGTTGTAGCGCCGTATCGTGGGTGACCTGAGGTCCTAAAAAGACCTTTTTTAGAGCCTCCAGAAAACGAGGAGCACTCCGCACCACACGGTCGTCACGCTCCCACAGCGGGGTGGCCCACTCCAACGCTCTGCCTGACAGAAGCGAAATTATAAAGCCCACTTGTGCCCGATCCGTGGGGAAACGTGCAGCCAGAAGCTCGAGTTGTATAGAGCACTGACTCACGAATCCCCGACATTGCTTGCTGTCACCAGCAAAACTTGTCTGGAAGTGGGAGGTGGGATATTGTGGGGGCAGAGGTGGCAGTGGACACACTGGCTGCAGCCACGCTAGCAGCCTGAACAGCGACTGCGGTAACATCCACAGCTGTGGTTGTGCACTTAAGAGCCACCAACCTACCCTCCAGCTGCTGAATGTCCCGTAGTAGACGCTGGTCATCCGCCATTTTACCAGCCAGACCCTGGCGCTAATATTATGTTAGGGTCTGCGGAACGCACCAAATATATGAGGTAGAGAGGTGCGTTCGCAGCCCGGGTCCACCGTGCAGGCGGAACCTGCTGCTAGTAAAATGGCGAAAGTAGCGAACTCTGTTATCCTGCAGAGTCGCTAAAATAAACGCCGTAGCGCGTTGTGGCAGTAAGTGCGAACTCTGTTAATACCCAGAGCCGCTAACGGAAATGCCACAGCGCTATATGGCGATAGGTGCGAACTCACTTAGCCTCAGTGAGCCGCAAAGTAAAACGCTAGGGCGCTGTCTAGCGTCGAAAGCAAACCCTGTTACGTCACAGGGCCGCTGAGGAAAAGTGCTGTGTCCTGTCAGGCTCTCAGGTACACAGTTAAGTGCTAAGCGTACACGTGATCATGTGCTAATGTCCTCGCGGGAGTCACCCGCAATCTATGGCGTCTGAACGCCAGACCCTGAATACGGCAATCAAAACTCCTCATCGGTTACACCGGTAATCTAGGGCATCTAGGACACCGACCCTGGCCAGCTACCATACCAAACTCCTCACCGATTAAGTCGGTATTCTAGTGGCTTATTTCAGCCGGTCCCTAACCACACATACGCATGATCACACTGGCGCATAGCATACAATGGTTGATATTAGCGCATGGCGGCCCAGCCATGCTACCCTTTTATAGCAACAGCTACAGGACCTTCCAGGAACAAGGACCAATGAGAAGCTGTTACAAACACATGTAGCTACATGACCTTCCTGGCGGACCAATAGGAGCCGCTGCAGCACCTGAACATGTGACCCCTGATCTCCAATGAGAGATCTCACTCTGGGCATGCTCAGATGGGAAAACGCAGGACTTTGTCTCAAAGACGACTGCTCCAGCACTGGCTATAATAGCAGATCCAGGAAAGGCAGCAGCAAGTCACTGCACAGTAGAGGAGTGGGCAAGACGCCTGGACCGACGTCTCTGCTGAGCAGGCTCCACTGCGGCCGGAGATGAATGGGAGACCGCAGCGGGACGGGTTCGAGACTCCCCTTGTGCAGCAGCGGAACTTGAGCCCTAACACACTTCAAAATTAATTTTACATTATGAGTTACTGAGCAGTAGCAAAGAGAAAAAACTAAAATGTAACAGATACTGTTTGCTTTAAAACCCAGAAAGAAAAACCTAATATACCACAAAAATGGTCCCATTTAAGCTACCCCAATTTCATGGTCTATTCACCTCTGTTGATGGTTCCATATTATTAACAGAAAGAATACAACAGTTTGCCTTCAAAAATACCAAATTAAAAGTCAGTTGAGATACTGTCAACTAGGATCAGTCTTAGGGCTCTCTCACATGAGTATATACATCAGATGAGAGCTGTCTGATGTTTTATCGGATAACACTGGGACCAATTCTACGGGCAGTGCTAATCAGTGTTTTTTTTTCTCATTCTGATTTGCCATGAGAAAACAATCGCAGCATGCTGCAATTTTCAGCACACATCAGATGGTATGCATCCTTTCAAGTCTATGGGTGTGTGGAAATCATCAAACTGCACATGGACTCACACAATGGAGAAGATGGAGAAATGTTGTTCTCCATCTTCTCACCTGTGCTACAATTCTCTCATCCAAGAAAATCAGATCACTCTAAACTGACACTCTGATCAAACTCTGATCAGAGTTTGATCAGTGTGTCATTTGCATAATTCATCCAGTTCTCTCACATGAGAGAATCTACGCTCATGTCACCTCGGCCTTAAATTTGATTTGTTTCAAAGCCATGGCTTCCATTTTGCTGGTAAGTCTTATAATACAACCCACCTTTGAAGCACTAAAGGCTGGTGATATGTAATAGCCTCGCAAGTACATGTTGCTAATTCGTATTTACAGTTTTTGAACATTTGGAGATGACCTCATTAACTTCACCATTTTAGCAGAAATATGCACAATTCCAGTTATCATATTTGAGTGTTTTTATTTTAATGTCATAAAGTGTTATTGTTGCAGCTCTTAATAATGGTCAAAAATGTGGTTCTATTAAATTCAGCTAATGGTGTATTAACAATTAAAATCAGATTTAGGTAATTACCGTGGTATGATATGTGGTCTCATTTAGAACAGTTTACAAACAAATTAGCTAAGAGATGATTGTACTAGATATGAAAAAAAACTCTAATCTCTTTCTATATAATACACTGATGAGTAGGGGTCATCAATCACCAAGAAGTTCATCAGTTCATCATGATCCATCTTTCATTTTCCATTATGGTCATCACTGTATTTCTTACAGTAGATATAACAAGTGTTTAGAACATTAGAGCTGCTTTTCTATTTTTTCGTGTCCACAGAAAAAACTTTGTTCTTAAAGATATAAATGAGGGCTAAGCTAGCCAAACCCTTTTTGTCTAGCTCGGCTTTGGTAGTTACCATTAAACTGCATGCTTGTCTTCTTTTAAGTTGATTTAATGGCACCCCCTATATTACTTTAATCCTTTAAACTGAACCTTTCAGGATGATTTTACTAATCAAACAAGTGGTGTGACTAGTCTTCTGGTATTGAAATATGCCATCACTGAGAAGCCACATTAACTTTGAAGTGCATTGGGGTGTTGCTGTTCTACAATCTATGCAGCAATATCACTAGTTTGATTTAGTTTGATATATATTTTATTCTATGGTCACAACGTTATTATATTTTTGTCAACAAAGCTTTATGATGGCTTATTTTCTGCAGAACATGTTGTTTTTATTGACACATATCTAATACATATTCACTTGGGAACAATTTGGAACATCATTTTTGTAGATTTTGATTTTTCTGCTGATTTAGACTAAAATGAGCATGCTGATTTTAAGGCTAAGTGCACACGTTCAGGAATATTTGCGTTTTTTTCGCGTTTTTCGCGGGAAAAAACGCGTCAAAAACTCATGTATTAAGCATCCTATCATTTAGAATGAATTCCGCAATTTTTGTGCACATGGTGCGTTTTTTTCCGCAAAAAAAAACGCATCGCGGAAAATCTAGCATCATGTCCATTAATTTTGCGGATTTCTAGCGTTTTCCCGCTTTATTATTGACCTAGAAAGTTCAGGAAAAAATTGCGGTAAAAACGCGTCAAAACCGCACAAAAACGCGCAAAATCCGCGCAAAAAAACGCGCGTTTTTGCCGCGAAAAAAGTCCGGTTTTGCTCAGGAATATTCTGCAAACATTCTGCAAACGTGTGCACTTAGCCTAAATGTGTGGGTAGTTTTCTTCTATTATGTCAGGGTCTTTTTTTATCTACAGCTTATATTAATGTGATAACTCTAGGTTGGAATTATCCATCAACTTTTACCTTTCCAATTACATGATTAAACTCCAAAAGGCCATTAATATTTCCATGGCCTCCGCCAGCTCCTCCTCAGCTGATTCTTTCTAGTTCTGGTGGTTTAATTCTACTTTAAAATACTTAGGGACCAATCTTACCGCATCATATTTAGGCCAATGTTCCTTCATCCATTAGTTGGTCTAAGCTGATCCATAGACACCTGCACTTTGTTTTTTTTCTCCCATTTTTCATGAGCTGAACTCAAAGATCTTAGACTTTTTCTATATACACACAAGAGGCCTTTTCCTCTCAAATATTGTTCATAAATTTGTCTAAATCTGTGTTAGTGAGCACTTCTCCTCTGCTGAGATAATCCTTCAAACCTCACAGGATTGGCATATCAAGATGTTGATTATACAGCATGATTATTGCACACGTGTGCCTTAGTCTGGCCACACTAAAAGGCCACTGGAAAATGTTCAGTTTTATCACACAACACAATGTACACAAAAGTCCTTTTTGTCTCAAATATTGTTCACAAATTTGTCTAGAGAAAATGAACATTCAATTCATGGGCAACAGCTCTTGTGACATCTGTGGCAGGAAGTTCTGATCATCTAGCATCATTGATACTAAGGTTCGTGCCAATACAAAGCCATCTTAGCACCATGACGTGAGTAAGGCTTGCAGGCTGGATTCCAGGGTGAGAGGATGAGTGATTACCTTCCATTTCTCTCTTTTGAAACCTTCCATTCTTTTTTTGCTTTCTACCTTCTCTTCTTTCTCCTCCCGTTTTCATTCCTTTATCACTTGCTTCTACTTTACAAGAACTGTTATTCTTGTCCCATTCTTAGTTGTATTGCAATCACTTAACCCCTTAGTAACAGAGTCAATTTGGTACTTAATGACCAAGCCAATTTTCACAATTCTGACTACTGTCACTTTATGAGGTTATAGTTCTGGAACGCTTCAATGTATCCCACTGATTCTGAGACTGTTTTTTCGTGAAATATTGTACTTTATGTTTGTGATAAAATTAATTTGCATTTATTTATGAAAAAAATGGAAATTTGGCAAAAATTTTGAAAATTGTGATGGAGGTGTGATGGGGTGGGGGTGCTTTGCTGGTGACACTGTTGGGGATTTATTCAAAATTGAAGGCATAGTGAACCAGCATGGCTACCACAGCATCTTGCAGCGGCATGCTATTCCATCCGGTTTGCGTTTAGTTGGACCATCATTTATTTTTCAACACGACAATGACCTCAAACTCACCTCCAGGCTGTGTAAGGGCTATTTGACCCAGAAGGAGAGTGATGGGGTGCTACGCCAGATGAACCTGGCCTCCACAGTCACCAGACCTGAACCCAATCAAGATGGTGTGGGGTGAGCTGGACTGCAGACTGAAGGCAAAAGGGCCAACAAGTGCTAAGCATCTCTGGGAACTCTTTCAAGATTGTTGGAAGACCATTTCCGGTGACTACCTCTTGAAGCTCATCAAGAGAATGCCAAGACTGTGCAAAGCAGTAATCAAAGCAAAAGGTGGCTACTTTGAAGAACCTAGAATATAAGACATATTTTCAGTGGTTTCACACTTTTTTGTTAAGTCTATAATTCCACATGTGTTAATCCATAGTTTTGATGCCTTTAGTGTGAATGTACAATTTTCATAGTCATGAAAATACAGAAAAAATCTTTGAATGAGAAGGTGTGTCCAAACTTTCGGTCTGTACTGTATGTTATCAAATGTTGAAGTTGCAATTGGAGTATGTATTTACATAAAGAAATTTCATTTTCAACTAAATTTCATTTTCAACTATTATTACTTTAACCCCTTCAGCCCTTGGCGATTTACCGCTTTCGTTATTTCCTCCCCTTCTTCAAAAAGCCATAATTTCTTTATTTTTCCATCCATATGAGGGGTTGGTTTTTGCGAGATGAGTTGTACATTTGAACAACACCATCCATTCTACAACACTGTGCACTGGAAAATGGGTAACAAAATTACACGTGCAGTGAAATTGCAAAAAAAAGGGCAATTCCACAATGTTTTTATGGACTTTTTATTTACCATGTTTATGATTCTATTATTATGATTCCATTATTTTACATCTATATGATTCCCCAGGTCAGTAAAAGTATGCATATACCAAATGTATTTTTTTTATTTATTTAAAATGGTTAAAAAAAATCAGAAATTTGTAAAAAAAATTAGCTTTTGGCGCCATTTTCCTATCACCCGTGAAGTTCTAATTTTTCTGGAAATGGGGCTGGGTGAGGGTTCATTTTTTGTGCTCTGAGCTGATGTTTTTACTGATACTATTTTGGAATGCCTACAATAGAAGGATTTGTAGAAGGTAGAAGTGATCAACTGTGTCAATGTCAGAGGACAGGTCTACAGGAAAGAGGAATATAGAATTTGGTCTGTTGGCTTTGACAGTTAGTAAATCATTTGTAATTTTGTCAAGGGCTATTTCAGTGGTGTGGGGGGATGGAAGTGGAATTATAAGTTACCGTAGAATATGTTGGATGAGGCACGTGCTGATCAATGAGTGTGGAGGCAAAAGAGAGTAGTGATATGGAGTGATAACTGGATGTAGAGGTTGGATCAAGGAATGGCTTCTTAAGGATTGGTAAAACAGTTGCATATTTGACAGCGGAAGGGAAGACACCAGAAGTTAATGATAAGTTGACGAGATGGGTTAGGGCTGGGATAAGCACTGTAGTAAGGTTGAGGTGAAGGAGGGATGGTATAGGGTCAAATGCACAAGGGGACAAGGTGCGATTTAGAGAGAAAATGAGCAAGCTTCTATGTAAATAGTAACAGAAAGTCACTGTGGTGATATACACTGCTCAAAAAAAATAAAGGGAATATTCAAATAACACACCCTAGATCTGAATGAATGAAATATTCTTATTGAATAATTTGCTCTGTACAAAGTTGAATGTGCTGACAACAAAATCACACAAAAATCATCAATGGAAATCAAATTTATTAACCAATGGAAGCCTGGATTTGGTGTCACACACAAAATTAAATTGGAATGTAATGACCTTAAAGCAAGTCAAAATGAGGCTCAGTATTGTGTGTGGCTCCCACGTGCCTGTATGACCTCTCTACAATGCCTGGGCATGCTCCTGATGAGGCAGCAGATGGTCTCCTGAGGGATCTCCTCCCAGACCTGGACTAAAGCATCTGCCAACTCCTGGACAGTCTGTGGTGGATGGAGCGAGACATGATGTCCCAGATGTGCTCAATTAGATTCAGGTCTGGGGAACGGGCGGACCAGTCCATAGCTTCAATGCCTTCATCTTGCAGGAACTGCTGACACACTCCAGCCACATGAGGTCTGGCATTGTCCTGCATTAGGAGGAACCCAGTGCCAACTGCACCAGCATATGGTCTCACAAGGGGTTTGAGGATCTCATCTTGGTACCTAATGGCAATCAGGCTACCTCTGGCGAGCACATGGAGGGCATTGCGGCCCTCCAAAGAAATGCCACCCCACACCATTACTGACCCATTGCCAAACCGGTCATGCTGAAGGATGTTGCAGGCAGCAGATCGCTCTCCACAGCGTCTCCAGACTCTGTCACATCTGTCACATGTGCTCAGTGTGAACCTGCTTTCATCTGTGAAGAGCACAGGGCGCCAGTGGCGAATTTGCCAATCCTGGTGTTCTGTGGCAAATGCCCAGTGTCCTGCACGATGTTGGGCTGTGAGCACAACCCCCATCTGTGGACGTCGGGCCCTCAGACCATCCTCATGGAGTCAGTTTCTAACCGTTTGTGCAGACACATGCACATTTGTGGCCTGCTGGAGGTCATTTTGCAGGGCTCTGGCAGTGCTCCTCCTGTTCCTCCTTGCACAAAGGCGGAGGTAGCGGTCCTGCTGCTGGGTTGTTGCCCTCCTACGTCCCCCTCCACATCTCCTGGTGTACTGGCCTGTCTCCTGGTAGTGCCTCCAGCCTCTGGACACTACGCTGACAGACACAGCAAACCTTCTTGCCACAGCTCGCATGGATGTGCCATCCTGGATGATCTGCACTACCTGAGCCACTTGTGTGGGTTGTAGAGTCCGTCTCATGCTACCACGAGTGTGAAAGCACAACTAACATTCAAAAGTGATCAAAACATCAGCCAGAAAGCATTGTTACTGAGATGTGGTCTGTGGTCCCCACCTGCAAAACCACTCCTTAATTATGTCTTGATAATTGCCAATAATTTCCATCTGTTGTCTATTCCATTTGCACAACAGCATGTGAAATTGATTGTCAATCAGTGTTGATTCCTAAGTGAACAGTTTGATTTCATAGAAGTTTGATTTACTTGTAGTTAAATTCTGTTGTTTAATTGTTCCCTTTATTTTTTTGAGCAGTGTATATAAATTTACTAAACATTTAAGGAAAGAAATCACAAGCATTCATGTCTACTTGATAATAAAAGTTGCAGTTATGTACAGTACAGACCAAAAGTTTGGACACACCTTCTCATTCAACGATTTTTCTGTATTTTCATGACTATGAAAATTGTAGAATCACACTGAAGGCATCAAAACTATGAATTAACACATGTGGAATTATACATTACACTTTACAAAAAAGTGTGAAACAACTGAAAATATGTCTTATATTCTAGGTTCTTCAAAGTAGCCACCTTTTGCTTTGATTACTGCTTTGCACGCAGAAAAGGTGAACGGATGGACTCTACATGCCTAGTTCCCACCGTGAAGCATGGAGGAGGTGGTGTGATGGTGTGGGGGTGCTTTGCTGGTGACACTGTTGGGGATTTATTCAAAATTGAAGGCATAGTGAACCAGAATGGCTAATCTTGCAGCAGCATGCTATTCCATCCGGTTTGCGTTTAGTTGGACCATCATTTATTTTTCAGCAGTACAATGACCCCAAACACACCTCCAGGCTGTGTAAGGGCTATTTGACCAAGAAGGAGAGTGTTGGGGTGCTACGCCAGATGACCTGACCTCCACAGTCACCAGAACTGAACCCAATCAAGATGGTTTGGGGTGAGCTGGACCGCTCACCGCTTCAATTTTGAATAAATCCCCAACAGTGTCACCAGCAAAGCACCCCCACACCATCACACCACCTCCTCCATGCTTCACGGTGGGAACTAGGCATGTAGAGTCCATCCGTTCACCTTTTCTGCGTACAAAGCAGTAATCAAAGCAAAAGGTGGCTACTTTGAAGAACTTAGAATATAAGACATATTTTCAGTTGTTTCACACTTTTTTGTAAAGTGTAATATATAATTCCACATGTGTTAATTCATAGTTTTGATGCCTTCAGTGTGATTCTACATTTTTCATAGTCATGAAATACAGAAAAATCTTTGAATGAGAAGGTGTGTCCAAACTTTTGGTCTGTACTGTATGTCACCAAGCTATCAGAATTCCACTGATTTTCTAGAAGAAAAACCTGATACATGATCAACATTCTGTGCACATACCCAAACGCTTAGGGATTGTGGTTGTTTGACAGGAGGTAAGGGTTCAGTGATAGCTGGTGAATGTTATTGGCTGCAGGGATCTCAAGTCTTCACACATGGAGCCTCCATGCTGATAGTTTTACTTCTTTATTCTGCTTCACTGAAACAAAATAAAGACACAGTGAATTAAGTCAGGCAAAGCGGTAACAACTGTGCAACAGTGAACATTTTCCAGTAAAAGGACTAGTAGATGAGCATGTTCTGCTGAATACACATTTGGATTAATCTGTAAAACTAATTTAGGTGCAAAATATTTCCTAATCTGAGTTTTCAGTGCATTTTTCCTATTGGTGGCTATAAAGATCGTTATGCCTTCAGAAAATCTTGCAACATAAAATAATTACAAAAAGCACAAAACTCTCAGGATTTTCAGTGGTCACATCACAATGTATAAGGCATCTGCTATTTAGCTTAGACAATATTCATACTTCTTTTATAGCATACTGGAACACTTCAATACAGTCACATGGACCCAACAGATGCAAAAAAGAAACATTTGACAATGTATGCCATTGTACTGTATAAATGTGAGGGGCAGGGCCAGCGCTGTAGTCGTGACTGAAGCTAGTGATTCTGGCATGCCCTGGCCCCCCCATCACATGCAAATGGTGTTCAAAGGTCAGCATACCCGTGGCCTCATTCTCTGCGCCGTCTGGGCCTCCTCTGCATCTTTGGAGTCCTCTTTCACACAATTGCGCACACACTGAGACACAGTCCATCTTTAACTGTAAACAAAACACTTTACTTTCTTCTGTTGGCAGCACATCCAGTTTAGTTACATCAACAGCAACGGGTTCCGCACAGTCCATGTATTCCACTTTCCCTACTTCACTTCTTTTGGCCCATAGTACATTACTGGGTCGTACCGTCTCCGGCGATAACACAGTGTCCTCCGTGTACACACTCACTAAGCTTGGGTGTTCCCTCAGCCGTTTCATCCCAGATCCGAGGGCATCAGCCTATGGGATAAGCTGCCACATTCTGGAGCGACCTGCTTCCCTGTACTATTTTGGCTTCCGCTGTAATCTGTCCCTTCACTGTAGTGCCCAACGCTGTTTGTCTGCACTTCTACCCCACTGGGCGTTGGATGGCTGGGTCCTATACTTAACGTTGCGTGGTAGCTGCCTCTTCCTGGGCTCAATAGCCCGTCAGAACGGTCTGGGCACCTTGCCCCTACTGAACTCCTTGAGAAAGTCCTCCCTCTCTTAGCTGGAGCTGACCCCTCCTATATTAACTATTCCCACCCTAGTTTCCTATTCCCACTATACTATGTACAATGTCCTGCTATGTAATGTACCCCATCTAGTGGCTGAACCTAGCACTGCGCTTTCCCTGTAATAAAACAATATACATTATGCAGAAGCAACCAGAATACTATACATATATACACTTGTCACATATAATATAATATACACAGTACTAGACGAGAAGCATACAGTATTAATAAAACACATTTAACCGGGATGTAATTAAAGGGATAGGGGCGTACATCAGTCCTTGTAACCCCTTACATATCTATACAGTGATATGCATCAAAGGCTTCCATCATAGGTCTACATCATAATTATTCCCAGGAAATATACCTCTGACATACACTGAAAATGCCAGGTGAAAATATCCTTAATTGAACATATGATATAAGATCATAAGATTCCTAAACTCAAATTGCAGAACTGACTGCAGAAGGCCCAAAGTGTGATCATCACAGTGGGCCGCTTTTTACACAGTGACAAAGGTAAGTCCATTTTTTTTTTAAAATCTTGAAGCATAGGTCCCAACCATCCCGGATTCAGCAGGACTATCCCACTTTGAGGGCTTAGTCCCTTCATTGATTTGTCCCGGCTTCTATACTCACCTCTCTGACGTCTTCATCACTCCCGTAAATCCTCCTCAAGTGGCCACTTCTCTCTGCACAGTGCATAAATTCATTTTATTCACTTCTAATGCTATCAGTCTTCCCAGGATTCAAACTCACTTTTCTGTTTTCAGCTTATAATGATAAACATAGGAGTTATTGGTAATCTTGAAATGTATTGCAGGCAGTGAACCCAGAAGCAGATTTCACATGTAAATTGTATATAGCAGTATATTTCTTTACGCTTAGGTGAAAAAAGTCAGATTTTTTGGTTCCTATAAATCTAATCAAAAAAATAAGAAGCTATCAAAAAATGTAATTTTTTTTTGGGGGGAGTCTCCCCAGGTCTTGAACCCACAACCGTGAACATTACAGACAGGAGCTAAAGCTACTGAGAAACAAGCTCTGGTGAGGTAAGTGGGAGAATGTTGTGTACTTGATCTGTATTGCAGGCTCTGACTCCACAGGCAGATTGCGCTGATAAATTGTGCACAACAGTGTATTTCTATAATTCTGTAATCTAGAGGGAGAATTAAAGAGATTTTTTTCTTCATATAAAAGTTACTAAAAAATAATGATATGCAAATTGCCTCTTAAGAGAAAAAGAGGACTTGAACTCTATAGCGCCACCTGTTGGAAGAAACAATCCTACAAGTCACAAGCAACACTTTAACGAGTCTTGCAATATGACTAAGGATAAAAGCCAAATCAGTATCTCAATTTGCAGACACAGTGTTTCAGGCTATTGGCCCTCGTCAGTGCAAAGTATGAGAACTGATTTGGCTAGATGAGAGGCTCAAGACTGAGGTCTAAGGGGTAAGGTTTCTCAGCTCTGCTTCATGATGCATCTAGGCACTCTGATTGTGTCACAACAGCTGCACTTAGTAAACAAAGTGATACATCATTGGATTTAGGATTTATTTTCCTAAATTATGCTGCTCTCAGATCAGGTAGCAAAAACCTAGTGACAGATTCCCTTTAATAAGTGTACTGTGAAAACTAAGGTTAGCTGCAGAAGTTTTGGATAGTAAATGGTTAGAAATTATTGCCTGATGAAGAGACCTGAGGAGTCTGGAAAGCTTGCAATTTGTTATCATCTTTTCAGTTAGCCATTAAAAGGTATCAACCACTGAGGACTCTCAAGTCTAAATATTTTTCTATCTACTGGCTAACATGGTACGAAGATACACATCTTTCCTATATAGAAATTATTGGGAAGTTCACGGAGGGGCTTTAGCTATATAAGGGGCTGCAGAGGCCTAGTACACCATAGTACCTGTAGTTACTGCACAGTGCTCATCAGCCATACAGTATGCAAGTTCGACCAGAACAGGAAACCAGAAAGAGTAGCAGAAACGTTATCCTGGAAGTGAGTACAGCATAGTGGGAAGCTGGGGGAGGCCCAAATAGGAGCATAGTTGGGAACAATAATGGATAAGAGTTATTGGTAGTCCTGAGACTAATGTGGACTGCAAAAGGTTGTCTTGGTACAGTGGTTCACAGTGAGGTGCCAACTTAATGTGGAAGATTTTAGAAAAGGAATTCATTCTATTTCTTGCATCATGTGAGCATCTGGAAAGATATGTTACCGGCCACCCCGCAGCCTCAGAGTGAACGATTATCTAAGCTTTTGAGCCTGCAATCACTGCTCTGAAGTTAGAAGGATGAGACCAGCAGCATGACCATGCCACTGTTCAGAATGTTCAAACCCTTTAAAGGGAACGTGTCATGTCCTTTTTGTGTTTTAAACTGCCCCAGTGTGTTGTTATTGATGCAATGTGCATAACTAATATTGTTTTCTCAAAGAAAAGCTCTCGGTAGATATGTGTAAAAAACACTTTTTATTATTAGTAGATTGCATCACAAAGCTTTAATTTCAGTCATAGGAGTGTTTTTTTTTACCGGTTCAGTCACAGTCAGTGATGGTCCTCTTTAAATACAGGAAAGATGTATATCTTTGTACCGTGTTAGCCAGTAGATAGAAAAATATTTAGACTTGAGAGTCCTCAGTGGTTGATACCTTTTAATGGCTAACTGAAAAGATGGTAACAAATTGCAAGCTTTCGAGACTACTCAGGTCTCTTCATCAGTGCATGTCTTATCCATTGCACTATTCCTGTGTCCTGTTATGTATAAATATGTGATTCTTCAGATGTTGTATTAGTCTTTGCCTGATGAAGAGACCTAAGTAGTCTCGAAAGCTTGCAATTTGTTACCATCTTTTCAGTTAGCCATTAAAAGGTATCAATCACTGAGGACTCTCAATTCTAAATATGGTCCTCTTTAAAATTATTCATGCCCAATGCATTGTGATTAATTGCGGTGACTGGCCTGAAGTCATGGCAACGACCTTGGAAACCCTGCGCTTGTGCACTGCCCATAGGCTTCCTGGGCATGCGCACTGAATCTGTGTGTACATCCCCAGTTTTTTTCACATGTGCCGTGTACGGTGCTGCGGTTGCTGTGTTCTCACAAATGACCTTTTATTTACTGCTTCACAATCGTGCGGTCTCACAATGAGCACCGTCGCGATCAAATGCGGGTGCCATCTCTATATGAAAGCAAGGCCTTCATATAGAGCAACACCCACGATCTGTTCTAGCACGGATCGCCATTGTTTAGCCCCTCTGATGCCACTATCAATAGTGACAGCAATACAGATGGACTTCACAGAGGGAGGGAGCTCCCTCTCTGCTCCCATCAGCACAACCCGATTGCGATTCGGTTGTGCCGATGGTCTCCATGTGGACCCCAGGCTGAAAGATGGCAAGGGGTCACCAGGGATGATGGCCTGTAAGCTACTGCTCAGAGCAGGAGCTGACATGACTCCTCCCTGCCTGTGAGTCGCTGAGCCAATACCCTGCATTGCAAAAGCATTGCAGAGTATTAGATGAGCGATCAGGCAGGAAAGATGATGTCCCATCATGGAACAATGTAAAAAAAGTATAAAATTTGTAACAACATTAAAAAAATCTAAAAATTACAAAATAAAGTACAAAAAAGAGAAAAAAGAACCCAATAAATACATTTATTTATGTAAAAATAGATATAAACAAAAAAAGTACACATCTGATATCGCACTACAACGTTCCGGCGACTACAACGTACTGGGCACTACTATGGCAGTTTGCAATTTTCACTCAGCAACAGCCACTACTGCTTGTTTCTGGAAAACACCCATGGAGTCAAAATCGTTACTACGCTTCATTCATTGAGAGGTGTAGTTTGTAAAATGGCACCTCAGAGGCTCTATCAATGTGACATGGCACCTTCAAAGCAGTCCAGTAAAATCTGAACTCCAATATGGCGCTTCTTCCCTTCTAAGCTTTGCATTGTGCCTCAAACATAGTTTTTGACCACATATAGGATATCGGTGTACTCAGGAGAAATTGCAAAACAAATTTTGGGGTCCATTTTCTCCTGCTATCATTGTGAAAATGAAAAAATTACAAAAGTGTTTTGCCACAGGTAAATCCATTCTTTTTTCTCTTATTGTGTGGCGATGAGAATTCATCCTTGTTCTCAGTTTTTGCCCGGTCTCCCCCACATACAGACCCCCAGTTGGACATTTCGTACAAATAATTAGGTACACCACATTATGAATTCTCATCGCCACACAATAAGAGAAAAAAGAATGGATTTACCTGTGGCAAAACACTTTTGTATGCCCGGTCATAACATGATGGATATAGAATTACTTGTATTAAAATCTAACTTCAAATCTGAGAAAGATAGAAAGGTTTGGGAATATAAACTTATGATGACCTTTGACACTCTTAGTGCTGGGATGAATATATCCAAAGGTTTCATGTCTTTCTACATCAATTAAGGAATCTGCTTCTCTGACCTTCTAGGGGCATCAAAACACAATAGCAGACTCCAATCAGAGGGTAATAAAACTTTCACTCCTTATCTATGAACTGTTCCAATATTTATGTTCATCCCTCTGCCATAATGACAGTTCTGCTTCACGTCACTTGTCTTACCTATTGCATTATTCCTGTGTCCTCTTGTGTATAAATATGTGATTCTTCAGATTTTGTATTAGTCTTCGCCTGATGAAGAGACCTAAGTAGTATCGAAAGCTTGCAATTTGTTACCATCTTTTCAGTTAGCCATTAAAAGGTATCAACCACTGAGGACTCTCAAGTCTAAATATTTTTCTATCTATTCTCAAGGAATTTTTAATTCAGAATTAGGGTCCCGTCACACTCTTTAATGTCCCAGCGATCCACCAACGATCCAACCTGGATCGGATCACTGGGACATTGTTAGCTGATCGCTGGTGAGCTGTCACATGGGTAGACTCATCAGCGATCAGGACCAGCGAGCACGCTGGTATCCAGTGTACACATCGGGTAACTAAGCACTCTACAGCAGACGCTGGGAGCCGGTATCCAGGGCACATATCAGATAACTAGGCATCGCGCAGCCCTTAGTTACCCGATGTGTACATTGGATACCAGCTCGCTGATTGTTGGTCTCCCGCTGTCACACGCAGCGATGCGCGATGGCCAGAGGGACACCAATGATGAAAAAATGGCCCAGGCCATTCAACAATGATCAGCGATACCCAGCAGGGGGGCTGGTCATCGCTGCGTGTCACACTAAGCGAGATCGCTGGCTAGGTCGCTGTTGCGTCACAAAATCGGTGACGCTTCAGCGATCTCACTTAGTGTGACGAGGGCTTTACACTGCTCACTTCCAAGTTTATTGATCCACCTCAGAGGTGGCCTGACTACTTGGCAAGGAGCTCGAGCTTGCAAGATTTTTTCTGTACAGCTTGCAAGCGCTGATCAGAAGTTAATCAGATCGCTGGATATGGACAGCCTCAGTGTCTATGCTTCTTCCATGTTGAGCAGGTAAAGCTGCTTCTGGTATTAGCATGGGAGAGCACATTGGGAAAGCAGGAAGCCAGGAGATAGAGGACCGATGTTCTCCTGAAGAGTGGAAAAAGAGATAAACCCTCTAATAAATATTCTTAAAGATCAACAAATATGTCTTCTTGTTGAAGGGAACATTTCAAATACCCTAGTGAGACATTCTTCTCTATTGGAGGTATGTCCTTCATTTGGGTTGGATGTCAAACAGCTAAAGTAGAAAATAGCTAAAATTAGCGTTTTTGCTCTGGAGGATATTGGCACCACATAATGCTCCATTGATTGCATTGTCACAAAGTATTTCTTCATTTTCATCTGGCAATTTTTATGAAGGCTGTTATTATTCTTATTATTAATACTTCTAGTGATTTAACAGGACTGTAAGCCACCAAATGTACCTAGTTTTGCTTCCTTTGTTTGTAGTCTCGCTCTGAAGAATTAGTGGGAATTCCTTGCAGATATGTTAAATCAACATGGTCACGGATTGTGTTAACAACTGTGTATATAATTACTGAAATCCCAAGAATTCATCACCAAATTCCTACGTCAAAACTCAGTAACATGCCTTAACAATCAAAAATGACTTTGTTTAAACTGGACCTAATGCAAAATAAACCATGGTGCACCCCGACATGTCTGATAACTGTAAAGCTATTTGACTGCATATGCAGTACATTGTTATGTATTTTATATAGAAATTATCATTGTTACAGTATGGTCGTGTTACACAAGACATAAGTCATTACTCCTGGTAAACAAGGAACATGGAGTCTGCATGGCAGCAGATTCCTTCATATACAGTCATGGCCAAAAGTTTTGAGAATGACACAAATATTAATTTTTACAAAGTCTACTGCTTCACTTTTTCTAATGGCAATTTGCATATACTGCAGAATGTTATAAAGAGTGATCAGCTTAACAGCAATTACTTGCAAAGTCAATATTTGGCTAGAAAATGAACTTTATCCCCAAAACACATTTCAACATCATTGCAGCCCTGCCTTAAAAGGACCAGCTAACCTCTTTTCAGTGATTGCTCCATTAACACAGGTGTGGGTGTTGATGAGGACATGGCTGGAGATCAATCTGTCATGATTAAGTAAGAATGACACCACTGGACACTTTAAAAGGAGGCTGGTGCTTGGCATCATTGTTTCTCTTCTGTTAACCATGGTTATCTCTAAAGAAACACGTGCAGTCATCATTGCAATGCACAAAAATGGCCTAACAGGGAAGAGTATCGCAGCTAGAAAGATTGCACCTCAGTCAACAATCTATCGCATCATCAAGAACTTCAAGGAGAGAGGTTCCATTGTTGCCAAAAAGGCTCCAGGGCGCCCAAGAAAGACCAGCAAGTGCCAGGACCGTCTCTTAAAAGTGTTTCAGCTGCGGGATCGGGCTACCAGCAGTGCAGAGCTTGCTCAGGAATGGCAGCAGGCAGGTGTGAGTGCATCTGCACGCACTGTGAGGCGGAGACTCTTGAAGCAAGGCCTGGTCTCAAGGAGGGCAGCAAAGAAGCCACTTCTCTCCAGAAAAAACATCATGGACAGACTGATATTCTGCAAAAGGTACAGGCAGTGAACTGCTGAGGACTGGGGTAAAGTTATTTTCTCTGATGAATCCCCTTTTTGATTGTTTGGGACATCAGGAAAATGCCTCATTCGGAGAAGACAAGGTGAGCGCTACCACCAGTCTTGTCTCATGCCAACTGTTAAGCATCCTGAAACCATTCATGTGTGGGGTTGCTTCTCAGCCAAGGGAATCGGCTCTCTCACAGTCTTGCCTAAAAACACAGCCATGAATAAAGAATGGTACCAGAATGTCCTCCAAGAGCAACTTCTCCCAACCCTCCAAGAGCAGTTTGGCGATCAACAATGCCTTTTCCAGCATGATGGAGCACCTTGCCATAAAGCAAAGGTGATAACTAAATGGCTCAGGGAAGAAAACATAGAGATTTTGAGTCCATGGCCTGGAAACTCCCCAGATCTTAATCCCATTGAGAACTTGTGGTCAATCATCAAGAGACAGGTGGACAAACAAAAACCTAAAAATTCTGACAAAATGAAAGCATTGATTGTGCAAGAATGGACTGCTATCAGTCAGGATTTGGTCCAGAAGTTGATTGAGAGCATGCCAGGGAGAATTGCAGAGGTCCTGAAGAAGAAGGGTCAACACTGCAAATATTGACTTGCTGCATTAACTCATTCTAACTGTCAATATAAGCTTTTGTTACTCATATGTTTGCAATTATTATATTTCTGTCTGTGATAAAAACATCTGTCAAACACACATAAAAACCAGAGGGCAGCAGATCATGTGAAAATATAATATTTGTGTCATTCTCAAAACTTTTGGCCATGACTGTAGTGAAAAATACTTCTATACTGTAGTATGTGAAGAAACATTTCTCAGAATTGTTGTTCTCTTGGATTCTGAATGAATCTGAGAAAAAAACATAAAGCACAGTATAGACCCATAGATTGCTATTGGTACCATATTAGGGAAATAAAAACTGATACATCATACATGACTTTTTAGGCCAGGTTCAGACGGCCATTTTTCACAGTTTGTATATGGACCAGGATGCACAGATTGACTGCGGGTCTCCCAATCCACACCTACAGCCTCATATACTGTATGCCTAAGTGGCTGTAAGTTTGGGTCATGAGACTGCAGTCAGTCCATGAATTCCAGTCTGTATACAGACTATAAAATAAGGTCGTCTGAACTCGGCCTTAATCAAGTTCCACACAATGCATCTTACAAGCTTGTTTTTGCTGTACATACACCAAGGTATCATTTTATTCTGCTTCCTTTGACCTACATTGACCTACATGCCCATATAAACTACTTAGAAGGATTGATCCTACTGACAGATTCCCTTTAAGCCTCATTCAAACGTTTATTTTGGTCAGTAATTTATTTTAGTATTTGTAAACTAAAGCTAGGACACAGTAAACATGAAGAGGTGCAAATCTTATACCTTTTCTAAGATTGGGGCCAAATTCACAATTTTGAAATGCACACGGATGTGTTACATAACAGTCCAGACTCATTTATTGTCATAGGTCCAGTCAGACTAAACTTGAAACTTGAACATGCTGTAAGGAAGTGGAGGTCTTGCCCACATTTCCCCTTGCCTAGTCATAGAGTTGAGTTCTGCCCAACACTAGGTAGTTGACAGTCATAGTTGGAATCAATAGCTTGGACTAGACTAGGGGAGAAGGTAAGTGAGGGCACAATGGAGAGTTTCCTGGTAGAACATCAGATAGGGATGAGACTGCAGTAGTAGTGGACCTCAGGTCTGGCTAAGTAGCAGAGCCGCATATATTGGGTGTTTTTGTGGCAAGAAGGAGATAACTGAGGCAGGTAGTGAGCTTCTACAGGAGACGCAACAAAGAGAAGAAAGCTATTAGTGTCCATAGTCGGTCCAGAGCAAAAGTGAGAAAAGGATGACGTATCAGGACCTGGGGAAGGAAGTCTAGCTGAACGGTATGGAGTTGTCTGTTAGGCAGAAGAGCTAAACGAAGCAAGAGTGACTCCAGGAAAGATAGGAGAAAGTGCGTAATAATGTTTCATGTCAGAACTGAAATGTTCCTGAAGATGAATACCTACTATCTGCTGTACATAGTTCCTCAAAAGTTATTATTCAGTAAAACTATGTTTCTTAATTAAATATTCAAAGAAAAAAGGAAGCACACTGTAGCGCCAGAGCTTGCAAACTTGAAATATGAAAAATGAATTGCATCACTGTCTTAAAAATATGAAAAATTGAGAAAGCTTATTGCATAAAATGACCAATTTATGTGTACCTGGAAGCCCTCCACAGAGATCTAGATTTCAGTCTAAAGAGAGGATACATAGGTTCCCATACAGATGAAGACTTTTCTAAGCAAGGATTGGCATTAGTTAGGACCTGGAATACAAGAAACGCAATAACGTGGCTTCCAGGTACACATAAATTGGCCATTTTATGTGCTAAGCTTTCTCAAGTTTTCATTTTTCTAAGGCAGTGATGCAATTCATTTTTCATATTTCATGTTTGCAAGCTATGGCGCTACAGTGTGTTTCCTTTTTTCTTGTGTGTATGAGTTGATGAGTTGATGTGTTATGATTTGGTAACCGAGGAGTACAGTAGCCAAAATAGCCTAGGCAACCAGACACCCAGAGGGGTTGGTAACCAGTGGATTGCAGACCCCTAAACTGACAGCACAACTAGAAGCAGCCGTGGGACGTGCCTATGGTACCCTAGACGCCTCGACACAGCTGGAGAGATAACTAAGTCTAAAGAGAGAATGGGGAAAGCTAACTGCCCCGGAGTAGAGCCCCCAAAGGAATAGGTAGCCCCCAAACATATATTGGCGGTGAGACAAGAAGAAATACAAACACAGGCAGAAAATAGAGCAAGCAAATGCTGGGGCCCAAACTGTCTAGCTGGAACAGGACAGGAAAGAATAATGTCTGCAATCCAGCAAAAACTCTAATGAAAAACTCCAACCCGTCTGAAATGCAAAAATACTGAGACCACACGATCTTTCCCCCGCTAGATTAGACTCTGGTGTGCACTGGTAGCAATTCAGCAGATACCGAAATAACAGGGAACTGAAATTACATAAACAGTGGCAAAAGAGAAACAGTGTCCAGGGCAGGCCCCCGCAGGGGAATCTAGCTGTACAAAACCAAAAGGGCAGAAAACTGAGATAGACAAAAACAAATGGCAAAGAAATAAACAGCAAATAACTTATCTGAAAGTTGCAGGACAAAGCAGGAAGCAAGCTGACTTCCAAAAGAGACCAGGAAGCAACAAATCACCAGTGAGGATCATGGGAAGGTAGCTCACTTATATCTCCCCAGTCAGTCCCACCTGATTGCCACTCATCCCACCCAGGTGATGGACTTCTGTTAGCCAAAGCAGCTTCAATACTATCAGCAGCCATCAGAGGGAGCCCAAACTCAGGAGTCAGATCCAGAGTGTTCACAGCATTGATGACTCTAGGTTAAGCACCTGTTCACACTTGGTCTATGTTTGGATGTGATGGTCAGTTTTTTTAAATGTCTTTATTAAATATGGCCTCCCTCATTGAACTCTGTAAAATCTAGTCTTGGTCAGCAGAATACAATGGCTCCATGCGGTCTGCAAATACTTATCGCTACCACAGCTAAAGTCCACACACACAGCCAGGACCCACATTTTTCAAGTAGCATGTAAGGGTCAATCACAGTTTACAGTATTGTTGGAGATTTTTGATGTAATATATGATCTTGCCACTAGAGAGCAGCAGCGAAAGGCTGGTGGTTTTTAGTGGTTGGTGTGTGGTTGGGAGGAGTTGAAGGAGAGACCGGGTGGATGTGAAGCTGCAGATCCTTGGAGAAAATCTGGATTGTGCGTGCGACTCTGGATCTGTTGTTTCTGACTCTGGGTCTACTTGATATGAGCCAACTTGGTGAGGACACAGCATCTTGGGCTAGGCCACGTGAGGCCTTATTTCTAAGGACTTAGGGAGTCCCTGTGTTAGAGAGATCGGCTTTCCCTAAGAGCTTCAAGAATGTGTCTCTGATTATTCGGGACACAGTCCAGCAAGGACCTTTTTACTTCAGTTTCAGGATGTATCAGTACCATCTTACATCTGAATATATATATATATATATATATATATATATATATATATATATATATATATGTGCATATATAAATAGCCTTATAGAGGTCCAGTAAGGAGAAAAGGACTCATCTGTAAGAGACACTTGGAAAACTGGTAGGCGATTACTAAAGTACTGACGCAATACTGTAGTTTTGATTTATGCACAGAAAAGGGTTAATTTTGTTGTAGTTTGCTCGCAAATAACTGTTAATTCTGTTTAAATGTACCTGCATATACTCTTAGTCGGAGTTATTGAGACTAACTGCTATCACTGTATGTGTTACTTACAGTGCCTACAAGTAGTATTCAACCCCCTGCAGATTTAGCTGGTTTGATAAGATGCAAATAAGTTAGAGCCTTCAAACTGCAAACGAGAGTAGGATTTATTAACAGAAGCATAAATCTTACAAAACAAAAAGTTATGTTGCTCAGTTGAATTTTAATAAATTTTAAACATAAAAGTGTGGGTCAATTATTATACAACCCCTATGTTTAATATTTCGTGGAATAACCCTTGTTTGCAATTACAGCTAATAATCGTCTTTTATAAGACCTGATCAGGCCGGCACAGGTCTGTGGAATTATCTTGGCCCACTCCTCCATGCAGATCTTCTCCAAGTTATCTAGGTTCTTTGGGTGTCTCATGTGGACTTTAATCTTGAGCTCCTTCCACAAGTTTTCAATTGGGTTAAGGTCAGGAGACTCACTAGGCCACTCCAACACCTTGACTTTTTCCCTCTTGAACCAGGCCTTGGTTTTCTTGGCTGTGTGCTTTGGGTCGTTGTCTTGTTGGAAGATGAAATTACGACCCATCTTAAGATCCTTGATGGAGGAGCGGAGGTTCTTGGCCAAAATCTCCAGGTAGGCCGTGCTATCCATCCTCCCATGGATGCGGACCAGATGGCCAGGCCCCTTGGCTGAGAAACAGCCCCACAGCATGATGCTGCCACCACCATGCTTGACTGTAGGGATGGTATTCTTGGGGTCGTATGCAGTGCCATCCAGTCTCCAAACGTCACGTGTGTGGTTGGCACCAAAGATCTCGATCTTGGTCTCATCAGACCATAGAACCTTGAACCAGTCTGTTTCAGAGTCCTCCAAGTGATCATGAGCAAACTGTAGACGAGCCTTGACATGACGCTTTGAAAGTAAAGGTACCTTACGGGCTCGTCTGGAACGGAGACCATTGCGGTGGAGTACGTTACTTATGGTATTGACTGAAACCAATGTCCCCACTGCCATGAGATCTTCCCGGAGCTCCTTCCTTGTTGTCCTTGGGTTAGCCTTGACTCTTCGGACAAGCCTGGCCTCGGCACGGGAGGAAACTTTCAAAGGCTGTCCAGGTCGTGGAAAGCTAACAGTAGTTCCATAAGCCTTCCACTTACGGATGATGCTCCCAACAGTGGAGACAGGTAGGGCCAACTCCTTGGAAAGGGTTTTGTACCCCTTGCCAGCCTTGTGACCCTCCACGATCTTGTCTCTGATGGCCTTGGAATGCTCCTTTGTCTTTCCCATGTTGACCATGTATGAGTGCTGTTCACAAGTTTGGGGAGGGTCTTAAATAGTCAGAAAAGGCTGGCAAAAGAGATCATTAATCCACACATGTGAAGCTCATTATTCTTGGTGCCTGAACTACTTCTTAATACTTTAGGGGGACCAAACAGAATTCTTGTGGTTTGAGGGGTTGAATAATAAATGACACTCTGAATTAACTTTTAACGTTTTAAAAAAAAAAAAATTAAAACAAAAATTTTTGCTGCAGTGCATTTCCCACTTCCAGGCTGATCTACAGTACAAATGTCACAATGCCAAGTTAATTCCGCATGTGTCAACCAGCTAAATCTGCAGGGGGTTGAATACTACTTGTAGGCACTGTATACACTGTTTACGTAACATCCTTTCCTTTGTTCTATAAATTTGTTAGTAAATATTCATATTATATTTTCTAATCTTTGTGAGTGTCTGCTGATTGTTGCTGCAACCCTAGTCTTGGTGCCATATCTCATCTACGTTTCATAGCTTTCTGGGGTGTAGGAGATGAGTACATCGCCAATGTCTACATCCCCGCATCACATTACAATGCCTTTTGTTTTCTTTTTTTTTGTAGACCAATGGATTGCTAAGAAAAAGGACAGGCATGTGGAAAGTAATATAATAGGTTCTATCGAGTCTGTATTCTAGCCACAAATAATGTATAGAATATTTACGAAAAAATTGGACCGGTAAATGGGGTCTTTCTTCACTCCTGATTTTGACTCACTACAAAATTTATATTCTGATGCAAAATACTTATATATAAAACCTAAGTGTGTGAATGAGTCTTCTCTGCCTGTCGCTGCCCCCTGGTCTGTGCCTCATGCTGCCCAAATTTGTTAAATTTGCAGCAAAAATTACTTAAGTGACATAAAGCAGTGTGAATAAGCCTAATTATGCAATTGGGCTGTGTAAGGCCACAGTCACACGTTCCGTATTTGGTTAGTATTTTACATCAGTATTTGTAAACTAAAACCAGGAGTGGGTGAGAAATGCAGAAGCGGTGATGTGTTTCTATCATACTCTTCCTCTGATTGAGTTAACTGAGAATCCATCAGTTAGATGGCGAAGACAGTCTGACAGTGAGTTTGTGCCTCTTTTATGCATTTTTTTCTCAGATTCTCTCAGTTGATTTATGTACACAGACAAATTCAAAGTTGAATGTGCAGGGAAATAAACAGCCTATAAAACCCAAATGGTGCAAATTTTTTTAATGAAAGCCAATTGCAAGAATTATTTTTAGCCCCAAAGATATGCATTTAAACAAAAAAAAAGTCCCCATAGGTGGAAACCCTGTTAAATGATACATATTTAGAACTTTTCTCCCAGTCTTTGTAAGCAGAACCTTTCATTGCGGAGTCTCGGTAGGAAGCATAAAGACAAAAGGTTTCCTCATTATCGTACCAATATTTGAAATATTAATGACCAGCACCTGAATTTTACAGAAGAAATCACATATAACAAATGCAAAGTGGAGATCAAATCCATTGACATTATTATATATTCATAGTTAACAAAAGCTTGCTGTACAGTTTAAAGAAACCTAATCCCCTGATGTACAGAATTTGCGACTAAACAAAAAGAAATTGCAAAGTTGCAAATAAAATGGCATTCTTGTATTTTTAATATATTACACTGTAAGTATTTTGCACGGCATTAAATTGTCTTGTCTGTACACTGAGCAATTCTTTGTAATGACACCCCAAATGTGCTCCATCCCACCTTAAAGCCCTTTCTTTTTGACAGCTTCCATTGTGATGAAAATCTGCCTGCAGCCCATCCAGCCTATATCTTATTCTTCGCCCTTTGCCTGCTGTTGCCGCATTTGCTGGTCAGAAGTCAGGTCAAAGGTTCTGGAAGACTGGCTGTGGAACTGCAGTGAATAGAGACCCATAGAATGCCCTTTTTCATTGATTATTAAAACAGTGAGTTACTGACTTACTCCTTAAGATTAGAACATAACACAAATTTTGATGTAAAATGTTCCATTAACTTCGTATTGTCTGTATTTATGCATTCATATATCTATTTTTTTCCTTTGCTTATATACAGTCATAGCTGAAAGTGTTTGCACTCCTGAAATTGCTCCAGAAAGGGAAGTATTTCTCAGAGAAAATTATTACACGTTTTGTTTTCATTGTGTGTACTGGAACAACACAAAAAAAAAAAACAGAAAAAAGGCAAATTGAACATAATTTCACACAAAACCCTAAAAATGGGCAGGACAAAATTGTTGGCACCCTCAATTTAATGTTTTGGTTACACACCCTTGGAATAAATAACTTCAATCAATTGCTTCCTATAACCATCAACAAGCTTATTAGACCTCTCAACTGGAATTTTGGGCCACTCTTCTTTTGTAAACTGCTCCAGGTCTCTCATATTTGAAGGCGCCTCTCCAGCACTTTGTTTCCATTCATTTCTGGGTGTTTCTTGAAGTATGTTTGGGGTCATTGTCCTGCTGGAAGGTGCATGACCTAGGACAAAAACCCAACTTTTTGACACTGGGCACTACATTGCGACCCAAAATGCTTTGGTAATCTTCAGATTTCATGATGTCTTGAAAACAGTCAAGGCACTCAGTGCCAGAGGCAGCAAAACAACCCCAAAACATTTTTGAACCTCCACCATATTTGACTGTAGTTTCTGTGTTCTTTTCCTTGGACGCCTCATTCCTTTTTTAGTATACAGTAGAATGATGTGCTTTAACAAAAAACTCTATCTTGGTCTCATCTGTCCACAAGACACTTTCCCAGGAGGAATTTGACTCAATCACGTACATTTTGGTAAACTGCATTCTAGACAGCTTTTTTAAGTCTCTGTGTAAGCAGTGAAGTCCTTCTGGGTCTCCTGCTATAGCGTTTCATTTTATTTAAATGTCAATAGTTCGCACCGACATTGATGCACTTTGAGCCTGCAGGACAGCTTGAATTTCTTTGGAGTGTCATTGGGACTGCTTATCCATCATCCGGACTATCCTGCATTGCAACATTTAATCAAATTTTCTCTGCTGTCCACATCCAGGTAGATAAGTCACAGTGCCATGGGTTATAAACTTCTTGATTATGTTGCACACCGTGGATAAATGAACACTAAGATCTCTGGAGATGGACTTGTAACCTTGCATTTTTGATACTTTTCAATGATTTTCGATCTCAAGTCCACAGAAGGTACTGTTCTCCTCTTTCTGCTTTCCATTCTTAGTGTGGCACACACAGACACATAATGCAAAGATTGAGTCATCTTCTCCCCTTTTTATCTGGTTTCAGGTGTGATTTTCATATCGCCCACATTAATTTTGTTAATTTCCACAGGTGAGTTTGAACGAGCATCACATGCTTAAAACAAAGTTGCTTACCCACATTTTTTGAAAGGTGTCACCAATTTTGTAATGCATATTTTGGGGGTTTAGTGTGAAATTCTGTCCAGATTGCCTTTTTTTCTCTGTTTTTATGTGCTGCTATAAAACACACAAAGAAAGTAAACGTGTCTAACAAAACATGTGTAATTGCAATTATTTTTGGGGAGAAAATCTTAACTTTCTGAAGCAATTTCAAAGATGACAACACTTTCGGCCATGACTGTAGCTCCAATACATTCTAGAGTGCTGTACAAAGTTTATCACCACTCACATCTGACCCTATTCAGAGCGGAGTTAATAGTCTCATACACACACTAGAGTCACATTTTGAAGGGTTGATAATCAGCCTATGATTGTTCGAAAACATTAATTCTTTGGGTGATCGTTATCACCAGCACATCGTTCCATGGAAACAGGGAATGCACTACCGACATGATGCTGTATGGTGATGGAATTATGTTAAACAAAATGGATGCCCCACCATGGTCTCAACAGTTGAAGGCCACGGTCAGGTGGAGCTGGGTGTGATCGCTTTTAGAAGCAGGTGCTGGTGGTATAGAAACCAAAACAACAGTGGAGGGCACCATTCAAGAAATACTTATAGAAAGGCATCAACCTGGGGTATGTAATAGTAATGCTAGAAAGACAAGAAAGAGTACATACCAGGACACCAGGGATGCCAAAAATAAATCATAACAATTAGAAAATATTTTTATTGAAAAAACTGCAAAATCACACTGTAGTCATTAAAAACAATTAAAACAAGCCACAAAGCCCCATAACAGGAACAATAAACCCCTATAACCCCTATCTGTATAATACAATACACTTAGATGAAATATATATGGAAACCTCAGCCAAACATGGTAGTATACTTAGAGCATAGTCACCCCCAAAGGCCAAAATGAAGACAGGACCAGAGAGGAACAATTAGTCCTCAAATTGCTGCATAATAAAAAAAAAAAAAAAAAAAAAAAACAGGTAAGCAAGGACAATATGAGATGGTAAAGCAATACAAACAAATTGCTATAGACTAATACAGATCAGATGTGAATAGGTCTACTCATAAAGATTAATATATCAAGTAGATCTTAGCATAGCAGATAGTATAACGGTTGTCTAATACACAAAATAATGCAGCAAATAATATAACAGTTGTCCTTAATCTAGTGCACAAAGTGATGCAGCCCTAGTCTAGTGCACAAAATAATGCAGCAAATGGTATAGCAGCTGTCCTTAATCTAGTGCACAAAGTCACAAAGTAATGCAGCAAATTATATAACAGTTGTCCTTAATCTAGTGCACAAAATGATGCAGCCCAAGTCTAGTGCACAAAGTAATGCAGCAAATGGTATAGCAGTTGTCCTTAATCTAGTGCACAAAATAACAAAGTAACACAGCTATAGGGGGAATCTCATGTTAGAGGCATGACCAGGTTACCAAACCAGGGGTTAATAGGCGGGATAGAGCCCGACGCGTGTCGCCATGTGAAATGGCTTCATCAGGGGCAGAGATGGTGATAAAGCAGGATTCAAGGTATTTATATATATATATAACATATTGATTAAAACTCACAGCAACTGCATGGAGCGTTCCCCCAGACACAGGACAGAAACAGGAAGTGATGAAATAACATGGCGCTGGATGCCAAAAGGGTGTATCCTCCCCACCTCACTACAGGTGTAGTAAGATGGCCGACAGAGCACATGCAACTTATATGATCTAGAATACATGCAACTTATATGATCTAGAATAGAGGTTATGTTTACCAATAGCTTATATGCTCGCGATTTCATTAGTTAATCATACCCAATGGTTTGATGTGATGACGAGCAAAAGTATCGAACTCCCATTTGCCCTAAATAGTATGGGCAGGATTCAATAATCACCATGTACCATCAAATATCTAGTTAAGCCCCCAACAAAGGGTGGTTCAATCATAGCATACAGAGATAGAGGGTCAACTAGATAGCACGCCCGAATATTTACAAGCAGTAACAGATTAGGTAAAAAAAAAAAAATTATAACAACTCTTCATTTAGGCCTTTGGGAGACAAGCTTTGAAGCTTGTAGATCCATTTACTTTCTATACACAGTAATTTATTTACAATGTCCATATGGTCCAGAATCAAGGTTATATGTACCAATAGCTTACATGCTCACGATTTCATTAATTAGGCATACCCAATGGTTTGATGTAATGACGAGCAAAAGAATCGAACTCCCATATGTCCTAAATAGTATGGGATTCAATACCATCAAATGTCTAGTTAAGCCCCCAACAAAGGGTGGTTTAATCATAGATAGAAGGTCAACTAGATAGCATGAAAAAAAAAAAAAATTTAACAACTATTCAATAATCACCATGTACCATCAAATGTCTAGTTAAGCCCCCAACAAAGGGTGGTTTACTCATAACATACAGAGATAGAAGGTCAACTAGATAGCATTAAAAAAAAAAAAAAAAAACCTATAATCGTTTATAATACCCTGTAAATAGCAACTCTTCATTTAGGCCTTTGGGAGACAAGCTTTGAAGCTTGTAAATCCATTTACTTTCTACACACAGTAATTTATTTACAATGTCGCCACCTCTGATCGTGGTGCGTACACTCTCAAGTCCCATACATTTAAAGCTTCAATACATTCTAGAGTGCTGTACAAAGTTTATCACCACTCACATCTGACCCTATTCAGAGCGGAGTTAATAGTCTCATACACACACTAGAGTCACATTTTGAAGGGTTGATAATCAGCCTATGATTGTTCGAAAACATTAATTCTTTGGGTGATCGTTATCACCAGCACATCGTTCCATGGAAACAGGGAATGCACTACCGACATGATGCTGTATGGTGATGGAATTATGTTAAACAAAATGGATGCCCCACCATGGTCTCAACAGTTGAAGGCCACGGTCAGGTGGAGCTGGGTGTGATCGCTTTTAGAAGCAGGTGCTGGTGGTATAACGCAGCCAGCTGCTGAGCCCACATTACACACCCTCACCCGATGTGTGAAGTACATCTATGTCTCATGTCAAGAAGGCGATCAAAAAATATTATTTTCTATATAATACACTAATCAAAAAAGCCTAGAGGTAATATTTCCTCACCTGTACAGATTTGCTAAATAGTTAAAAATGCATTTGTGCAAGACTTTTTATAATTAAAATATCATAACTTATTAGTCACGTTGTAAAAAGAATAGTAGTAAAAGTCGTAAGTAGTAGTAAAAGTAGTAAAAAAGTAAGTAGTAAAAGAAAACATGCAGACTACACATAGCTAATACCAAAAAAATCCCAAAATATTGATGAAAAAAGAAAGTGAAAATAAGCCAACCTTTACAGCAAAATGTAATTAACAAAGTTAGAATGGTATAAGAAGCTTGGGGTCAATTACAGTTTAGTAATGGTACTCCTACAGGAGTGTTCTTAATTGCAGTGTAACATACAGGTACAGCTTGTATAAAGCAATAAATAACGACACTATGAAAAACACGCTGGAAGTCACTCTCATTCAATATGTGTTTTGCGGTACTGTTTCACCAGTAATTCAGGTACCATTACTGAAGTGTGATTCTTGTTATATTTGCTCCAAGCTTGTTATACCATTCCACCCCTGAGTAGGTAACCTTGTATTCCCTCTGATTTTTTTTTTTTATGACCTACGCTTAATCTATGGGCCCAATTAATTAAAACTGGAATTTTGCACACCAGTCTTAAAGGGAATATGTCACCACATTTTTGCTATATAATCTGGGAGCAGCATGATGTGGGGATGTGTAGCCCTGGTGTGAAGGCACACGCAGTACCCTGGAGAATGTGTGGAGAGATAGCAGTTCAATGCTCTATACCCATTCACTCAATATACACTAGACACACCCTTAGGGTAGTGTAGTGACTCGTAGGGAGTGGTCAGTGTAGATTCGTTGAGTGATTTAGTAGTCAGTTTCCTGTCTTCGGACAGAGCAGACGTGTGGAGTCTAGCTGGGACTTGGAGGGAGGAAGCAGTCCAGCTTGGTTCTATCAGCAGTTCAGTTCAGTCTCGTGCAGTTCAGAGAAAGTGGAGGCCAGTACAGGTGAGCCAGATCACCTCAGCCTGGTCAGAGCTGTGCCCCACTGAGAGACAGACTGAGACATTCTATTAAGAAGAGAGAAGTGAGTTGCAGATATGCTTCAGTCTCCTGTCCCAAGGACGGTGAAGGTTCAGAGACGTGCTCCTGCCTAGAAGATTACTGAGAGTCTGGCAACAAGCTTAAGAAAGAAGTTAAGAAAGGGATTGACTTTTATAACCTTTGAAGTGAGAAATGCTTATGCTACAAGCGCGGACAAGGCGAAAGGCACAGTGGTAGGAATTCTGAGTGCTATAGGATTGGAGAAGTCCTGCACGTTGTCACCGGTCACTGGAGACCGAAGCACCATTATAGCTTCACGCATGGTGGTAGAAAACCCAGAGGCTTACTGGACCTTAGGTAGCAGCAAGCAGCCCCTGGAGTGTCGGTACGTAACTGGGGTCAGGGGGAGTGAGAACAATGAGCCTGATCAGCAAGATAGGAACTCAGCTCTCTCACAGGAAGGCTCCGACCACAACACTGACCGGGCAGTACAGCTTAGAGAAGCTGGAGTTTATAGAGGGAACTACGCTTCATGCGGGTTGGACTCATCTTTGTGAAAGTAAAGGAGGCCCCTAACTTGTCCAGCTGCTAACTCAAAACACATTCTCCATTGGATCAGCCTCCCTGGGACCTGCCTAACCATCTTGCAAGTAAAAAGGTATGGAAAGACGCTGATGTGTGAGACTGTGTTATTTGATTGCGTCCCTGCACTACCCCATCATAACTATCGACCTGAGGGAAAAGTCCCACCTGTAGGGACCCAACATCTAGCTGCCTCACCATCCCCTCAGAGATCTACAGCAGCGCTGGTACAAATTACCAGAGACTACAGGTGGCGTCACGAACTGTAAATATATCTATCCCCTGTAAATATTCCCCCAACATACGCCAGACCGCCAGGGCCACAGACCGAGCCACCGCTACCTGTGACAATCCCCATAGACTTCCATGGGCTCGGCTCTGAGTACCCCATTGCCCTGGTAATCCACAATTGTGGTGGCGGGTCGATACAAAGTTGGCGTCACGAACAGGATGCGAAACTCGCAAAATTGCGAGCCCTGTGTGCCTATGGAATTGTTTTTGTGAAAAAGGACTGTTTGCACTTTTGGCGCCAAAAATCGCCATCTTTGTCGCCATATTCGCGCCCTCAGGCGCTGGAGAAGAAGGTGGGCGTACCTTCGTGGGCGTGTACCCCCCTGTGGCGCGAAGAAAATGCCTGCCCTCTCAAAGTGCTATTACAACATGCGATCCTGCCCTACAGCAAAGGAGGTCTGCCTCCTCTTCACCTTTCCTGCAAAGAGGAGGAGACGCAAACCCCGCCTCCACGGAAGAGACCGGACGTCTCCGGAGGAAGATGAAAGAACGCTCTGGAACATCATGGAAGCAGGACGTGTGCAGCCGAGCAGGGAAGCGGAGGAAGGCAGGCCCCGTGCCCCAGCCAAGCTGCCACTAGAACCGGAATCATCCGTGGTCCTGCACCTGCAGCAAGCATTGCTGGAAATAAAAGAAGAAAATGCACGACTAAGAAAGATGATTTTGCCACAACCTGGATTTGAAGAGATCGAGAGACGCCGGCGTACCCTGGAGCAGCGGCGGCTGTGGGACGCGGTGATCTCTCCCTTCGATGACCCCCTACGTCTGGAGTTACCAAAACTTCTGCTGCCCAGGGCAAAGGAGCAACCGGAGGCTGCCTCCGAAAGTACCGATCCTAATCCCACCGGTGAAGCGGTGGAGGCGAAGGAGGTTGAGGAGGTACCGCCAGTTCCGGAACGCCCGCCCGGCCAGGAGGCCGCAGCAGATGATCGATCCCCGACACCGGAGGGGTCCTGTCCATATTACCAGACGTGGACTGTGACGAGATGGCGCGCCTGGATGACGTCGCCTATACCGCCCAGTGGGAATGTGAGTGGCAGCGTCGTGAGGAGAAACAACAACGACAGCAGGAGGAAGAGCGGGAAGCTCAGCGGAACCGACAGCGGCAACATGCAGAGCTGATCGCGGACAAGGAGAGTGTCCGTCGAGAGAAAGGTACTCTGAGGGAACCGCGGCGGCAGGGGTGTGTGACTGAGTTCCAGCTCCGGAAGGGCTGGGGCTTCATAAGAGAACCGGGCCTCTACCCAGGGGTCTTTGTCAGCAGACGTGATGTAGAATCCCACCTACCGCAAGGCCATCCCGGGAGGGACCTAGTTAATGGAGACATTGTCACATATACACGACACTGGGGTATGAAGGGATGGTATGCCCTTAATGTCACAATCGTCCGTGACCCCGTCCCCGATGCAGGTAACGTCACCACTACCGCAGCGTCCCCGTCTCCAGCTCAAACAGCACCAGGCCGTGCCCCAGCATCGCCCCCTGTAGGCTCCTCGCAAATGGAAGTAACGTCTACATACTCTACATTACCTAGTCATCCTTCTGCATCGCAACTTGCGACCCAGTTTCCATCGCAATCTATGACACGATCGATTTCGCTAACTGTAACGCAAATTGAAACGCAATCGGTGTCTCGCAAGGAGAAAGTACCCGTTGCGCCCCTAGAGGTTCGCACGAGAACTGTGGCGACCCAGACTCTAATAGCAGCACACGACTTGTTAGTCCTGGGATCTAGGGACCATCGCATTGTTCCAGCCCCCGGGGTGGAAAATGTATTTGAAATAGTTAAACAGTAAAAAAAATCGGTAAGATCCAGACAGGGGTTTACCATAAGTAATGTTGTAAAAAGTTTAAGAATGTTTGCCAATTTTGCACAAGTTAAATGTGTATATAACGAATATATATATTGCCAAAAGTAGAATGCCCGGCTGGGTAATCAGATAAAAAGTTTTTGCACTTTATTGTGATGTGATTTGATATAATGTGTCTTTTTCTTATTATGGACTCAGAGGCTGAGGACTGTGCCAGCCCAGAACTTATCTGTACATAGTTGCACCTTGTGCCTTATCTTGGTTTTACATAAAACCACCACAACTACCTCTGAACATAAAACCCGTGTGGTGTGGCACTGAGTGAGGTCTGCATTCCTAAGTCCTGCAGCCCACCCAGGACCCACGTTGAAGGTTTGGTGCGGGTCCTTCACAAGAATTTTGCTGTGTATTAAATGAAAATGTATATTTAATATTTTGCACTTTTCTACATTTAATGTTTTGTTTGCAACGTTCAAGACATTCTTACCTCCCGTATGGGACGAATTAATGTTTAATGTTGATGTTTAATGCATAAACAAAATTGTCTCTTTGTATTTTACAGCCCGGGAGTGCTGTCTTTTACCATGGGGGAATGTGTAGCCCTGGTGTGAAGGCACACGCAGTACCCTGGAGAATGTGTGGAGAGATAGCAGTTCAATGCTCTATACCCATTCACTCAATATACACTAGACACACCCTTAGGGTAGTGTAGTGACTCGTAGGGAGTGGTCAGTGTAGATTCGTTGAGTGATTTAGTAGTCAGTTTCCTGTCTTCGGACAGAGCAGACGTGTGGAGTCTAGCTGGGACTTGGAGGGAGGAAGCAGTCCAGCTTGGTTCTATCAGCAGTTCAGTTCAGTCTCGTGCAGTTCAGAGAAAGTGGAGGCCAGTACAGGTGAGCCAGATCACCTCAGCCTGGTCAGAGCTGTGCCCCACTGATAGACAGACTGAGACATTCTATTAAGAAGAGAGAAGTGAGTTGCAGATATACTTCAGTCTCCTGTCCCAAGGACGGTGAAGGTTCAGAGACGTGCTCCTGCCTAGAAGATTACTGAGAGTCTGGCAACAAGCTTAAGAAAGAAGTTAAGAAAGGGATTGACTTTTATAACCTTTGAAGTGAGAAATGCTTATGCTACAAGCGCGGACAAGGCGAAAGGCACAGTGGTAGGAATTCTGAGTGCTATAGGATTGGAGAAGTCCTGCACGTTGTCACCGGTCACTGGAGACCGAAGCACCATTATAGCTTCACGCATGGTGGTAGAAAACCCAGAGGCTTACTGGACCTTAGGTAGCAGCAAGCAGCCCCTGGAGTGTCGGTACGTAACTGGGGTCAGGGGGAGTGAGAACAATGAGCCTGATCAGCAAGATAGGAACTCAGCTCTCTCACAGGAAGGCTCCGACCACAACACTGACCGGGCAGTACAGCTTAGAGAAGCTGGAGTTTATAGAGGGAACTACGCTTCATGCGGGTTGGACTCATCTTTGTGAAAGTAAAGGAGGCCCCTAACTTGTCCAGCTGCTAACTCAAAACACATTCTCCATTGGATCAGCCTCCCTGGGACCTGCCTAACCATCTTGCAAGTAAAAAGGTATGGAAAGACGCTGATGTGTGAGACTGTGTTATTTGATTGCGTCCCTGCACTACCCCATCATAACTATCGACCTGAGGGAAAAGTCCCACCTGTAGGGGACCCGACATCTAGCTGCCTCACCATCCCCTCAGAGATCTACAGCAGCGCTGGTACAAATTACCAGAGACTACAGGTGGCGTCACGAACTGTAAATATATCTATCCCCTGTAAATATTCCCCCAACATACGCCAGACCGCCAGGGCCACAGACCGAGCCACCGCTACCTGTGACAATCCCCATAGACTTCCATGGGCTCGGCTCTGAGTACCCCATTGCCCTGGTAATCCACAATTGTGGTGGCGGGTCGATACAGGGACATAGACCCTGATTCCTGTAATGTGTCACTTACTTGGCTGCTTGATACAGTTTTCATAAAATCACTGTGCTATCTGGTGTAGATCTACAAATTCTGTGAGTGCTGAGCTCTGAGTAACTCCGCCCACACCACTGATTGGCAGCTTTATGTGTACACTGCACATAAGCAGAAAGCTGCTAATCAGTGATGGGGCGGGGTTACACAAAACAGGAGGACAACACGGCACTAGACAACTTGTCCTCTAGTGGTAATCTACTTCTGATAAAACAATGATTTATTAAAACTACAAAAATCTGTCCAGTAAGTGACATATCACTGGAATTAGAGTCTCTGCTCCTACATCATTTTAGTCTCAGACTAAATAGTGCAAATCTGCTGACAGACTACCTTTATTGAAAGAAGTGATGGGTACAATGCATCAAATTCATAAGGAGTGCACGTCTTTAATGAATTCAGCGCATGTTTCTCCTCTGATGTATATTTCTGACATAATTTGTGAATGAATTTGTCAGGCTGGTTTTGCCATGCCCCATCCCGAGTCAGCTTTGTCCACCTTAGAATGACATAAAAATGCCAAAAGTCACTACATTTTTTAATAACTTTGAGTAGCAAAATAAATTTCAACATTTCAAGTTTACGCCAGAATTCTGGTGAAGAGTCCTTGATGAATCGGGTGCCGATGTGTTTTCTTTTACTGCTATGCATTATTAACATGACTAATAAAATAATGATGTTATAATCACAAGTAGTCTTGCATACATCCTTTCTGGATTTAATTAAAGGTCACATATCATCCTACAATCTGAGAACCAATATAAGTTATCTAAGGTCTGAAGGATTCATTTTTGAAAAACCTTCCTCAAACTGTACTTTTTTAAGTATGTGTGAAAACTGGAACTTTCAGTTCAACCTAAACTCCCCTTATGGTAGCTAGAGGTATCCAGAATGTAACATTCATTTTCAGATATTATAGTTATTCCCTTGCTCTGCTAGGCATTAAGCAGGGTTCACACAGGCAATGCCGTTTTGGTCCAAACACTTGCAGTTTTAATGCTTTCCACAGGTTGCACAGCGCGAAAACAACAAAATCATAAACATAAATCCCATGCCTTATTCAGGTGCTAACTAAATGATATAGAACTTGACTATTTCAGACACCGCCGAGCTAGCCCCAGTACAGTCAAATGAAACTGCTATCACCCATAGCAATCACTGATACTTGCAATGTGGTGCACACGACCTGTGCAGACTCTCCTCAAACAGATTCTGGCTTGTTTATTTCCTCAACTTCAAGACACCTCTATTCTGTTCAACCCCCCCAGCAGACTGACTTAGATGAACACATAGCCTGTTTATATGCAGAGCTAGCCAGATGCACTAATCAAAGCCTGCAGAGCTAGGATTTAACCCTAGCCTAACTGGCATTGCTACAATATATAGGAAATTCAGAGCTCAATACAAGAAAAATGGAACTCATCTAAACATATTCAAAGTAAAGAAGCACAAAATATTTCACCTATTAAAAACAATAAATTTATGTTCAATGAAGCTACAGAAGCAAGAACTGGGGGAAACTATATGCAGATGGGTAAGGAATTGGCTGAATGACTGACAGGAAACAAAGCATCATCATAAATGGTATATTCTCTAAATGGGATATAGCCAGCAGTGCGGACTGCAGGAATCTGTGCTAGGACCCATTCTTTTAACCTCTTTATTAATGACCTTGTAGATGGGATTGCGAGTAAAGTGTCAGTCTTTGCTGACGATAACAAACAATGCAGGATACTAAAATCTGATCTTGACACTACAATATTGCAAAATGATCTGAATAAGATGACTGAATGGGCAAACACTTGGCAAATGAGATTTATGGTAGATAAATGTAAAGTAATGCACCTAGGACGGAGTAATCCTATTGCTGCATATATATTAAATGTAGTATACTTGGGACTAGAGTTGAGCGAATATCTTCGGTTCCCTGCTTATTCGGCAAGCTATAGCTCTTGCCGAATAAGCTACAGCAGGAACCCGGCTACCTGGATCACGCTGGCAGAACAGCTGATCGCCGCCCCAGCTGCTTGTGTCACGGCTGTGTCACAGTCAAAGCACATGCATGGAGCATGGAGAGCCCAACATACAGGCTCTCCATGCATGTGCCGTGACTGTGACACAGCCGCGACACATGAAGCTGCGGCAGCGATCAGCTGTTCAGCCGCCGCGATCTAGGAAGCCGGGTTAACTCTCCAGCTTATTCGGCAAGCGCTATAGCTTGCCGAATAAGCGGGGAACCGAAGATATTCGCTCAACTCTACTCGGGACTACAGAACAGGAGAAGGACTTAGGTATTCTGGTTACATATAAGCTGGACAGCAGTACGCAATGTCAAGCAGCAGACGCAAAAACAAACAAAATTTTAGGATGTATGAAGAGAGAGAGAAAATCCTGTGATCCCAACGTATTATTACCCCTTTATAAATCACTGGTGAGGCCACAACTAGAACATGGGATCCAGGTTTGGGCTCCACATTTTAAAAAGTATATTCAGAAGTTAGAATCAGTTCAAAGATGGGCAACTAGATTATTACAAGGGATGGAGGCCTTTCATATGAGAGGTTTACCTTAGAAAAACACATCTCAGAGGAGATCACATTTACATGTATAAATATATGTGTAGTCAGTACAAAGGACTGGCGCATGAATTAGCCTTCCAAAGACCATACTAAGGACCAGAAGGCACTCATAACGGGTGGAAGAAAGGAGATTCTGGCAGGTAATTAGGGAAGGGTACTTTACAGTTAGAGCAGTCAGACTGTGGAATGCCGACCACAAGAGGTTGTAATGGCCGACACTAGGGCTGGTGGTGTTCTTTGATACACATAACATTGCGGGTTATAGTTAAATTAGTGACGAAAAGTACAATTGGTGGAGAAAGGTTGAACTTGATGGTCTTTTTTCAACCTATGCAACTATGTAACCATATGACTGATATTTTAAAAAAACATCTGGGCTCTCATAATGCTCTAATTTCACTTTTAGAGAAAATTATGACATATTTATTGACACTGGTGCACTATTGAACAGCATATCCCTGGGTAATTTGATCATCATATGCTCGATATGTGGACTATAGCGCAACTTCTAAACTACACACATGTCTCTAGTCATATCTCACTTGTCAAAGCTTTTTTCCTGTGCAGAAAATTGATGTTTTCCTAAATAAGTCACGGCATGGAACTCAGATGTCTTTTTCTGTTAATTTAAGAAGTATGGGAAGACTGAACACCAATCTCTTAAAATTGTTCGCAACTGGATGGATGAATTTGCTCCACAACAAACTCTTAATCAGCGTAACATTAGTAGTGCAAAATCAGATAAAAATTCTTGAAAATGAATTAACATGAACTGTGCAGTTCCCTCAAGGCATAGTGTTCAGGCAGAACTTACAATTACCTCATTCATTATCAATTAACATAACGATGTTCATTTTCCAGCCTGTTTAGGGTCCCATTCAATATTTTCAAAATGAACAATCTACAGTAAACTAAAATTGATTAATTGGCATTCTAGATCAATGTTAGTTGAAGGGAATTGACTTCAGAATGTAAAAGAAAAGGATTTTGTGGTAACAAAATTCGACACTCTCCTGCAATTTGTGATCCCAGACACAAGTCTGAAAGAGATGACTAATAGATTTATGGAGCAAAGATGCCCCAAATGCTTATTGGAAACTGAGTGCAACTCTGTTATATGTCCTTCTTCATCGCCATTGTATACATGTGAAACCAACATAGTGTAATGTATGTAGTACAGTTCATATAGCGTCTTGTGCTTGGGTGCGATGAAAATACATGAGACACAGGTTTGATATAGAAAGTCTTGTATTACTTCATACAAGTTGGCAAAATAGTCACACAGTTTGCAGACACAGAAGCAGGAGACACAGCAGGCCAGAGTAATCTAAGCTCAGCAATCACTCTCCACAACAGGTTCAGGATCTTCTTCTCTGTTACCGTAAGTCCATGCAAACGTGGGTCTTTCAAAGAGCAGGGTTCAGAGTCCACAAGTGCTTCAGAGTTCCTCAGTAGGAATAGCTGGAGTACAAGGTCCAAGGCTTCAGGGGTCAGATCACAGGTTCACTGCAGGCTAGATTCTGAAGCACTGATTGCTCAGCTGTGGCTGCTTAAGAAGCAAAAGGAGAGAATCAGGGCGGGAACATGCAAGCTGGAAACTCCATTTTGACTGAGGGCAAGATAGCTGCAGCAAGACAGAAAGCAAAATGGCTGACGAACAAACTGAGTTTCAGGAACATGTACACAGAACCTTACATTACTCCCCCCTTAGGGACAACCTCCGGATGACCTCAGACCAGGCTTGTGTGGGTACCTCTGATGAAACTGACGGAGCAAGCGAGGAGCATTAACGTTATTGACTGGTTCCCATGAGTTGTCCTCCACTGGGTAGCCCTGCCATTTAATCAGATATTGCAACTGATTTCTATACAACCTGGAATCTAAAATCCTTTCCACCACAAATTCTTCCTGACCATCGACTAGCACTGGGTCAGGGCAAGGAGAAGAACGTCCAGGAAACGTATTGGGTGTCGCAGCCTTGAGTAGGGATACATGAAAGACAGGGTGGATTCTCATAGTTCTGGGCAGTTGAAGACGACAAGCAACGGCACTTATAATTTTACTGATTTTATAAGGTCCAATGTACTTATGTCCCAGCTTAGACGATGGAATCCTTAACTTAAGATTTCTGGTTGACAGCCAGACCAAGTCTCCTACCTTGAAAGCTGGTGCAGGTTTACGAAATTTATCTGCTGCTTTCTTGTACCTTTCCTGAGCCGATTCCAGATTCTCCTTTAGAAGATCCATATTCTTCTGTAAAGACGTGATTCTTTCAGCCACTGCTGGTAAAGGCGTTTCTATGGGAAATCGTGGTAGAATGTTAGGATGATAACCTAGATTAGAGTAAAAAGGAGACTGCTTAGTGGAGGCACTCTGAGAGTTGTTATACGAGAACTCAGCTAATGGAAGTAGATCCACCCAATCATCCTGTAGGTGGCAGATAAAGCAGCGGAGATACTGCTCCAGGGTTTGATTGGTTCGTTCGGTCTGTCCATTAGTCTGGGGATGAAAAGCAGAAGAAAGGTTTACTTTAATGTCCAATGCTGCACAGAAATTTTGCCAAAACCTAGAAGTGAATTGCACCCCTCGATCCGAAATAACCTCATCCGGTACTCCATGTAAGCGAAACACATCTTTAATCATCAGATCTGATGTCTGTTTTGCAGTGGGTAAGCCGACACAAGGAATAAAATGAGCTGCCTTTGTTAGACGGTCAACCACCACTAGAATGGTGTTCTTCCCTTGAGAGGTTGGTAACTCCACAATGAAGTCCATAGAAATGGATCCCCACGGGCGGGACGGGGTGGGAAGAGGCTGTAACAGACCAGTTGGTGAGGAGCGAGGTGTTTTGCATCTTGCACAAACTTCACATGAAGTGACATAGTTTAAAACATCCTTCCTGCAAGTGGGCCACCAAAAGAAACGAGAAAGAAATTCCTGTGTCTTTAGAATTCCTCTATGCCCAGCTATCTTGGAATCGTGAATGAGTTGCAATACTCTCAATCTGACTGTTTCAGGAATATACAGGCGTTGTCCCTGAATCCACACACCATTCTTAAAGACAAGACTTACGTCCCTTGGGGGTTGTGCCAAAAAGGAATCCGCATGGTATGCTTCCTTGATGTCCTTAAGTAGGTCTTGATTATGAATTACTCCTAGGAATCTAGAGTCAGGAAGAATAGTCTTAGGAGGAGCAATTGGACGTGTCTCCGCTGAGTAAATACTAGAGAGTGCATCAGCCTTTCTATTGCGCGATCCTGGTCTATAAGAAATGATAAAATTAAATTGGTTTAAGAAAAGATTCCAGCGAGCCTGGCGAGGAGTCAGGCACTTAGCCGACCTGATAAACTCAAGGTTACGATGGTCTGTCAGGACGACTATTTGCTGTGCAGCTCCCTGAAGAAGGTGTCTCCATTCTTTGAAGGCGGCAATAATGGCCAACAACTCTCTATTGCCCACATCATAGTTCCTCTCAGCTGAAGACAACTGCTGGGAAAAGAAGGCACAGGGATGCAAGACATTCTTCTCACCTGTTCTTTGAGAGAGTATAGCTCCAACGGCACAGTCTGAAGCATCCACCTCTATTATGAAGGCAAGCTCGGGGTTGGGATGTACTAGGATAGGTGCAGTGGTAAATTTATCTTTTAGACGGGAAAATGCTTCCTGGGCTTGGGGAGTCCAGGAGAACCTAGACTCTTTCCGGGTAAGTTGGGTGATAGGTGACACTACCTCAGAGAAATTTCTAATGAAACGTCTATAGAAGTTGGCAAACCCAATGAAGCGCTGTACCTCCTTCACATTTCTAGGACTTGGCCAATCCTTGATGGCTTGGGTTTTGCTTCCATCCATACTAATTCCTTGTGTAGACAGTACATACCCCAGAAATTGAATTTCGGTCTTATGGAATTCACACTTTTCAAGTTTGATGTAAAGATGATTTTGTCTTAGACGTTCCAAGACCATTCTCACATGTCCATGATGTTCCTCTGTGGAGTTAGAAAAAATTACAATATCATCCAAATAAATTACCACGAATGTATCTAGGAGATCCCTGAAGATGTCATTCACCAAGTGTTGGAAAGTGGCTGGGGCGGTACTCAGACCAAAAGGCATAACTAGATATTCAAAGTGTCCATAGCATGACCTGAATGCAGTCTTCCATTCATCCCCAGGTCTAATACGAACTAAGTTATAGGCCCCACAAAGATCTAGTTTAGAGAAAATTTTGGCATGTCGCACTCTCTCCAATAACTCAGGGATTAAAGGCAATGGATAACGGTTTCTAATAGTAACCTTATTGAGTTCCCTATAGTCTACGCAGGGTCTCAGAGATCCATCTTTCTTCTTTACAAAGAAGATGGGTGCACCTGCAGGAGATGAAGAGGGGCGTATGAAGCCCTTGGCTAGATTTTCGTCTATGTAATCCTTTAAAGCTTTTAGCTCGGGCCCCGCCAGGGGGTAGATCTTACCAAAAGGTATCTCTGCTCCAGGCAATAATTAAATTGGACAATCATATGGACAGTGAGGAGGAAGCTGGTCAGCATTCTTCTTGTCACATAAATCCACATAGTCCTGGTATACAGCTGGTAGTTCAGGGACTGACATAGTTCCTTTAGGAACAGAGCAAGCTGAAACTTTTGAACTCATCTGTTTCTCTGGGAAGTGTAATTCCTTGGTCTCCCAGTTAATGGTAGGATTCTGAGCCTGCAGCCATGGTAGCCCTAGAATAATGGGAAAGTGGGGAGAAGAGATAAGCATAAAGGACAGTTTCTCTTGATGATCTTTACCCATAAGAACCCTCAAAGGCTCTGTTTCCTGATCCACTGGTCCAGAGGTCAGCAGGGAGCCATCCACAGTTTCCATCTGTACTGGAGTAGCCTTCTTCACTGAACGTATCCCCTGTTTCAGAGCAAAGGAGACATCCATAAAATTTCCACTTGCCCCTGAGTCAATCATAGCAGAGCTAGACACCCAAGTTGAGTCAACCCAGAGTTTGATGGAAAGAAAGCAATGAGAATTGTTTTTCTTACAACTCAGCTGGGACACCGCTGAGGAAACTTGAAAAATGGCAGCGTTTACACAGTCAACGTCCTCAGAGGTAACGGAGTTTAAGTCAGAGAAATCAAGATCTGTTGCTGCAGATCTCTCTGGAGCCTGAGGCTCGGACCTGACAGATCCCCTCTCGCAACACTCACAGTGAATGAGTGCTGCAGTAGTCTTACGAGAACGGCTGGGGCAGTTTATAATGAAGTGCCCTGACTTACCACAATAGAAACATAGATTCTCCTTAAAACGATGTTCCTTGCGTGCATCACTAACCCGTCGTTGTAAAGAGTCTACCTGCATGGGTTCAGGTTCAGGTTCCCGTGTAATCCTACTCAAAGGTTCCTTAGCTGGAGAGGAAGGTAGGAAAAGGTTAGTGCGATTGCTTTCGAACCATCTCTCTTGCCTGCGTTCAGTCAGACGAGTATCAATACGGATGCAGTAGTTAATAAAATCACCTAACGCAGTGGGAGGGTCGGCACGAGCAAGTTCATCCTTAATCAGTGGAGATAACCCCTTTCGAAAAATAGATTTTTTGGCAGAACTGTCCCAGGTGGTATCAAGGGCCCATCTCCTGAAATCCAAGGCATATTCAGCTACCGAGTGCTTACCTTGGCGCAAAGCTAACATGGCTGCTTCAGCTGTTGCACCTCGATTGGGGTCATCAAACACCTGCCCCATGGCTGAAATAAAATCATCAAGGTGATTCAAACAATCATCCTCAGTCTCAATCAGAGGGTTTGCCCACATCAAAGCCTTGTTGGTAAGCAACATAATTATAGTAAGCACCTTAGATCGTTCAGTGGGAAATTGTGAAGCATGTGCGGAAAAAAAAAAAATTGCATTGATTAATAAATCCCCTGAATTTCTCACGTTCACCGCCAAAACGAAAAGGGGGCAACTTGGGAATCCCAGAACTCGGGGCTACGGCAGGAGCCTGGACTCGCCCTTCTAGAACCTCAATCCTGGCTCGCAAATCCTGGGCAGTCTGTCCAAACACTTGCAAATTGTGATTAGTGAGGTCCTGTAGATTTGTAAAACGGGTCTTTATATTCTGCAAATCTGCAAGGATATTATCAGTCACTCCGCAAAGTTCCTTTATGCGGGTCTCCATTTTCCAGATCTTTTAAGACAGGAGTACTGGAATGGTTGTGAGAAGTCACAACCACTGTCATCACAGAAAGTACAACCGGACATCCGATATCCACAGTTACAGCAGACACAGCCTTTCCAGACCCAGCAGACACTAACGTTTGGCTTCAGAATCTTGTAATGTATGTAGTACAGTTCATATAGCGTCTTGTGCTTGGGTGCGATGAAAATACATGAGACACAGGTTTGATATAGAAAGTCTTGTATTACTTCATACAAGTTGGCAAAAATAGTCACACAGTTTGCAGACACAGAAGCAGGAGACACAGCAGGCCAGAGTAATCTAAGCTAAGCAATCACTCTCCACAACAGGTTCAGGATCTTCTTCTCTGTTACCGTAAGTCCATGCAAACGTGGGTCTTTCAAAGAGCAGGGTTCAGAGTCCACAAGTGCTTCAGAGTTCCTCAGTAGGAATAGCTGGAGTACAAGGTCCAAGGCTTCAGGGGTCAGATCACAGGTTCACTGCAGGCTAGATTCTGAAGCACTGATTGCTCAGCTGTGGCTGCTTAAGAAGCAAAAGGAGAGAATCAGGGCGGGAACATGCAAGCTGGAAACTCCATTTTGACTGAGGGCAAGATAGCTGCAGCAAGACAGAAAGCAAAATGGCTGACGAACAAACTGAGTTTCAGGAACATGTACACAGAACCTTACACATAGTGACCAGATAGAGAATGAGATGCATGAGAAGTGGGAGAGATATACTGGAATTTCATTAGGACTATCCTAAATTTGTACAACTCCTTCTCCCCACCCCACCCCCCATTATAGCCTTTGAAAGAATTAGGAACATCTGGAACATCCTCTTGTCCTCTTGGAGGCCAGTTTAGGTACAATACAATCAAGACAAAGATTTATGTTGAAACCAAAGCATATTGTATGACATAGAGTGAGGGAAATAAATATTTGATCCCATTTTGATTTGGCAAGTTTGCCCACTGACAAAGACATGAACAGTCTATAATTTTAAGGGTAGGATAATTTTAACATTGAGAGATAGAAAATCAAAAATAAAATCCAGAAAATCACATTGTATAAATTATATAAATTTATTTGCATTTTGCAGTGAGAAATAAGTATTTGATCCCTGTGGCCAACAAGACAATACTTGGTGGCAAAACCCTTGTTGGCATGCACAGCAGTCAGACGTTTTTTGTAGTTGATGATGAGGTTTGCGCACATGTCAGGAGGAATTTTGGTCCACTCCTCTTTGCAGATCATCTCTAAATTACTAAGATTTGGAGGCTGTAGCTTGGCAACTCGGAGCTTCAACTCCCTCCATAAGTTTTCTATGGGATTAAGGTCTGGAGACAGGCTAGGCCACTCCATGACCTTAATGTGCTTCTTTTTGAGCCACTACTTTGTTGCCTTGGCTGTATGTTTTGGGTCATTGTCTTGCTGGAAGATCCATGACCCATTTTTAATGTACTAGCGGAGGGAAGGAGGTTGTCACTCAGGATTTTACGGTACATGGCTCCATCCATTCTTCCATTGATACGATGAAGTAGTCCTGTGCCCTTAGCAGAGAAACACCCCCAAAACCTAATGTTTCCACCTCCATGGTTGACAGTGGGGGCGGTGTTCTTTGGGTCATAGGCAGCATTTCTCTTCCTCCAAACATGGCGAGTTGAGTTAATGCCAAAGAGCTTAATTTTTGTCTCATCTGACTACAGCACCTTCTCCCAGTCACTCACAGAATCATCCAGGTGTTCACTGGCAAACTTCAGACGGGCCTGCACATGTGCCTTCTTTAGCAGGGGGACCTTGTGGGCACTGCAGGATTTTTATCTTTTACAGCATAATGTATTACCAATGGTTTTCTTGGTGACTGTGGTCCCAGCTGACTGATTAATTGAGTCTGTGGACAAGAGTCTTTTATAAAGGTGACTATGTAAGACAGCTGTCTTTAATGCAGGTAACGAGTTGATTAGGAGCATCTAACTGGTCTGTAGGAGCCAGAACTCTTAATGGTTGGTAGGGGATGAAATACTTATTCCCACTACAAAATGCAAATACATTTATATAATTTATACAATCTGTTTTTCTGGATTTTATTTTTGATATTCTTTCTCTCAATGTTAAAATTAACCTACCATTAAAATTATAGACAGTTCATGTCTTTGTCAAACTTTCAAAATCAGCAAGGGATCAAATTCTTGTTTCCCCCACTGTATGTATGTACTTATAGTATCAATTCATATCAACTCGTCCCACAGTACTATTCTCAGAAAATATCGCAGACTACTAAAATATGAATTAAGCAACAAAAGTATTAAATTCAATTACATAAATTAAAAATCCTGTGGCAAAACATTTTTTGAAGCTCGACAGAAGGAATCAATATCACCATTACACACTGAACGGGAAACCACTGGGTAAATCTGACATGGAGAAAGACTTGGGGATTCTAGTTAATGATAAACTTACCTGGAGCAGCCAGTGCCAGACAGCAGCTGCCAAGGCAAACAGGATCATGGGGTGCATTCAAAGAGGTCTGGATACACATGATGAGAGCATTATACTGCCCTCCACAAATCCCTGTTTAGACCGCACATGGAGTACTGTGTACAGTATTGGGCACCGGTGCTCAGGAAGGATATAATGGAACTAGAGCGAGTACAGAGGAGGGAAATAAAATTAATAAAGGGGATGGGGGAACTACAATACCCAGAGAGATTAGCAAAATTAGGATTATTTAGTCTAGAAAAAAGATGAAAAAAAAGTCTTCCTGGAGCGTAACAATATTGTATCTTACAGTTATTAGGTTCTTTAGAAGGACATAGATCTGTGGATTTATTCTGACAGAATATAGGCTGAACTGGATGGACAAATGTCTTTTTTCGGCCTTGCTAACTACAGTTATATGAAAAAGTTTGGGCACCCCTATTAATCTTAAGATTAATGTTTTATAAAAATTGGTGTTTTTGCAACAGCTATTTCAGTTTGATATATCTAATAACTATTGGACAATGTTTCTGCCTTGAAATGAGGTTTATTGTACTAACAGAAAATGTGCAATCTGCTTCCAAACAAAATTTGACAGGTGCATAAGTATGGGCACCTCACCAGAAAAGTGACATTAATATTTAGTAGATCCTCCTTTTGCAAAAATAACAGCCTCTAGTCGCTTCCTGTAGCTTTTAATGAGTTCCTGGATCCTGGATGAAGGTTTTTTGACCATTCCTCTTTACAAAACAATTCCAGTTCAGTTAAGTTTGATGGTCGCCGAGCATGGACAGCCCTCTTCAAATGATCCCACAGATATGACCCTGCTGCCTCCTCACCACTACCGGAGTTATTGCCTCAACCAACACCGGAACTGCTGCAACCCCCCGACCTACTGTCTCCTGCCTCACAATCCTGTAGAATGTAAGCCCGAAAGGGCAGGGTCCTCTCCCCTCTGTATCAGTCTGTCATTGTTAGTTTGTTTACTGTAAGTGATACCTGTAATTTGAATGTAACCCCTTCTCATGTACAGCACCATGGAATCAATGGTGCTATAGAAATAAATATTAATAATAATAATAATAATGTTCAATGATATTCAGGTCTGGGGACTGGGATGGCCATTTCAGAACATTGTAATTTTTCCTCTGCATGAATGCCTGAGTAGATTTGGAGCGGTGTTTTGGATCATTGTCTTGCTGAAAGATCCATCCCCTGCGTAACTTCAACTTTGTCACTGATTCTTGAACATTATTGTCAAGAATCTGCTGATACTGAGTGGAATCCATGCGTCCCTCAACTTTAACAAGATTCCCGGTGCTGGCATTGGCCACACAGCCCCAAAGCATGATGGAACCTCCACCAAATTTTACTGTGGGTAGCAAGTGTTTTTCTTGGAATGCTGTGTTTTTTTGACGCCATGCATAAAGCCTTTTTGTATGACCAAACAACTCAATCTTGGTTTCATCAGTCCACATGACCTTCTTCCAAAAATAAATTGGCTTTCTCCAAATGTGCTTTTGCATACCTCAGCCGACTCTGTTTGTGGCGTGCTTGCAGAAACGACTTCTTTCGCATCATTCTCCCTTACAGCTTCTACTTGTGCAAAGTGCGTTGTATAGTTGACCGATGCACAGTGACACCATCTGCAGCAAGTTGATGCTGCAGCTCTCTGGAGGTGGTCTGAGGATTGTCCTTGACTGATCTCACCATTCTTCTTCTCTGCCTTTCTGATGTTTTTTTTGGCCTGCCACTTCTGGCCTTGACAAGAACTGTCCCTGTGTTCTTCCATTTCCTTACTATGTTCCTCACAGTGGAAACTGACAGGTTAAATCTCCGAGACAGCTTTTTGTATCCTTCCCCTGAACAACTATGTTGAATAATCTTTGTTTTCAGATCATTTGACAGTTGTTTTGAGGAGCCCATGATGCCACTCTTCAAAGGAGATTCAAACAGGAGAACAACTTGCAAGTGGCCACTTTAAGTAGCTTTTCTCATGATTGCATACACCTGGGTATGAAGTTCAAAGCTAAATGAGGTTACAAAACCAAAAAAAGTGATTTAGTAAGTCAGTAAAAAGTAGGTAGGAGTATTTAAAACAAGAAAATGATAAGGGTGCCCATACTTATGCACCTGTCAAATTTTGTTTGAATGCAGACTGCACATGTTCTGCTAGTACAATAAACCTAATTTCAAGGCAGAAACATTACTGTGTCCAATAGTTATTAGATATATCAAACTGAAATTGCTGTTGCAAAAACACCAATTTTTATAAAATATTAAGCTTAAGATTAATAGGGGTGCCCAAACTTTTTCATATAACTGTATGTTACTATGACATCAGGTGAGTTATACTATATGGACAAAAGTATTGGTGACAGCTACACATTACTTCTGTGCAGGCTTTTTTAACATTTCATTCTAAATCCATAGTTATTAACATTGGGTTGGTTCTCCTTCTCCACTTGCACTTAGGCTTTCTACAAGAGAGGGACTGAGAAATTTAGGCCATTCATCCAGAAAAGCTTTTGTGAAGTTAGACTCTGAGGTTGGGAGGTGGGCTCGGTTAGCAATGTCCATTTTAGCTCATCCCAAAGTTCTTCGATGGGGTTGAGGTGAGGGCTCTATGCAGCCAATCAAGTTTTTCCACACTATAGTCACCCAAACATTCCTTTACGGGCCTTGTTTTGTGCACTGGAGCAGTAATGCTGGTACAAAAAAAGACCTTCTCTAAACTATTTCCACAAATTTTCCTAAATGAATTTGTATGCTGAAGCAATAAGGTTTCCCTTCACTGGACCTAAGGAGCCTAGGCCAACTCATGAAAAAAAACAAAGTATTACCTCTGCGCTACCAAACTTCACAGTTGGTACAATGCAGTCAGGCCAGTAATGTTCTCCTGACATTCATCAAACCAAAACTCGTCCATCAGACTGCCAGATAGCGAGTCAAGATTCAACAATCCAGTGTCATTTTGCTCTGCATTGTGCTTGTTGATGCATGCCTCGCATTTAACTCCTCTGCCATGGAAAGTCATACCATGATGCACAGTTTTTGTGCTGATGTTAATTGCAGAGATTTGGACTCAGTAGAGTTGGTGGCTTTTATTGGCTATGCAACTTTGCTATGTAACTTTATGTGGTCTTCGACTTCATGGCTAAGTAGTTGACGTTCCTAAATACATCCACTTTTCATCATTAACATCCACAGGTGATTGTGAAATATTTAGGTGGGAAGAAAGTTCACAAAACAACTTGATACATCAGAGGATCCTATTACTGTACCATGCTCGAATTCAGAAAGCACATTAGAAAGACCAATTATTTCACTAATGGTTGTAAAGGCAAACAGTAAGGCTTGGGAGTAATGGAACTCAACATAAAACCTGAATTCAATGATTAGGAGTCGCATCCCCTTATCTGAGTCCGTATAGTATATGTTCAATTTCATGTCATAGATGGTGTTCCCTTATTTAGGAGTAGAGCCGGCTAAAAATACTTAAATATAAATTATATAATGGAGATGCCGAAAGTTGTTTTGGATGTTTTTAACATTCTTTTTGAATCACTAAATCGGACTGAACGTCTTATAAACTGAAGATCTTTTCTTCTTGGAGGAAAACTGTTTTTTTAATCAATTTATTGACATCTCAGCACCTGTACAATGACTGAAGAAAACTTTTGACATGTCAGAAATTTTGGGACAGTTCATTTACTCTTTTAGAGACTTGGGGTATAATATTTTATGGTTGCAATATCATAAAAGCACAGTTATAGATTAAGGGGCTATGCAACTGGAGACCGGCGCAGATAACATAACGTTCATGTGGCCAATAATGCAATTTCATCATGCGCACACCAGTACCGTGATATTATTAGAGTAGGCTGTAGGTGCTGGCTTTTTCGAATGTGTACCTACCTGTTATGATATGGTAGTCGAGGAGGACAGGAGCAAAAACAGCCAAGGCACCAAAACACCCAGAGAGGTTGGGAACTAATGGGTTGCAGACCCCTAAACTAACCGCACAGCTAGAAGCAGCCGTGGAACTTACCTACGGTGACCTAGATGCCTCGACACAGCCGGAGAGTTAGCTAAGCCTAAAGATAGAAAGAGGAAAGCTAACTGCCCCGGAGTAGCGCCCCAAAGGAATAGGTAGCCCCCACACATATAATGGCAGTTGGACAAGATGAAATACAAACGCAGGCAGAAAATAGAGTAAGCAAACGCTGGGGCCAAAAAACTGTCTAGATAGGACAGGACAGGAAAGAATACTGTCTGCAACCCAGCAAAATCCAAGGAAAAATTCCAACACTTCTGATTCCAAAAATGCTGAGACCACACGATCTAAATCAGATCTCTGGTGTGAACAAGCAGCTACCCCGCAGCTACTGAAATAACAGGGACAGAGGAATTGAACAGAAATAAATGAGAAACAGAGACCAGCGCAGGCCCCAGCAGTGGGACCCGGCTGACCACACACAAAAAAGGCAGCAAAAACAAATAAAAGCAAAACCACAGAAGCAAGCAGAAAATAACTTATTTGAATTTTTGCAGGAGACAGCAGAAAACCAGCTGACTTCCAAACTGGACCAGGAAGAGAAACTAATCACCGGCGAGGATCATGGGAAAGTTACTCCCTTAAATCCCCCATTCATGACTCCCAGATTGCCAATCGTCAGCAGCTGAAAGGTCTCTGTCAGTCAATACTGGTTCATTAATATCAACAGCCACCAGAGGGAGCCCCAACTCAGAATCCAGCGAATTCACATCTACCAATCATTTCTTATTATGTAATTTTTATGAAAGGAATGACATTTCATTAATCAGAAAAAACAAATATATATATATATGAAAAAATGTAAAAATTTAAATTTTAATTGATCATGTCTGTTTTTGCGAACCTGTTTTACTAGTCCAATTTCCAATTATACACATCACTCCTACACTACAGCCTGCTGCCACATTTTTCTTTCTGTATGTGTACCTATCAATCTAGCTTGTTTCTTCTAATGTCCTTTTTGTAAATTTTTGAATAATTTTGGTTGATTAATTTTATTTAGTACAAAATTTTAAGGTCTTTACTAAGGGGACGTAGCTCACTAGATTCTCTGGGGGGTGTATTTAGGCTGCTTTGCATAATGACCCTATGAGCACAAACCCCTTTGGTAAAGATCATAAAAATTAGCACTAAATAGAAAAGCTTATGTCTCTGAAACCAGTGTGAATAAAATAAGAGCAAAAATTGCCCACCTTTGACAATTGTGCTAGAACTATGCCTAGGTAAAGAATGGTTGGCTGAAGTTGAAATAGTTTATCAATCAAAAAAAGAAAAACTAAAAGCAATGACAATTTTTTCTCATTTACACATATGTGTTACCTTATGAGGCACATCACTGTTTTCACATTTACTATAATCCCTGTAATAATACCTTCACAAATGATCATATGCAAGAATGAGTCTGAAATACAAGATGACTCTTAAAAGCTTTATCTCAACAGGCTTCATTCTCAGGAGAGAAGTTTTTTAATGGGGTTCATTGTGATCTCATAGGTCAATGTGAGAGAAATATACAAAAGTTAGATTCTTGTCAGTGAAATTGGATTATTCTATTACATTACATACAAAATGTTTATATCGTTTCTGTATTATACACCTCAGGATAGTAAATCTTGAGGGCAATTCAATAATTGAGTTCACAATAGCAAAAATTCTGACTCTCTAGTAAAGGTTGATATTTGAGATAAATATCCTTAAGTGGACCCTCGGTCGAGGATGTTGGCTGTCTTTTCAGGATGCCATAGATTTTTTTCTGACAGGAACAACCCAGATGCCTTCCCCTGACTCAGGATGTTCTGCTGCCAAGTTAAACAGTTTTGATGAGGTGTGAAGACAGATTAATGCTTCATACGTTTTACGGCACTGTTAAGAGGGCACATTAAAAGAGGCCGACTGGCTCTCACTAAAGTGCTGTAATGGTGTGATCTCATTCATTCCATTACTTTCAATCAGCTGACTAGAGAATAGACCATTGTCAGTGCATTTTGGACCTGAATCCCTGGCAATAAATGTATCTGACATATGTAATGCAATGGCTGACCTACAGCTTTGTAGAACTTATTACAAAACCCTAGAGAGAGTCCATAATCCTGTATAAAATGTACAGATATCTCTATACACAAATATGACATACCATGCCATCCTATTAAGAAGGCACACGAGTGAAATCTTCATTGGTGGATGGTACTGAGCAGAATATATGGTGAAGACCCCTCAATATTTTGAAAAGTAGGTATCTTGCTATTTTTGGAAGATGATAGAAGATTGTTATTCTCTTTCTATTTTTTCTAAGAAGATAGACAATGGTTGGTCTCTTACTATTTTTGGAAGATGATAGAAGATGATTGGTCTCTTACTATTTATGGAAAATGCTAGAAGATTTTTGCTCCCCTTCTATTTTTCTAAGAAGATAGACAATGGTTGGTCTCCTATTATTTTTGGAAGAAGATAAACAATGGTTGGTCTATTATTATTTTTGGAAGCATATGGGTGTATAACGCTGGTGAGTGTGGACCCACTGCGCCACGGGCTGTGATTACCCTGTGGGGTGTGACTGTCTACCAGGTATTCATTAGAGCCTCTGACGGTAAGGATAAGATGGGCCTTCGATAGACACTAGATACAACTCCATGGCAGTCACCAGGACTGCATCAACTGCACGGAGGGACAAAGACTCAAGTATGGGAAACAGGTGGGCAAAACAAAAGTGAGGTCACATGGTCCGAGGTTACGGCAGGAAGCACAGCTTCAAAATGCATAGCCGAGGTCAGGAGCGGAGAGCTCAGGACAAATGAGAATGCAAGCCGGGTCTATAACAGGTGAGATAAAAGAGGAAAAAGCCAATACAGTAACTAGCTAAAAAAAATCAGGCAAGGCACTGAGCCTCAATGGATGTCAGTTCGCTAGGATATGAAACCCAGATAAAATTGATGGGAGTTTAGCTACTGTAATCCCCTCGATGGCTTGACCAAATTTGCATGGCACTCTGTTAGTCCTTTGTCACTTCTGCACTGTATTTTTTTCTATAAGTCACATGGTTAGATCATTAATGTCAATAAACAACCACCGGACCTCTTGATAAAAAAAAGTAAAAATGAAACAAAGTGGCACAGGGCTTTCATGGCACTTCTGCAGCTTTGTTCCAGCTATCAATGAAGGTCGCATTGATTGGAACCTCATGCATTGATGGCATATTGTAGTGTTATGCCGTAATTGTTTGTGATGAGACAATGCCCTTAATTCACTTTGCACACCCTGATGTATTTGTATTTCACAATCAGGCTGACCATGTATGACAGGCTCAATCATTGACAGCAGCATTTATATACCCTATATATGGCAAACTCAGTCGAGGGATTCAAGAGAGGCCTGGATGTCTTCCTGGAGCGTAACAATATTGTATCTTACAGTTATTAGTTTCTTTAGAAGGACATAGATCTGGGGATTTATTTTGACGGAATATAGGCTGAACTGGATGGACAAATGTCTCTTTTCGGCCTTGCTAACTATGTTAATATGAGTCATTGCTCTCCCAACCCTAAATTTATCATTTGCAGGAACGCTCAGTCAAGTCGATATTTTCAGTGTATGGGGATGTCAAAAGAGATAGTTTTCCTTTGCCTTTGTCTTTGTTATGCAGCAAGAGATATTTTAGTGCATGATGGGGCCTGGTGATCAGAACCACAAGAGGGAGGGTCCCATACAGCAGTAAAGGCAGTAATACCCGGATGGCGGCCCAGGCTGTGTACACCGCCTGCAGTCGCTTTATCTGACCCTCACTGTGATTTATTGCTGCGGACTGAATTTACACACAGATCTGATGAGGCTGGAGCCAATGACTCCACTGACAACTTAATTTGATCTGTGTGAATGTTCAGGCTGTTGCAATAAATCAGCCCGAATGACAGAGCAACTGCAGATAGGAAGGTATTCATGGCACTAGCACTGTCATCTCCTCATTCTTCACCTCCTGCCTCAGCTCCATGCAGACCTTCTCCATCTCGCTCCCCAATTCCTCTCTGGCCAGAAGAAGCAGCCGGGCATGCTGGCAATGTAAGTTCAGCAGACACTGAGCATAGTGTGGGGTGTCTGCAGTGCTGGGATGCGGCTGTCGTCACTTATACACATTATTTAAATGTACAGTGCAGACACCTGGCTTCTAAAGCAGCAGACGGCCAGTGGCCTGAAACTGCTGCTGGGGGGATCGGGTCGTGGAGCATTGGCCTCTGCCCCAGAATGCTCCTGCTTCTCATGCACAAATGCACTGGCTCCTATAGACCGATGGGTGCTGAAGGATTACCGGGCAGTTGACGACTTGCTGAAGGCCTCTCCTGCAACTGTATTGGTCTTCTGCCTGTGGCTGAGCTTTATAGGAGAATGTCAATCTAAATATGCATTGCAGTATAGAGTGTAAGTGATCAAATGACCACAGGTTCAAGTTCTCAAAATGGACTGAAATAAAAATATAGTTTTGAAAAAAAATGTAAATCACCCTTCTTTTCCTAGTTGAAATATAAAGAAATAAAACAAACATATTTGCTATTGTCCAGTCTGTAAAAGTCCAATCAATGAATATATAACGTTATTTAAGCCATGAATAAAAGGAAACCTGTCATTAAAAAAAATGCTATTAACCTGCAGATATGGGTTAATTTGCAGCTCAAGAGGATTCTAAAACCATGCGGCCACCGCACTGAAAGCCCGACTACTGGGAATAAATTAACTTTATTCCTTCCGACAGCCTCTGGCTTTCAGTCTTAGAGGTGCACCTTCAGTCACTGCTCAGTAGATAGTGTGCAGCTGCTACAACCACTCCACAGCACTGACTGACAGCCAGCTCAGCAGTGCAGCAGTACAGAGTCGGCTATGAGTCAGAGCTGAGACATGGTTACATCCGCTGCTCACTATGTACTGAGCAGTGACTAAAGCAGCGCCAGACGCGCCTTTATGACTTAAGGCCGTAGGCTGCAGGGAGGAATAAAGTTCCTTTCCTCCCAGAAGCTGTGTTTTCCGAGCAATTTTTGAATGCTATTACCCTGTACAATAACTCCGTATCTGAAAGATAATAGTGTTTGTGGACATGACAGGCTCATTTTAAACATCATAAAGAAAGCAAATCAAAACAGCAGATTTACATAGGTTTTTTTTGCTCACCACGTCTTCCCAAAAATGCAATAAAAAAGCGATCAAAGCGTTATGGTACCCTAAAAAGCCATACAAGCCGTCACACAGAACTATACCGCAGAAAAATAAAATAGTTATGGGCTTCAGAAAATGGCAAAGCAAACCAAATTTATTTTACAAACTTCAGATTTTTTTTTACCACCAAAATATAAAAAAAATAGCAAATTTGGTATTGACATAATCATACTGACCTGAAAAGTCATCTTAGACATACACAATGCGATATCAATAAAATGTGGAAAAAATTTTTTTTGAATAGTATAAATAATATAATGTGATAAAGTAATGTATTATTGATATCACCAAAAAGAAAGATGGCTGACCACCCAAATGTGAAAACAAACAGATGTATTGGGAAATGGCGGGGCAAAAAAAAAAAAAAATTGGTAAGGTGCAAGAGAATGAATATAATTGAACTAATAAAACCAATAAAATAATCCAAGATATGAAATACACATAAAATAAGAATAAAAAATAGGCCTTTATTGACAATTGGCTGAATACAAATACCACAAAAATTGTATATAAATTTAATAAGATTAATATAGAAGGAAACAAGTTCCGAAACGTGCGTAGGGGCACGGATCTGTGGCACACTCCAGCACTCCATTGCTTTTCAGGTATATCATTGGCACATGGTACATGGTGGATTTGTTTCTTTTTCACCGTTTATACATCAACACTATGCACACTGCACCATTTTCTTATGGGCTTTGATGCTTTTCATATATCTTGACACTTTGTCCACCTTGTCCATGTGTGGTGGTGTTTTTGCACACATTTGTGAGTGATTAGTTAAGTATATGCACATATATATATATTATTATATATTATTATTTTTTTCTCATTTTTTATTTTTTGAGCACATCCATTTTAGCCTGATCTGTATCTTTTTTCTATTTTTGTTTACCTATTGTGGTTAATCAGGTTTTACACATACATTTATGGTTATTGCTCACTTACACTTTCTGATTTTTTATCCATCAATTTTTTCATTCTTTATTGAATAAACCCATTGTGAACACATGTGCATATCACCACCAGGTTACACCTATTAGCATTTATCAATTTTGCTTATTTGGCTATATTTGTGAGTGTGCCATTGTCATGTTTTTTACTAATAATTTTTATCATCTATATTAATCTTATTAAATTTATATACAATTTTTGTGGTATTTGTATTCAGCCAATTGTCAATAAAGGCCTATTTTTTATTCTTATTTTATGTGTATTTCATATCTTGGATTATTTTATTGGTTTTATTAGTTCAATTATATTCATTCTCTTGCACCTTACCAATTTTTTTTTTTTTTTTTTGCCCCGCCATTTCCCAATACATCTGTCTGAAAAGTCATCTTACCAGATCATTTTTTACTGCACTATATATGTCATGAAAACAAAAGCCCCCCCCCCCCAAAATGGGCAAATTGTGTTGTTTTTATTCATCATTAAACAACACTTGGATTTTTTTCCATCATTCCGTTAAATTGTATGGTAAAACTAATGCTGTTACTCAAAACTACTACTTATCCTTCAAAAAATAAGCTCTGGGGAAGGAAAAGTAAAAAAAAAGTTTATGGCTCTTTGAAGATGGGGATGTAATAAATAATGTAGAAATGAAAAAAAATCTGGTCATAAAGGGGATTATAAAGAAGTTATTTGCAATTAAAGTGTAATCATGTGATATCTGCACCTGGATGTACACTCAACTCCTCAACACAGGACTATGGTACAAAGTATATTATACAACGAATGGTTTTATATTAAAACAAATAAAAAAAGTGACCTAAAATACAGATAAAAGTAAAACTCCAAAACATAGACCCTATACAAAATATAAGATCCTCACTATCATCATAGACAGAATACGGATTTAATTACTCCATATTTCACTTGCTTTATGAGCCCTTACTGATGGGACTATTTCTCTACCTATACCCCAACATTATCACTAGACCATTAACCAGACTAATGAAACCTAGTATGTCAGACGGGAATACACTTGAAGACAACGTCATTTACATAGACGCCTTTCATGAACTTGTCACATGAACACAGAAGAAAGAAAATAGGCGGCTGTCAGAAGAAAAATGACAGGGGCTTCACCAGCAAGCCAGCATGTCAGCAATTATGGGAAATACGCTCTAGACACGATGTTTTGTGTTAGTAATCAGTCAATGAGAAGACATCCAGCACTATAGGACTATTAACACTGGAATTAAGAGGTTTCAAATGTTGTGATGCAATAATGGTGTGTAGCACTAGATAGATAGATAGATAGATAGATAGATAGATAGATAGATAGATAGATAGATAGATAGATAGATAGATAGATAGATAGATAGATAGAATTGAAACCAGAAGTTTGCATACACTATATAAAAAGACACATACGCATGTTTTTCTCAAGATCTGACATGAAATCAGAATACACCTTTCCCGTTTAGGTCAGTTAGAATTTTGATAAATACTGTAATACAGTCTTTTTTTTCCACTGTTATATTCCATTGAAAGGACAGGATTCCAAGCCTGAGAGGCCTTGCACCCGAAGTATTTCTATATTTGTGCTGTTCCAATTTTTTTGTCTTAGATAGATACAACCCCTGGCAAAAATTATGGAATCACCAGTATTGGAGGATGTTCATTCAGTTGTTTTATTTTGTTGAAAAAAAAACAGATCACAGACATGGCACAAAACTGAAGTCATTTCGAATGGCAACTTTCTGGCTTTAAGAAACACTAAAAGAAATCAAGAAAAAATAATGTGGTAGTCAGTAATGGTAATTTTTTTTAACCAAGCATAGGGGAAAAATTATGGAATCACTCAATTCTGAGGGAAAAAATTATGAAATCACCCTGTAAATTTTCTTTCCCAAAACTAGCACCTGCATCAAATTAGATCTGCTTGTTAGTCTGCATCTCAAAAGGAGTGATCATACCTTGGAGAGCTGTTGCACCAAGTGGACTGACATGAATCACAGCTCCAACAGGAGAGATGTCAGTTTAAACAAAGGAGAGGATTATCAAACTCTTAAAAGAGGGTAAATCATCATGCAATGTTGCAAAAGATGTTGGTTGTTCACAGTCAGCTGTGTTTAAAATCTAGACCAAATACAAACAACATGGGAAGGTTGTTAAAGGCAAACATACTGGTAGACCAAGAAAGGCATCAAAGAGTCAAGACCGGAAACTTAAAGCAATATGTCTCCAAAACAGGAAATGCACAACAAAACAAATGAGGAACGAATGGGTGGAAACTGGAGTCAACGTCCGTGACCGAACTGTAAGAAACTGCCTAAAGGAAATGGGATTTACATACAGAAAAGCTAAACAAAAGCCATCATTAACACCTAAACAGAAAAAACAAGGTTACAATGGGCTAAGGAAAAGCAATCGTGGACTGTGGATGACTGGATGAAAGTCATATTCAGTGATGAATCGCAAATCTACATTGGGCAAGGTGATGATGCTTGAACTTTTGCTTAGTGACGTTCCAATGAGATTTATAAAGACGACTGCCTGAAGAGAACATGCTAATTTCCACAGTCATTGATGATATGGGGCTGCATGTCAGGTAACGGCACTGTGGAGATGGCTGTCATTACATCTTCAATAAATGCACAAGTTTATGTTGATATTTTGGACACGTTTCTTATCCCATCAATTGAAAGGATGTTTGGGGATGATGAAATCATTTTTCAAGATGATAATACATCCTGCCATAGAGCAAAAAGTGTGAAAACATTCCTTGAAAAACGACACATAAGGTCAATGTCATGGCCTGCAAATAGTCCGGATCTCAATACAATTGAAAATCTTTGGTGGAAGTTGAAGAAAATGGTCCATGACAAGGCTCCAACCTGCAAAGCTGATCTGGCAACAGCAATCAGAGAAAGTTGGAGCCAGATTGATGAAGAGTACTGTTTGACACTCATTAAGTCCATGCCTCAGAGACTGCAAGCTGTTGTAAGAGCCAGAGGTGGTGCAACAAAATACTAGTGATGTGTTGGAGTGTTTTTTGTTTGTTTTTCATGATTCCATAATTTTTTCCCTCAGAATTGAGTGATTCCATAATTTTTCCCCTATGCTTGGTTACAAAAAAATATGATAACTGACTACCACATTATTTGTTCTTGATTTCTTTTAGTGTTTCTTAAAGCCAGAAAGTTGCCATTTGAAATGACTTCAGTTTTGTGCCATGTCTGTGATCTGTTTTTTTCCAACAAAATAAAACAACTTAATGAACATCCTCCAAGGCCGGTGATTCTATAATTTTTGCCAGGGGTTGTAATAGATAGATAGATAACTATTACTAAACCATTTGTTAGGGGTCGAGTTCCCGCTTCTGCACAAGGGGAATCTCGAGCCATCCTGGCTGCGGTCTCCCATTCGTCTCCAGCCGCAGTGGACTCTGCTCAACTTAGACGTCGGTCCCAGCATCTCGCCCAGTCTAACAGTGTGCAGAGGATTACTGCTGCATCTCCAGGCTCTGCTATTGTGGCCAGTACTGGTTAGCGGCGAGCAGACGTCTTTAGAACAAAGTCCTTGTTTTCCCCTTCTGAGCATGCCCAGGGTGAGATCTCTCATTGGAGATCAGGGGTCACATGCTCAGGTACTGCAGCAGCTCCTATTGGTCCGCCAGGAAGGTCCTGTGACTACTGGTGTTCTGGAACAGTTTCATTGGTCCTTGTTTCTGGCAGGTCCTGTAGCTGTTACTATAAAAGGGTGGCATGGCTTGGCCGCCATGCGCTAGTGTCAATCTTTATATACTTTGCGCCAGTGTGGTCATGCGTGTGTGTGGTTAGGGCCCGGCTGAAATAAGCCCCTAGAATACCGACTTAATCGGTGAGGAGTTTGGTATGTAGCTGGTCAGGGTCGGTGTCCTAGATGTCCTAGATTACCGGCATAACCGGTGAGGAGTTTGATTGCCGTATTCAGGGTCTGGCGTTCAGACGCCATAGATTGCGGGTGACTCCCGCGAGGACATTAGCGCATGATCACGTTCTATGTTCGCTTGGCAGTTAATACCTGGGTGCCTGGCAGGACACAGAAGTTTGTCTCAGTGGCTCTGTGACGTAACAGGGTTCGCTTTCAACGCTAGACAGCGCCCTAGCGTGTTTATTTTGCGACTCAGTTGTGTTAAGTGAGTTCGCACACATCGCCATATAGCGCTGCGGCACTCCTTCTAGCGGCTTTGTGGATTAACAGAGTTCGCACATATTGCCACAGCGCGTTATGGCGTTTATTTTGGCGACTCTGCGGGATAACAGAGTTCGCTTCTTGCGCCATTTTACTAGCAGCAGGCTCCGCCTGCACGGTGGACCCCGAGCTGCGAACGCACCTCTCCACATCATATATTTGGTGCGTTCCGCAGACCCTAACACCATTAACCCAACAGCATTAAAAATAAGAGAAGCTGATAAATCAGTAGATCTAGACCTTTATGTCATCATCAATCATGACGAGGGTTTCTGAATGAATTATCATAGATCAGTGGTATACGTTACTAAATACTGAAGCAAAGAGGAAAATTAATTTTGTTGATAGATAATATGAACTGTATTTCTGAGAAACGCAATATTTGATATCACCCCATACTCCCACCTGGAGATGTATAGTTCATGCTGAATAATGTATTGATTTAATTAGACATTCTTCACGGGAAACATTTAAGCATGTGTCTAGACCACAAGTAACTGGAAATCACATGTATCTCTGTGGTGCCCTATTAGGAGAGGGGTCCATACATCACAAGGTACGAGCTAGCTGAGATATTGTGAGCAAATGTTACCTTTTACTTCCTATTATCACCATGATTAATTCAATCTGTTGCCCGCAGATGATTTACCAAAAAGAGCCGATTTAGATTTAGATAATTTGGGAATGTACAGTGGCATGTAAAAGTTTTGGCACCCCTGGTCCAAATTACTGTTATAGTGAACAGTTAAGCAAGTTAAAGATGAAATGATCTCATATATGCAGTATATATTCTTTTACGTTTTAAAATTTTCAAGAAGGAAAACGGGCCAATTCAAAAGATTGGGCTCCCTGCATGGTTAGTACCTAGTAGTTCACCCTTTTGAAAGTATCACAGCTTGTAAATGCTTTTTGTAGCCAGACAAGAGTCTTTTCAATTCTTGTTTGAAGGACTTACATCCATTCTTCCTTAAGTAGTAAAAATCTGATACAACTTTGTTATACAAACTAGAAATCATACGTGGCTCTGTAAATCCTTATAACCTAAGCACGCAGTTCTTTGGAATTGCACTACCATAACGGCAAAAAAAAAACTTGCACACTTTGGTGGACGTTAATCATTCTGTTTGTGCAAAAGTTTTTGCAATATTTCAATGTCCTAAATGACTAAACCAAATCTATTAGTGTTTTACTCTGTTTATTACACCAGACTTTAGAACAGGCAGTCTATGACTATGACAACTAAGGGCTCATTCCCACTTGCCATGAAATCAGACAAATGCAATCCAATAAAAAATCGGATTGCATTTGGAGCAATGTTATTCTATCATTGTGTGTTCATCTGTGTTTTTTTTTCCAGCTCGGATAGGATTACGATCGGACTGGAAAAAAATTGCAGCATGCTGCGATTGCAATCGGAAATTGGATCGCATCCCGCAATAGAAGTCAATGGGTGCAAGAAAAAAATCACACAGCACTCGGACCATGTGAGTGCTGTCTGATTTTTACACACCGATCGCATTTGAAAAGCCAAATTCATGTGCCACTGACAATAAAATCACAGTGACAGGTTAGAATAGAATAGATATATACACATAGAAGACATATACATACAGGGGTTGGGCAAAATAATGGAAACACCTAACGTTTTGGCATCATAATCTTCGAACATGTTATAAACATGCAAACCGTGACATATGGTAATGTTTTGTAGTTGATTATTTGTGTTATGTGATATGTGTATGTAAATTAACTGTTTGTTTTGCATAATTGTAAGAACATTGATAAGAACCTGATACCAATGTCAGACCTCTCGGATTTTCAAAGAGGCCAAATTGTTGGTGCTGGTATGGCAGGCGCTAGTGTAACCGAAAGTGCCCGAATGCTTGGCGTGTCAAGAGGTACTGTCTCCAAAGTAATGACTGCGTTTGAAAGAGAAGGAAAAACGTCTGCAGCAAAGCACAGGGCCGGCAAGTCGAAGTTGACTGAGAGAGACCCTCGGACTCTAAAGCGAATTGTGAGAGTGTATCGCAAGACCACGGCTCCGAAAATCACTGCTGAGCTCAATGAACACCTACAGAACCCAGTTTCCAGGAAAACTGTTTGTCAGGAGCTGAACAAATCTGGATTCCACGGAACAGCTGCAATTCGAAAACCGCTACTCTCAATGACAAATGTTTCCAAGCATGGCACGAGGAACATTCTAATGAAGTTGAGCATCTCATCTGGCCCCCACAATCCCCAGACCTCAACATTATTGAGCATTTATGGTCGATTTTAGAGATTCAAGTTAGACGTCGATTTCCGCCACCATCGTCGTTCAAAGACCTGGAGGGTGTTTTAAACTGAAGAATGGGCTAAAATTCCTTTGGAAACAATTCATACCTTGTATGAATCCATACCTCGGAGAATTGAGGCAGTAATCGCCGCAAATGGTGGACCTACATCATATTAAACTAACTTTTGTTGATGTTTCCAGGTGTTTCCATTATTGTGTCCAACCCCTGTATATATATATATATACATATATATATATATACATATATGTCAGTGACATACGCATACAGTGCCTTGCGAAAGTATTCGGCCCCCTGGAACTTTTCAACCTTTTCCCACATATCATGCTTCAAACATAAAGATACCAAGTGTTAATTTTTGGTGAAGAATTAACAAGTAGGACACAATTGTGAAGTTGAACGAAATTTATTGGTTATTTTAAATTTTTGTGGAAATACAAAGACTTAAAAGTGGGGTGTGCAATATTATTTGGCCCCTTTACTTTCAGTGAAGCAAACTCACTCCACAAGTTCATTGTGGATCTCTGAAAGATCTAATGTTGTCCTAAATGACTAATGATGATAAATATAATCCACCTGTGTGTAATCAAGTCTCCGTATAAATGCATCTACTCTGTGATAGTCTCAGGGTTCTGTTTGAAGCACAGAGAGCATCATGAAGACCAAGGAACACAACAGGCAGGTCCGTGATACTGTTGTGAAGAAGTTTAAAGCCGGATTTGGATACAAAATGATTTCCAAAACTTTAAACATCCCAAGGAGCACTGTGCAAGCGATCATATTGAAATGGAAGGAGTATCATACCACTGCAAATCTACCAAGACCCGGCCGTCCTTCTAAACTTTCATCTCAAACAAGGAGAAGACTGATCAGAGATGCAGCCAAGAGGCATATGATCACTCTGGATGAACTGCAGAAATCTACAGCTGAGGTGGGATAGTCTGTCCATAGGACAACAATCTGTCGTACACTGCACAAATCTGGCCTTTATGGAAGAGTGGCATGAAGAAAGCCATTTCTCAAAGATATCCATAAAAAGTGTCATTTAAAGTATGCAACAAGCCACCTGGGAGACACACCAAACATGTGGAAGAAGGTGCTCTGGTCAGATGAAACCAAAATCGAACTTTTTGGCAATAATGCCAAACGATATGTTTGGCGTAAAGGCAACACAGCTCATCACCCTGAACACACCATCCCCACTGTCAAACATGGTGGTGACAGCATCATGGTTTGGGCCTGCTTTTCTTCAGCAGGGACAGGAAAGCTGGTTCAAATTGATGGGAAGATGGATGGAGCCAAATACAGGACTATTCTTGAAGAAAACCTGTTGGAGTCTGCAAAAGACCTGAGACTGGGACGGAGATTTGTCTTCCGACAAGACAATGATCCCAAACATACAGCAAAGTCTACAATGGAATGGTTCACAAATAAACGTATCCAGATGTGAGAATGGCCAAGTCAAAGTCCAGACCTGAATCCAATCGAGAATCTGTGGAAAGAGCTGAAAACTGCTGTTCACAAACGATCTCCATCCAACCTCATTGAGCTAGAGCTGTTTGCCAAGGAAGAATGGGAAAGAATTTCAGTCTCTCGATGTACAAAACTGATAGAGACATACCCCAAGCGACTTGCAGCTGTAATCGCAGCAAAAGGTGGCGCAACAAAGTATTAAATTAAAGGGGCCGAATAATTTCGCACGCCCCACTTTTCAGTTTTTGTATTTCCACAAAAATTTAAAAAAAAACAATAAATTTCGTTCAACTTCACAATTGTGTCCAACTTGTTGATTCTTCACCAAAAATTAACATTTGGTATCTTTATGTTTGAAGCATGATTTGTGGGAAAAGGTTGAACAGTTCCAGGGGGCCGAATACTTTCGCAAGGCACTGTATATATATATATGCGTTTATATTAGATAGATAGATAGATAGATAGATAGATAGATAGATAGATAGATAGATAGATAGAAGAAAAGTCGGCAATTCATCTGCCATGTACTGTAAAATCACAGCAGGAGCCGACAGGATAAAAGAGATGGATTACATATAGTAAATAGACATAAAATAGGTAGATATACAGATGTCTGTAACAAATACAATTATTACAGTGTGTGTGCAGCTTATTGTACATGTATTTACTTCATAAAAGATTATTTTTCTGAAAAAAATGGAGTGGGCTCCCGCATAATTTTTATAACCAACAGAGGGAAAGCCGACGGCTGGAGGCAGATTTTTATAGCCTGGGAAGGGGGTAATACCCATGGAGCTTCCCAGGCTATTAATATCAGCTCACAGCTGTTTAATTAGCCTTTACTGGCTATTAACCCCTTAAGGACTAAGCCATTTTGTAGGTTAATGACTAGGCCAATTTTTACAAATCTGACCACTGTCACTTTATGTGCTTATAACTCTGGAATGCTTCAACGGATCTTGGCGATTCTGAGAATGTTTTCTCATGACATATTGTACTTCATGTTAGTGGTAAAATTTCATCAATATAACTTGTGCTTATTTATGAAAAAAATGGAAATATGGTGAAAATTTTTAAAATTTAGCAATTTTCAAACTTTTAATTTTTATACCCTTAAATCAGAGAGATATGTCACAAAAAATAGTTAATAAATAACAATTACCACATGTCTACTTTACATCAGCACAATTTTGGAACCAAAATTTTTTTTTGTTGGGAAGTTATAAGTGTTAAAAGTTGACCAGTGATTACTCATTTTTACAACAAAATTTACAAAACCATTTTTTTTAGGGACCACCTCACATTTGAAGTGACTTTGAGGGGTCTATATTACAGAAAATACCCAAATGTGACACCATTCCAAAAACTGCACCCCTCATGGTGTTCAAAACCACATTCAAGAAGTTTATTAACCCTTTAGGTACTTCACAAGAATTGAAGCAATGTGGAAGGAAAAAATGAATATTTAACTTTTTTCCTCAAAATTTTTCTTTCGACACAATTTTTTAAATTTTGTCAAGGGTATTAGGAGAAAATGAACCACAATATTTGTTGTACAATTTCTCCTGAGTACACCGATACTCCATGTGTGGAGCAAGACCAATCTTTAGGTGCACGGCAGTGCTCAGAAGGGAAGGAGCATCATTTGAGATTTTGAATGTCAAATTGGCTGGAATCAAGAGCGGACACCATGTCGCGTTTGGAGAGCCCTTGATGTACCTAAACAATGGAAACCCCCATAAGTGACCCCATTTTGGAAACTAGACCCCCCAAGGAACTTATCTAAATGTGTGGTGAGCACTTTGAACCCCCAAGGGCTTCACAGAAGGTTATAACGTAGAGCAGTAAAATTAAAAAATCATATTTTTTCCACAAAAATTATCTTTTCACCCCCAATTTTTATTTTCCAAAGGATAACAGGACCCCAAAAGTTATTGTGCAATTTGTCCTAAGTACGCTGATACCCCATATGTGGGGGTAAACCACTATTTGGGCGCATGGCAGAGCTCGGAAGGGAAGCAGCGCCATTTGACTTTTTAGGCTGGAATTGAGATTGGACGCCATGTTGCATTTGGAGAGTCCCTGATGTGCCTAAACAGGGGAAACCCCCCACAAGTGACACCATTTTGGAAACTAGACCCTCCAAGGAACTTATCTAGATGTGTGGTGAGCACTTTGAACCCCTAAGTGCTTCACAGAAGTTTATAACGTAGAGCCATGAAAATAAAAAAAATCATATTTTTTTCAACAAAAATTATCTTTTTGACCCCAAATTTTTATTTTTATAAGGGTAACAGGAGAAATAGGACCCCAAAAGTTTATGTGCAATTTGTGCTGACTGCGCTGATACCCCATATTGTGGGGGGGAACCACTGTGATTGCCTTACTGCGATCTTTGGGTGCCAGAATGAACAAATCCACAAAAGGTGAAGAATTGGTTTTATTTTTTACGCCGTTCCTCGTGCGGTATTAGTGATTAGGCGACTTTATTCCTCGGGTCGGTGCGATTACAGTGATACCAGATTTACATCCTTTTTTCACGTTTAGCTTCTGTCACACACTAAAAGACGCTTTTTTGTAAGAATTTTTTGTAAGAAATTTTTGCATCACCGTATTTTGAGAGCTATAATTTTTCCATATTTCGGCCGACAGAGTTATGTGCAGGCTTATTATTGCAGGACGAACGGACGTTTTTACTGGTACCATATTTTTAGATCGCTAGCTATTCCGATTTTTGTGGAAGCAGAATGAACAAAAACGAGCAATTCAGAAATTGTTTTTTTTTTTTCCTCCGTTCCGCTTGTGGTAAAATTGGTAAGGCACCTTTATTGTTCAGATCACTACGATTACAGCGATACCTCATTTATATCTTTTTTTATGTTTTGGCGTTTTTTACACAATAAAAACTTTTATAGAAAAAATAATTATTTTTGCATCACTTTATTCTGCGAGCTATAACTTTTTTACTTTTTCGCTGATGATGCTGTTTGCGGCTTGTTTTTGCCGGACAAGATGACGTTTTCAGCGGTACCATGTTTATTTATATCTGTCTTTTTGATCGCGTGTTTTTGCACTTTTTCCAAGCGGTATGATGATACCGCTTGGAAAAAGTATAATTTACTACTTTTTGTGGGTTTTTTTTACGGCTTTCACTAAAGGGGTTAACTAGGGTTACACTTTTATAGATGGGATTTTTACGGACGCGGCGATGCCAAACGTGTATTTTTTTTTTTTACATAAAAATGTGTATTTATTAGGGGAATTTTTTTATATTATTTTTTAATATTTTTTTTACAATTTTTTTTAAAAACATTTTTTTACCTAGTTCCTTTTATGGGACTTTCACTTTTTCACTTTTGTTGCAGGTATAATGCATTGCAATGCTCCATCATTGCAATGCATTATAGCAATGGAGAAAGCTGCTATGACCATGTTGTGAGCATGGTCACAGCGGCTTTCCGTAGTTGGGTGACCCGGAGGTTGTCATGACAACCCCGGGTCATCAAGGCAGAGATCGGACCTTGCAATTACATTGCGGGGATGCCGATCTCATAGAATCAAAGAATCATAGAATGGTAGAGTTGGAAGGGACCTCCTGGGCCATCTGGTCCAACCCCTTGCTCAAAGCAAGATTCTCTAAATCATCCCAGACAGATGTCTGTCCAGCCTCTGTTAGAAGACTTCCATTGAAGGAGAACTCACCACCTCTCGTGGCAGCCTGTTCCACTCATTGATCACCCTAACTGTCAAAAAGTTTGTTCTAATATCTAATCTGTGTCTCTCCCATTCAGTTTCATCCCATTGCTTCTAGTATTTCCTTGTGCAAATGAGAATAAAGATGATCCTTCTACAATGTGACAGCCCTTGAGATATTTGTAGACAGCTATTAAGTCTCCTCTCAGTCTTCTTTTTGCAAGCTAAACATTCCCAAATCCTGCAACCGTTCCTCATAGGACATGGTTTGCAGACCGGTCACCATTCTGGTGGCTCTTCTCTGAACTTGCTCCAGTTTGTTGATGTCTTTTTTAAAATGTGGTGCCCAAAACTGGACACAGTATTCCAGATGAGGTCTGACCAAAGAGGAATAGAGGGCAATAATGACCTCACGTGATCTAGACTGTATGCTTCTGTTGATACATCCTAGAATTGCATTTGCCTTTTTTGCTGCTGCATCACACTGTTGACTCATGTTCAGTCTGTGATAAATTAGTATACTCAAGTCTTTTTCACATGTGCTGTTACTTAGCCCTATTTCTCCAATTTTGTATATGCTTTTTTCATTTTATTGCTGAGATGTAGTACTTTGCATTTTTCCTTGTTAAAATCCATTCTGTTAGTTGCTGCCCACTGCTCCAGTTTATTTATATCTTTTTGAATCCTCTCTCTCTCTTCTCTAGTATTAGCTACCCCTCCTAGCTTTGTGTCATCAGCAAATTTGATCAGTTTACCCTCAATTCCTTCATCTAAATCATTGACAAAGATGTTGAACCATACAGGGCCCAAAACATAGCCTTGTGGTACCCCACTTGAGACATTCTTCCAACTGGATGTGCAGCCATTTACGACCACTCTTTGGGTCCGATCACTAAGCCAGTTATGAATCCACCAAACAGTTGCCTTGTCCATTACATACTTAGTCATTTTTTCAATAAGGATTGCGTGAGATACTTTGTCAAATGCTTTGCTGAAGTCAAGATATACTATATCTACAGCATTTCCCTGATCCACCCAGTCAGTGATTCTGTCATAGAAGGAAATTAAGTTAGTCTGACATGACTTATTAGTTACAAACCCATGCTGACTCTGTTTAATCACTTCATTCTTATCCAGGTACTTGCATACATGTTCTTTAATAATTTGTTCAAAGATCTTTCCTGGTATAGAAGTCAGACTCACCGGCCTGTAGTTCCCTGGGTCCACCTTCTTCCCCTTTTTGAAGATAGGAACAACATTTGCTCTTCTCCAGTCTTCTGGGACTTCTCCTGTTCTCCAAGAATTTTCAAAGATTATGGACAGTGGTTCAAGAATTTCTTCTGCTATCTCCTTCAGTACTCTGGGGTGTAATTCATCTGGACCTGGGGACTTGAATTCATTTAGGTTAGCTAAGTGTTTCCTCACTGTCTTTCTGTTTATAGATATCCTGGATTCTTCTATTCCTTTAATAGGACAATGAAGATCAGTTAATGTTACATTTCTTTTCTGAGAGAAAACAGATGCAAAATAGGAATTTAAAAGTTCAGCCTTCTCAACATCCTGTCTTACCATTTCATCATTGTCATACTGTAAAAATCCTATAGCATCTTTGACTTTTCTTTTACTTTTCACGTATCCCCAAAATCCTTTTTTGTTGCTTTTGACGTCACTTGCAAGCCTTAATTCATTGTCAGCTTTAGATAATCTGATTTGTGCCCTGCAGGTTCTGCAGACGGCATTATATTCTTCTTTAGATATGCCTCCCTCTTTCCATTTGATAAACATTTCTTTCTTCCTTTTTAGCATGTGTTTAAGTTCTGTGTTCATCCATCCTGGTTTCCTTAAATGCTTCCCATTCTTCCCTCTTTTCGGAATTGTTAACGATTGTGCTTTGAGAATCTCATTTTTCAAGATTTTCCATCCTTCCTGGACATTTTTGTCCTTAAGGATATCCAGCCATTGGATCCCTCAAATTCTCTTTCTAAGTCCCTTAAAATCTGCCTTTCTGAAATCTAACCTTGACGTCTGAGTCTTCACAGGTCTTCCTCCTCTTGTTATCCAAAATTCTAAAATAGCATTGTCACTACCTCCTAGGGTCCCAGCCACTCTTACCTCCTCAACCATTTCCTCCCTGTTTATAAGGATTAGATCCAAGGTAGCAGATCCCCTTGTTTTCTCTCCTAACTTTTGGAAAATAAAGTTGTCAGCAAGAGAGGATAAGAATTTCCTTGACCTGTTAGTTTTGCCTGAGAGAGATTCCCAACAAATGTCTGGATAGTTGAAATCTCCCATGACCACTATGTCAAATTTTTTGGAGAACTTGGCCATTTGATGCATAAAGAGTTCATCCATATCGTCAGCTTGCATAGGTGGCCTGTAGTAAATGCCTACAATGGTGTCCTTTCCATTGTTCTGTCCTTGTATTCTTACCCAAACAGTTTCCACAGAACTCCCAGTCTCTGAAGCGTCAATCTCTGTGCAGATATACGCTTTTCTAACATACAATGCGACACCTCCTCCTCGTTTATCAAGTCTGTTTCTTGCAAATAAGTTGTATCCTTCTAGCCTTGTATTCCAATCATGTGTATCGTCCCACCAAGTTTCAGTGATTCCAATGACATATTTATTTTCCTGCGTTAGTAGTTCCATTTCTCCTTGTTTGTTGCCCATGCTTTGTGCATTCGTATAGAAACATTTTAGTTTGTGATTGGTTTCTCTTTCTTCAATATTTTTATTATGTAGATTTTTTTTGTCTTTGTTCTTCCCCTTCACTTCTAATAGCAGAAATCTCAATAGTATTTGTCAGGTGTATGGCTTTTGCTGGCGTTTTGCTTCCCTTCCCACATTGTTCTAGTTTAAAGTTCTCCTGATGAGTGTAGCAAGGCGACTTCCAAATATATGTTTTCCAGTCTTCGTAAGGTGCACCCCATCTCTAGCAAGTAGTCCATCGTATAGCTAATTCACTCCGTGATCCAGAAATCCAAATCCATGCTGACGGCACCATCAACGTAGCCAGTTGTTCACCTGCAGAATCTTCTTCCACCTCCTTGTTCCATGGACATCCATTGGAAGGATGTTGGAAGGATGGAAGAGAAGACCACCTGCGCGCCCAGTTCTTTCACTTTCTTACCTAAGTTTTCAAAGTCACTGCAGATGGTTTCCAGATAGTTTTTTGCGGTGTCATTTGTCCCCACATGTATTAGCAGGAATGGGTAGTCATCTGTAGGTCTGAAGAGTCCTGATATCCTGTCAGACACATCTTTTAATTTTTGCACCTGGAAGACAGCACATTTCTCTTGAGGTTAAATCCGGTCTGCAGATAGCGGCCTCTGTTCCTCTCAACAGGGAATCCCCCATGACAACAACTCTCCGTTTCTTCTTCACACTCTCCGTTTCTTCTTCTGAGGCAGAGGGAGCTCCCGACCCTCTGCCTCCCCCCTGAACGCTGCGATCGTGCTCGATCGCAGCAGTCAAGGGGTTAACAGCCAGGGGAGGCGCGGCCGCCGCTCCCTGCTGTCAGTGCAGGAAGCTAGCTCGGCCACTGCAGCGCTGAGCTCCTGCACTGGTCGGGCAGGAGAGGCTGAAATTTCAGCCTCTCCTGCCCGATCGCTGCTGTGTTTGGTCAGTCAGATTGGCTGACCAATCACAGCTCTGTGGGTACGGGGATCGACTGCAAGAGTCCCCGCACCTCTTGACGTGCCTGTCAGCTGTCATAGACAGCTGTCGGCACTGAACTAACACTGCGTGTTTACAAGCAGTGGTAGTTCAAAGGCATGACGTGCACAGTCCGTCCTGGTGCCGGAACTGACACCCGGCCATGACGGACTGTGCACGTCAATGGACAGTAAGGGGTTAAAATGGGGACCCCCAAAAAAATTACATGGGTCCCCCTATAATTAATAACCAGCAAAAGCTATGCAGACAGCTGCGGGCTGATGTTAACAGCGTAGAAAGGGGCCTGTCAGGGATCGAACCCAGTGTCTCTTGTCCACCGGCCAGCAGCTCTACCATCTGAGCTATTCTGCTGGCTACAAAGTTCCTTGCTGAACCCGGATACCATTGACTGTTGTTCCTGATCGGCTTTACCCAGTGCTCTCTCGTTTGGCCTCTGATTGCCAATTACACGCCCTATATAAACCTGGCCCTGTGGGTGTGTCATTGCGAGATTATTGTGCTTCCAGCCTTTAGTAAAGCTCTTTCTCCTGCTGTTCCTGCTGCTACAAACACTGCTCTCCTGTGAACTGACCTCGGCCTGCCACCTGACTACGTTATCTGCCTGCTCCTCTGCTACCGAACTGCCTTTCCTGTGTACCGACCTCCGGCTGCCACCTGACTACGTTATCTGCCTGCTCCTCTGCTACCGAACTGCCTTTCCTGTGTACCGACCTCCGGCTGCCACCTGACTACGTTATCTGCCTGCTCCTCTGCTACCGAACTGCCTTTCCTGTGTACCGACCTCCGGCTGCCACCTGACTACGTTACCTGCCTCTGCTTCCCCTACTGTTTGCAGTAACATCGGCTCCAACCCAGACGGGATCCTGACAGAATAATCTCGCACCAAAATGGAGTCCGCTGTGAACACCCTGAGGCGGCAAGTTACGGAGCTTCAAAGTTTTTGTACTGATTCTCAAGGAAAATATTCCAAGTTACAAACTGATTTCACGGGTCTACAACAGGAAGTAATTGAGCTACAAAAACAACTTCTGGACGTGCGCAATTCAGGGTCCGAATCAAACGCGCGACTGCCGCTGCCTGCAAAGTTCAGTGGGGATCGCCAGCAGTACCGAGGATTCCTCAATCAATGCCGCATATACTTCCAGATGCAACCTGCTCCCTTTACCAGTGAAAGGAAAAAAGTTTTTTTCATGATAAATCTCCTGACGGATGAAGCTCTTGCTTGGACTTCACCTTATGTAGAAAAGGACTATGGTCTCCTTAATGACCTGGACGCTTTCATCGCAGCTATGAATCAAGTTTTTGATGACCCAAACCGCTGTGCGACAGCAGAAACCAAATTACATAATTTGCACCAAGGACGTCGCTCTGTTGCGGAATATACATCGGAGTTCCGTCGCTGGGTGGCCGACACCACCTGGAATCCAGCGGCCCAGAGAAGTCAATTTCGACCTCCGGCTGCCACCTGACTACGTTACCTGCCTCTGCTTCCCCTAGTGTTTGCAGTAACATCGGCTCCAACCCAGACGGGATCCTGACAGGGCCATGGATACTGCCCCCCCAGGCTAAAAACATTAGCTCTCAGCCACCCCAGAAAAGGCGCATCTCTAAGATTTTGGCACTTAGCCTCGCTCTTTCCACTTGCCTTGTAGCGGTGGCAAGTGGGGTGATAGTTGGGGGGGTTGATGTCACCTTTGTATTGTCAGTTGACATCAAGCCCTAAGGTTAGTAATTTATGGGGGGTCAATAAGACGCCCCCATTACTAACCCCATAGTCACATTGTATAAAAACATAGACACCCAGAAAAAAGTATTTTAATTGAAAGAATGACAAAGATTCCTTTAATAACTCTTAATTAAACCATACTTACGACCTCGCCCATTCCCTTGACGCCCTTGTCATCTGCAAAAGAGTTAAAAATAAAAACAGTAATATCCCTCACATTTCCGCAGAGATGATAATCCATTTGGTCCACAACGGGTCTAACTCTGCTACATCTAGATGGCAGGCTGCATGGTTACATGATATGACCATCCTTCGAGCACCATCCATCTTACATATAGAGTGCACCACTTCTGACTGACTTTATGTGACCATACAGCTGTCATCCAGCAGAGAAATTGAGCACTGTGTGCTCAGAGTCTCACCGTGAGCTCCTGTTACCTATCTACTCAAGGTGCAATCAGACAGGTCCCGGGAGTTCACAGCCAATGAACACACTTCACCTTTCTGATATCAGCGTAGTGCCACTTTTTTCTTCTCTTTAATGCATATTTAATAAAGATTTATCCTTTTAAAGGGGTTTTGTTTGCTTTGGTAAAAAAAATTCTACATTACCCTGCAACATTTAACACATAGGTCTAATGCTCCGGGTTCTCCAGTTTCCTCCCACACTCCAAGCACATACTGATAGGGAATTTATATTGTGAGCCCTGATGGGGACAGTGATCATATTGTCTGTAAAGTGCTGTAGAATTAATGGTGCTATACAAGCAAGTAAAATAAATACAGTATATACTCGTGTATAAGCCGACCCGTGTATAAGCCGACCCCCCTAATTTTGCCACAAAAAACTGGGAAAAATTATTGACTCATGTATAAGCCGGGTGTATAAACTGCCCTCCTGCTCTGTGCTGCCCCCGTCCTGCTCCTTGCTCCCCATCCAGCTCTGTGCTCCCCCATTCTCCTCTGTACTCCCCCCTCCTGCTCCGTCCTCCGCTGTGCTCCCCCATTCCTTCTCCGTCCTCCTGTGCCCCCCCTCCTGCTCCGTGCTCCTCTGTGCCCTCCATCCTCCCCCGTCCTGCTCCGTGCTCATTGTCCTCCTCCATGCTTCCCCCGTCCACCGATCTCCCCCCCCTCCTGCTCCATGCTCCCCCGTCCTGCTCCAGCTTCCCCCATCCACCGATCTCCCCCCCTCCTGCTCCATGCTTCCCCCGTCCACCGATCTCCCCCCCTCCTGCTCCATGCTTCCCCCGTCCTGCTCCAGCTTCCCCCGTCCTCCTCTATGCTTCCCCCATCCCCGATCTCCCCCCCTCCTGCTCCATGCTTCCCCGTCCTGCTCCAGCTTCCCCCGTCCACCGTTCTCCCCCCCTGTCCTGCTCGTGCTCCTTGTCCTCTCCTCCATCATACTCACCCCTCCCCGTGCCATCGCTGAGCGTCCCTGCAATCCTGCGTTCTCCCCGTCTTCTTGCAGCTCTCCAGCGCTGAGCGGTGACGTAATACCACTCATTAAGGCCATGAATATGGAGGCCACGCCCATGGGAGTGGCGTCGCGTCCATATTACATGACCTTAATGAGCGGGTATTACCTCACCGCTCAGTGCTGGATGTTATGTTTCGGTAGCTGAGGAGAGCAGGCAAAAAGGCAATACACCAGAGCAGTTGGAATCTATGAGATTGCAGTACCCTGACTAACCACCACAACTAGAGGCAGCCGTGGAGCGTTCCTAAGTTGGTCCTAGACGCCTCGTCACAGCCTGAGAAACTAACTACACCTAAAGATAGAAATAGGAAAGCTATCTGCCCCGGAGCAGAACCCCAAAGATAATAGAAAGCCCCCAAACATGTAATGGCGGTTAGACAAGAGGAAATACTGACACAGAAAGAAAATAGTATGAGCAAACGCTGGGGCACAAACTATCTAAATAGAAAAGGATAGGAAGGGTACTTACTGCAATCCCAAAAAACCCTGAAAAGCACCAACTCTACTAATTTCAAAATCACCTGAGATCACACGACCTCTACCACCTAAATTAGTTCTCTGGTGTAACAAAATCAAAACAGCAGCCACTGAAAAAACTGAAAAAAAAGCAAAAGAACAAAACTCAGTGGCTGAACTAAACTGAGAGGGCAGAAGCCCCCGGAGGGGACCCTGAAGGCCCCCAAAGAAGTGCAGGACAAAATGCAAAAAATATAGCAAAAACACAAAAGAAGCAAAAGTCTTATCTGTAAGCAGGAGATGCAGACATGACACAGCAGGCTACAAGGGAAACTGGAATGAAGGATTCAGACCAGAACAATTGATCACCGGCAACCCTGATGGGAAAATGGTCTTATATAAGACCAGTCAGTAACACCTGATTCCCAGTCCTCACAATCTTCACTAGCACCGCTTGTAACCACCAGAGGGAGGCTCTGCTCAGAACTCATCTCAAACACATTCACAACAGCTGGAGAGCTGCAAGAAGACTGGGAGAACGCAGGATTGCAGGGACGTTCAGCGATGGCACGAGGAGGGGTGAGTATGATCCCAGCCACCGGCTCCTGCCGCGGCATCCCCTCCCCCGCTGGTTTCTGCCCTATGACTCGTGTATAAGCCGAGGGGGCATTTTCAGCACGAAAAAAGGTGCTGAAAATCTCGGCTTATACACGAGTATATACGGTAATGTTTTTTTACTAACCTTGGTAAGTGTTCCAATTACCATGAATAAAAAGTCACAATTTGTGCAACATTTTGCAACATTTGACTCATGAGTCCAAGGCTCTTATCTAACATTTGGAACTGTACTTTCATGCTTAAAAAGAAAAACGCTGGCACTCTTTGCACTAAATTAAGGATTTGATGAATAGGAAGTGTCAGAGTTGTGAGGAAAACAAAAAGATTAGGCCACTGCAAATTATGTCACTTTTTATAAATGGGGGCCAAAGTCTACACTGTCTATCTGTGGATATATTTAGTATCTTAACAGTCTGCTTCTAGAAGTCTGTATTCTGCTATATGGAGCAACAGATGTATGGAGTCATAATACAGACTATATACATACTTGCTAACTTTTCAAAAATATTCAAGAGGTTTCTGGAAAAAAAGAAGATTTCTTAAGTTCCCTAAAGACTTGGCAAATCTCGACTCTGCCGATTTGTACTGAAAAATCCCAGAAAAAAGGTTTGTAAAGTTTTATCAGCAATCAAATTACCTTCATGAGGGATAGATGTGGTGTAAAGGGGATGCCACTAAAAGGGGGGTTAGCTATGTGTATAAAACTTTTGACAAAGTCTACATTCTCTTTCCTCCTGGTCAGCCATTCTAAAAAGTTGTCAAGTATGCTTTAACTGCTAAAGAGCCAAACGGTGAATTGTCTCTCTTTAAAATTATCAGCCTTCGTACAGCACTATGCACTCTATAAGCAACAGAAAATTAAAAAAAATAGTAGTAAATCGCTTACTCCATTTTCAGATCACGTACACAAGAAAGAATTACAACAGTAGGTTTGTTTTGGGGAATCGCTAGTTAAGAGCACATTAAGAACAGTAATGTACATTTTTCTAAACACTCCAATACTATTGGAATTGCAAGTTACTTGGCACGTAAAGCAGAAAATTACATAGTATCTTCAATTCTACATATTTTATAGCCAATTACAAAATACACGTCTTTCCCTAAGGTGCCTTATTATAACTTGTACGACAATCTCCATGTGTTGAAGTCTTAGACATAAAGATTGGGACAAATCTGCTAATATAAAAAATAAGAGTTCAGTTCAACTCTGAAAAGTCTTTCCAACTACAACCTCCTGAGTTTGTTGACTGGTAAGTAAAATGTCGTGTTTTGCATCAGCGAGGACACTGGTTCGGAGCCAGGAGACCATGATAAATGGCAGCTTTGTGTTTGCTGCGGGCTTAATTTTTAGATTAAGTTTATATCTGTAATTACTGGAACACTACCATAAAAAAGTGTGTTCATTCCAGCTAGAATGGAGGCTCTGTTTTGAAAATGTTGCAACGATCGCTGACCTACTAATGGAACTTCTGAAAACCCAGCTTTACTTGTGCGGTAAATGTACAGTCATGGCCAAAAGTTTTGAGAATGACACAAATATTAATTTTTACAAAGTCTACTGCTTCACTTTTTCTAATGGCAATTTGCATATACTCCAGAATGTTATAAAGAGTGATCAGCTTAACAGCAATTACTTGCAAAGTCATTATTTGGCAAGAAAATGAACTTTATCCCCCAAAACACATTTCAACATCATTGCAGCCCTGCCTTAAAAGGACCAGCTAACCTCTTTTCAGTGATTGCTCCATTAACACAGGTGTGGGTGTTGATGAGGACATGGCTGGAGATCAATCTGTCATGATTAAGTAAGAATGACACCACTGGACACTTTAAAAGGAGGCTGGTGCTTGGCATCATTGTTTCTCTTCTGTTAACCACGGTTATCGCTAAAAAAACACGTGCAGTCATCATTGCAATGCACAAAAATGGCCCAACAGGGAAGAGTATCGCAGCTAGAAAGATTGCACCTCAGTCAACAATCTATAGCATCATCAAGAACTTCAAGGAGAGAGGTTCCATTGTTGCCAAAAAGGCTTCAGGGCGCCCAAGAAAGACCAGCAAGCGCCAGGACCGTCTCTTAAAAATGTTTCAGCTGCGGGATCGGGCTACCAGCAGTGCAGAGCTTGCTCAGGAATGGCAGCAGGCAGGTGTGAGTGCATCTGCACGCACTGTGAGGCGGAGACTCTTGGAGCAAGGCCTGGTCTCAAGGAGGGTAGCAAAGAAGCCACTTCTCTCCAGAAAAAACATCATGGACAGACTCATATTCTGCAAAAGGTACAGGCAGTGGATTGCAGAGGACTGGGGTAAAGTTATTTTCTCTGATGAATTTCCCTTTTCGATTGTTTGGGACATCAGGAAAACGCCTCATTCGGAGAAGACAAGGTGAGCCCTACCACCAGTCTTGTCTCATGCCAACTGTTAAGCATCCTGAAACCATTCATGTGTGGGGTTCCTTCTCAGCCAAGGGAATCGGCTCTCTCACAATCTTGCCTAAAAACACAGCCATGAATAAAGAATGGTACCAGAATGTCCTCCAAGAGCAACTTCTTCCAACCCTCCAAGAGCAGTTTGACGATCAACAATGCCTTTTCCAGCATGATGGAGCACCTTGCCATAAAGCAAAGATGATAACTAAATGGCTCAGGGAACAAAACATAGAGATTTTGGGTCCATGGCCTGGAAACTCCCCAGATCTTAATACCATTGAGAACTTGTGGTCAATCATCAAGAGACGGGTGGACAAACAAAACCTAAAAATTCTGACAAAATGAAAGCATTGATTGTGCAAGAATGGACTGCTATCAGTCAGGATTTGGTCCAGAAGTTGATTGAGAGCATGCCAGGGAGAATTGCAGAGGTCCTGAAGAAGAAGGGTCAACACTGCAAATATTGACTTGCTGCATTAACTCATTCTAACTGTCAATATAAGCTTTTGTTACTCATATGTTTGCAATTATTATATTTCTGTCTGTGATAAAAACATCTGTCAAACACACATAAAAACCAGAGGGCAGCAGATCATGTGAAAATATAATATTTGTGTCATTCTCAAAACTTTTGGCCATGACTGTAATCACAAAAGTCAACTGATGACTTTCTTTACGTTAACACTAGGACTACCGGACTTGTCACCCCCCTAGAACTACCGAATGGAATCACTTTGACTCCTGGCTTGTTTTTGTTTATTTTTAGAGTTTCTTGCTCCTGGTATTGTTGTAACTTTAATTTTGTTTATTATTACTATATTATAAATAGCAAGAATATCGTCAGGCTTTAGCGCACTGCTTCTAGCCATATTAGAAATTAGCAAAACTGCAGGCTGTATTCTACAGAAATTATGTAGTCCACTCGAGAGTTCACTGGTTCATTGACAGATGTGCTGTGTATGTCAAGTATATTTGCAAAAATGCTAATTATTCTAAGTCAACATTTATTCTAAACTTATTCTAAACATGCAAGTAAATGAAAACTAAAAGAAATAATAACATTTAGCAACAAAGACTAGCAAAATATAGCAGGGAGTCAAAATGACTCCCTTTGGTAATTAACCCCTTCCCGACCTTTGACACAGCGTATGCGTCATGAAAGTCGGTGCCAATCCGACCTATGACGCATACCCTGTGTCTTGAAAGGATCGCGTCCCTGCGGGTCGGGAGACCGGGGTCACTCAAAGGTCACCTGACCCGCAGTTACAGGACCCTTTGTGCTTCACCACAGGGGGGTTGGCTTAACCTCCCCCCGTGGCCACGATCGCTCTGATTGGCTATTAAAAGTGAAACAGCCAATCAGAGCAATGTGTAATATTTCACCAATTTAATTGGTGAAATATTACAATCCAGCCATGGCCGATACTGCAATAGCATCTGCCATGGCTGGACACCGAGCCCTGACCCCCCCACACGTAGTCACCACCGTCACTATCTGCTCCCCTCCTCCTTTGCTCTGCTGCCCCCACCTTCCGATCCCCCCCCCTAACCTTCCGACGCCCCTACTCACCTCTCCCGGTCCACCGATGTCCCTGGATCGGTCCCGGCGTCTGCCCGGGCCTCTTCATGGGCGCCGCCATCTTGGAAAATGGCGGGCGCATGCGCAGTGCGCCCGCCGGCCGGCGCATGCGCAGTGCGCCCCCCAGTGTTCAAAAATTTATTTTGATCACTGTGATAAACTGTCACAGTGATCAAAATAAAAAAAAAGTAAATGAACCCCCTCTGTCATAGGTAGGGACAAATAAAAAAAATAAAGAATTTTTTTTTTTTTCCTAGCGGATTTTGCTGCGGATCCGCGGCAGATTTTGCTGCTGATCCGCGGCGGATTTTGCTGCGGGTCCGCGGTGGATTTTGCTGCTGATCAGCGGCGGATTTTGCTGCTGATTAGCGGCGGATTTTGCTGCGGATCCGCGGCGGATTTTGCTGCGGATCTGCGGCGGATTTTGCTTCGGATCCGCGGCTGATTTTGCTGCGGATCCGCGACTGATTTTGCTGCGGATCCGCGGCTGATTTTGCTGCGGATCCGCGGCTGATTTTGCTGCGGATCCGCGGCTGATTTTGCTGCGGATCCGCGGCGGATATTGCTGCTGATCCGCGGCGGATATTGCTGCTGATCCACGGCGGATATTGCTGCTGATCCGCGGCTGATTTTGCTGCTGATCCGCGGCTGATTTTGCGCCTGATTTTGCTGCGGATCCACGGCGGATATTACTGCTGATCCGCGGCGGATATTGCTGCTGATCCACAGCAGATTTTGCTGCTGATCCGTGGCGGATTTTGCTGCGGATCCGTGGCAGATTTTGCTGGGGATCCTCGGCGGATTTTGCTGGGGATCCTCGGCGGATTTTGCTGGGGATCCTTGCGACGTGCCGTCATTCAGTGACGGAGCCTCGGACACGGGCTGCAGCGTCTGGGCTCCGTCACCGCTAGCACAGATGAATCATCTGCTGATTCATCTGCGCTAGCGGGTATAGCATAACGCGATCGCGTTATGCTATACCGTTACCAGCCAGTCAACACTACGTGTTGAACGGGCTGGTAAAACGCAATATGAACCCAGCCTTAGGGTTAGGGTTAGCATTAGGGTTAAGGTTAGAATTAGGGTTAGGGCTGGAATTTGGGTTAGGGTTGGAATTAGGGTTAGGGTTGGAATTAGGGTTAGGCTTGTGGTTAGGTTTATGGTTAGAGTTGGGATTAGGGTTAGGGGTGTGTTGGGGTTAGGGTTTGTGTTAGGGTTTGTATTAGGGTTAGGTGTGTGTAAGGGTTAGGGTTGGGTTAGGGGTGTGTTGGGTTAGGGTTGTGTTGGGGTTAGGGTTGGAGTTAGAATTGAGGGATTTCCACTATTTAGGCACATCAGGGGTCTCCATACGCGACATGGCGCCACCATTGATTCCTGCAAATTTTGCGTTCAAAAAGTCAAACAGTGCTCCGTTTATTCCAAGCCCCGACGTATGCCCAAACAGTGGTTTATCCCCACATATGGGGTATCAGCGTACTCGGGAAAAATTGCACAACAACTTTGGGGGTTCTAATTTCTCCTGTTAACATTGGGAAAAAAATTGGGGACTAAAAAATTATTTTTGTGGAAAAAAAAAATGATTTTATATTTTCACGGCTCTGCGTTATAAACTTCTGTGAAGGACTTGGAGATTCAAAGTGCTTATCACACATCTATAGGAGTTCCTTAGGGGATCTAGTTTCCAAAATGGGGTCGCTTGTGGGGAGTTTCTACTGTTTAGGCACATCAGAGACTCTGCAAGCGTAACATGACGCCCGAAGACCATTCCATCAAGTGGGCATTTCAAAACGTCACTACTTCCCATCCGAGCCCCGACGTGTGCCCATACAGTAGTTTTCTCCCACATATCAGCATACTCAGGACAAATTGGACAACAACTTTGGGGTCTAATTTCTCATGTTACCCTTGGGAAAATAAAAAAATTGGGGACCAAAAGATCCTGATTGTGGAAAAAATATGATTTTTTTATTTTCATGCCCGGGCGTTATAAACTTCTGTGTAGCCTTTGGGGGTTCAAAGTGCTCACCACACATCTAGATAACTTCTTTGTGGGGTCTAGTTTCCAAAATGGGGTCACTTGGGGGGGTTTCTACTGTTTAGGCACATCATGGGCTCTGCAAACGTAACAAGATGCCCGCAGACCATTCCATCAAGTCGGCATTTCAAAGCGTCACTACATCCCTTCCGAGCCCTGACGTGTGCCCAAACAGTGGTTCCCCCCCACATATGGGGTACTAGCGTACTCAGAAAAAACTGTACAACAACTTTTGGGGTCCAATTTCTCCTGTAACCATTGTGAAAATAAAAAATAGTGGGCTAAAAAAATCATTTTTTTAGAAAAAAAAATGATTTTTTTATTTTCACGGCTCTGCGTTATAAACTTCTGTGAAGCACCTGGGGGTTCAAAGTGCTCACTATGCACCTAGATAAGTTCCTTAGGGGTCTAGTTTCCAAAATGGGGTCACTTGTGGGGGAGCTCCAATGTTTAGGCACACAGGAACTCTCCAAATGCGACATGGCAACCGCTAAATATTCCAGCATATTTTCCATTCAAAAAGTCAAATGGCGCTCCTTCCCTTCTGAGCCCTGCCGTGCGCCCAAACAGTGGTTTATGACCACATATAAGGTATCTGTGTACTCAGGAGAAATTGCCCAACAAATTTTAGGATCCAATTTATCCTGTTGCCCATGTGAAAATGAAAAAAACTGAGGCTAAAAGAAAATCTTTGTGAAAAAAAAGTACTTTCTTTTTTTTTAAGGATCAATTTGTGAAGCACCTGGGGGTTCAAAGTGCTCACTATGCATCTAGGGTCTAGTTTCCAAAATGGGGTCACTTGTGGGGGAGCTCCAATGTTTAGGCACACAGGGACTCTCCAAATGCGACATGGCAACCGCTAAATATTCCAGCATATTTTCCATTCAAAAAGTCAAATGGCGCTCCTTCCCTTCTGAGCCCTGCCGTGCGCCCATACAGTGGTTTATGACCACATATGAGGTATCTGTGTACTCAGGAGAAATTGCCCAACAAATTTTAGGATCCAATTTATACTGTTGCCCATGTGAAAATGAAAAAAAACTGAGGCTAAAAGAAATTTTTTGTGAAAAAAAAGTACTTTCTTTTTTTTAAGGATCAATTTGTGAAGCACCTGGGGGTTCAAAGTGCTCACTATGCATCTAGATAAGTTCCTTAGGGGGTCTAGTTTCCAAAATGGGGTCACTTGTGGGGGAGCTCCAATGTTTAGGCACACAGGGACTCTCCAAATGCGACATGGCAACCGCTAATATTCCAGCATATTTTCCATTCAAAAAGTCAAATGGCGCTCCTTCCCTTCTGAGCCCTGCCGTGCGCCCAAACAATGGTTTATGACCACATATGAGGTATCTGTGTACTCAGGAGAAATTGCCCAACAAATTTTAGGATCCAATTTATACTGTTGCGCATGTGAAAACTGAAAAAACTGAGGCTAAAAGAAAATTTTTGTGAAAAAAAAGTACTTTCTTTTTTTTACAGATCAATTTGTGAAGCACCTGGGGGTTCAAAGTGATCACTAAGCATCTAGATAAGTTCCTTAGGGGGTCTAGTTTCCAAAATGGGGTCACTTGTGGGGGAGCTCCAATGTTTAGGCACACAGGGACTCTCCAAATGCAACATGGCAACCGCTAAATATTCCAGCATATTTTCCATTCAAAAAGTCAAATGGTGCTCCTTCCCTTCTGAGCCCTGCCGTGCGCCCATACAGTGGTTTATGACCACATATGAGGTATCTGTGTACTCAGGAGAAATTGCTCAACAAATTTTAGGATCCATTTTATCCTGTTGTCCATGTAAAAATGAAAAAATTGATGCTAAAAGAAAATTTTTGTTGGAAAAATTAAAATGTCCATTTTTTCCTTCCATGTTGCTTTAGTTCCTGTGAAGCACCTGAAGGGTTAATAATCTTCTTCAATGTAGTTTTGAGTAGCTTGAGGGGTGCAGTTTTTATAATGGTGTCACTTTTGGATATTTTCTGCCATATAGACCCCTCAAAGTGACTTCAAATGTGAGGTGGTCCCTAAAAAAAATGGTTTTGTAAATTTTGCTGTAAAAATGAGAAATCGCTGGTCAACTTTTAACCCTTATAACTTCCTAACAAAAAAAAATGTTGTTCCCAAAATTGTGCTGATGTAAAGTAGACATGTGGGAAATGTTATTTATTAACTATTTTGTGCCACATAACTCTCTGGTTTAACGGAATAAAAATTAAAAATTTAAAAATTACAAAATTTTCAAAATTTTCGCCAAATTTCCATTTTTTTCACAAATAAACGCAAAAATTATCGACCTAAATTTACCACTAACATGAAGCCCAATATGTCACGAAAAAACAATCTCAGAATCGCTAGGATCCGTTGAAGCGTTCCTGAGTTATTACCTCATAAAGGGACACTGGTCAGAATTGCAAAAAATGGCAAGGTCTTTAAGGTCAAAATAGGCTGGGTCATGAAGGGGTTAAAGGGAATCTGTCACCCTAAATTGGCGGGATATTTAAATGATGGCAGTCAGGTCAAATGGGCGGTGTTTTGGGTACTTGCCTTAACATGTTGTTCGCCGCTGTCTCCATTATTTCTGGGAATTGTAGTCGTTGCCCTCCATATAACGCACCTGCGCATTGCAATCTTGAATTGCGCACGCGCAGTATGCTTTGCCCGCAGATTGCAATGCGCAGGCGCATTATATGGAGGGCAATGACTACAATTCCCAGAAATAATGGAGACATCAGCGAACAACATGTTAAGGCAAGTACCCAAAACACCGCCCATCTGACCTGACTGCCATCATTTAAATATCCTGCCAATTTGGGGTGACAGATTTTCTTTAAAGGTAAATTTTGAAAAAAAGGTACTCTTTTTTTTAAAAAATTATTTATTGTCACAAAATCTTTTTTCGCATCCTAAATGATTAAAAGTCACCGAGTCTCAAGCCGGAATTCAGAAAAATATAGTCACAGAAGAGAAATAAAAATTGCGAGGAGTCAAAATGACTCCATCGGTAGTTCTAGTGTTAAATTGCCACATCTTGGCATACATTTTCTCAAAGTTTAAGATTGGCATTATGACTAGCAAACAATTAAAGGGGATATTTGGGATGCATTTTTTTAATTTACCTCTCTAACATTCAAAATTTTCCTTCCCAGCTTATGCCACCTACAGAATTGAGTATTTGCATTGATATATTGTAGCGGCTTTCAATTCTGTACATTGTCTCTCTTCTCATACTATCTCACTATCTGTTAAAGTTATGGGTGCATTGCACATAGAAAAAAACAATTTGGGCAGTCAATATGGCTTTGAGCTCCACTGCAATGTAGAAATGAAAATATCATCAGAATTATGCTGCCCAAACCATAGGCAGCATGAATCGACACCTGGTGCGCAGTTGTGGCTGTGTATGTTTTACTCTGAGACCCAGTGCATTTCAGACTAAACATCCTGTAATAACAGCCAGGAATAGAGGTACTTCTGATCTTGTCTACCACAGAATTTAGGGAGTTTCACAGAGAAAGGGGGCTCTCGCTATCCACCCATCAAGATTAAGAGGCTGCATAAAAAAATATCCATCTTGGAGATCCCCCTTAAGTATCCATGGTGTAAAAAGGAAACTGGTCCATTGGTAGCAACTACACCCTGGACATGGTGCCTGAGTAGCTCAATATCCCCTGTGGCACAGATGTTGCAAGCGATGAACAAGTGTTCGCACTACATCTGTCGACTGAATGTTCATCTGATGCGTTACTCTATTTCGGTATGAAATTCGGCCGGGTAAATAGGCTGTCCTTAAAAAAAACAAAAAAGTTGATAGGCCACATTCCTTGTTGGACAAGATGATGTTTTTAGCTACATAATTTTTTTTCTATATGACTTTTTGATCACTTTTTATTCCGTTTTTTTGTGTAAGTACAATGAACATACTACATTTTTGGCATTTTTTTATGGTGTGCCTCTTATGGGTTATGGTACAGTTTTATAACTGGTCATTCTGGATGCAGTGATATCAAATGTGTACTTTTTTGTTTACTTTTATTTTTCATGAAACAGTGTTTTCAGTGGCAAAATATTTTTCTGTTATTTTTAAATACTTTATTTTTCATTTTTGATAACAATTTTTTTTGCTTTTCTTTTTCTTTTTTACTTAGTCTTTACATGGGACTTTAACTTTTACTTGCCTGATCGATGATTTAGTATCCTGCAATACTACTATAATGCCGGATATTAGGTAAGAAAGTTTTAGGTCTCGCTCACACAAGCGCATACATCGGATGAGTGGTATCCGATATTTTATCGGTTAGCACTCGGACTAATCTCATTCAATGGGGCAGTGCTGAGGCACGATTTTTTTCACTGACAGTATGTGCGCAATTTGGATGGCACACACCCATTCAAGTCTGTCTGTGCATGGAAAACATCGGACTGCCCTCCGATGACATCTGAGTGCACTCTGTTTTCCACAGACTCATGAAAAGAAGAAGATGGATACATTTTGTTCTCTATCTTCTCCTCACAGTGAGTGACAATTTTCTCATCCGCTCAAACTCTGATCAAAGTTTGACCACAGTATTAGTTAGATAATCTCTCTGAGTCTCTCGGGCCTAACACTGACACGTCGCCTTTTAAACCTTGCTTGTTGCCGAGTCTTACAGGCCACCATAGCTCTTTGACCTAATGAACATTACTTGTCCTCGGGTTGCCATGGAAACTACCAATTACTCTCAATTGATGGGGGACAATTGGCTTAAATAACCATCTAGATATCGCTGTCACTATCTGCGGTCAATGCAAATACCGATTATGGCTTTACTGCATGATGTCAGCTATGATACACAGCTGACACTCGCTGATGATGATGATGGTACTTGTGTGCCGCCACCATTAACACACCATACATGTACAGGGGTTTGCAGGAAGTAAACTCCCAATGTAGATGTCAAGAAGGAATTATATAACAGAGTAAAGAGATGACTTCTCTCCGACACACGGCGCTCTTGCGTGGTGTTATTGGTGGGTAGTGGTGAGCTCCTCCTTAAACTTGCTCTCTGCTGTCCCAAGCATGTCTCAGGAGCTCTGGTGACCCATGGATGACGGTCTCAGAGGTCGTATGAGGCCCTTGGGCGGCGTGTCTGAGACCCTTGGCTTAAAGTATGTTATTCCTATGGAAGGCGACTGTCATGTGTGCATTGCCACGAAGATCGTCGCGGTTGCACATTTTGACTTCTCACAGCTGAGTTGCTGCTTCTTTGTGTTTGGCAGCTAGGGAGTTAATTCTGTCTGTGCTCGGTGCTGGGACTGGGTGCAGTTTCTCCCGGCTGCAATTGATTATTGTTGATTGGTTTCCTTTAAGTTTCTGGTTGTCTGCTTTGGGAGTTGCCAGTGAAACACTTCATGCAGACCACAGATAGGAATGAATCTGTTGAGAGCTCCTTAGTTGTTTTAAGCTTAACTTGCTTAGAGTTTATTTCCCAGACCATTTATGTTCCTTCGGTGTTTGAGTGTGTATGCAAGAGAGTGCTATCCTGTCTGTCTTATATGTCTAATCTGTGTATTTAGCTGAGATCAGCCCATATCCCTTTGGTGGTAATCAGGATCCTTCTTAGGACTGATTACAGGGTTCAGGGTCTGATAGGAGACAGGGTTAGGCTGGAGACTTGGACCTCTGAACCATTATCAGTACCTCCAAGGTAAGGGATTAGTTAGGACCCCAGTGTAGGGTCAGGTTAGACCCCGGTCCTCCTCTTTCCTGTTACAGCTCATCAAGTCCTCAAGATTAACCCTGAGTTCAACTGATATCGTCTCTGCACATCTAGTCCTCAAGATTAACCCTAAGTTCTGCTGATATTGTGTCAGGTAAATCTATTTTATACTTACATTCTTATGTTGCTAAACTATATGTTGTATAGAGTGTGGTTCTTGTATAAATAGTTTACTGACATTGTAGTCATATCATTAGACAGCGTGACAGCGACATGCCATGCAGCTAATATAGGTGTGCTATGCTATCATCATAGTGTCACATTAGTGATTACTACATCTGTAAGACATCAGTATCATAAATGGCACATGATAGGTAGAGAATGTAGCTGGAGATTTTACATTGGGGCACAGGAGTTTCGCGGTTTGCCTATGTAAGCACCATCTACACCTGAGAAGGATATAGACAAACTCCTACATAGAAGACACAGATGTGATCACACTTGTCAGAACGCTAGACCACTACTCTGTCTTGTGTCTGTTCAGTGCCTCCTGCAGTTATTTGACAACACATTGGCATGTTTTCTTACTGACATTTACCAGTACGGCCTGTACTTTACCTACAAGCTTCCTTTAAACAAGATGGTTGTCCTTAGAGGTGCAGGCATGACTGAGGTAGAACTGTCCGCCTCTGTTACTAATCCAAAAAAAGGGAATAAAATGAAAGAGGTTGTCTGCAGCAGCTGTCAGGCTGGCGAGTCCTTGACAAATGATCCTGTCACTATCAGCATTGATTAGCAATGTTATGACATTTCCCTTCAAAAACACAGATGTGACATGGTCTAGAAACTATAGAGGATCCTGGCCTGACCGAGAAGGTTATGCTTTGTTGTTATACCCTAGTATGCATCTGTTGGTTGGGTCACTTACTAGATACATGAACGTGCTGGGACACAAAAGGAAAAACTATTGAATTTTAATTCCCAGATGAGCAAATTCCAGGATCAAGACATGACACTAATTATTGTTCTAGTATGTAGAATATATTCTTCTTGTATGTATAATTATATATACTGTATATGGTAGATATGTCAGTGATTACACTAAATGGCACTTTAATGAGCAATAATAGGGGATTATAAAATGCATAGTTGGGTTAGAGTGATTAATGTACTTATAAAAAATGTGTGTGCTCATGGATGGATAGATAGATAGATAGATAGATAGATAGATAGATAGATAGATAGATAGATAGATAGATAGATAGATAGATAGATAGATAAAGAAAAACAGAAGTCAGCACTCCTTTTCCAAAAGTGAAAAAATGTGGTTTTATTTAGACCCACATGGCAGGCAATGTGTCGGCTCACACTGAGCCTTTCTCAAGCAGTGAGTCTCACACGCAGGTGAGTATATGTACATATCCTTCATCAATCATTAATTGCTCATAATTATTTCATAAAGTGTAAAAATGGATATTATCTTTACAAAATTCAGTGCAATGTGCAGTAACAATATATCAAATACATCTTAAAAAAGTGCTTTGTGCATAAGGTGCTGTCTGTAGCGTGTATAAAACATTTATCTATAGTTTAAGTGTAATCATCTTTATGACATGTACATCTGCACTTATATTAGTACAAACAAGTCACCCAGTTAGGGCTATGATGTTACACATGGAGGACGCCGTTATCGCCATATTTGGTATGTATAAATGCTTACTGCGCATGCGATAGCGTATCACTTGTCGTTGTAAAAGCTGTTGGACAATTATATTCAATGTGTGGTATACCTCTTTCTGCGCATGCACACACCATCATTCCGGACATCTCAGCACCCGTGAATTGATATTGTGCTGTTCCATTTTTCTCACTTTAGATAGATATTAGATAGATATGGGATAGATAGATAGATAGATAGATAGATAGATAGATAGATAGATAGATAGATAGTATGGATAGATAGATAGATGGATAGATAGATAGATAGATAGATAATAGATAGATAATAGATAGATGGATAGATAGATAGATAGCTATGGGATAGATAGATAGATAGATAGATAGATAGATAGATAGATAGATAGATAGATAGATAGATATGGGATAGATAGATAGATAGATAGATAGATAGATAGATAGATAGATAGATATTAGATAGATAGATAGATAGATAGATAGATATTAGATAGATATGGGATAGACAGATAGATAGATATATAGATAGATAAATAGATAGATAGATAGATAGATAGATAGATAGATAGATATGAGATAGATAGATATAGATAGATAGATAGATATAGATAGGTGATAGATAGATAGATAGATAGATAGATAGATAGATAGATAGATAGATAGATAGATAGATATGGGATAGATAGATAATAGATAGGTAGATAGATATACAGATAGATAGATAGATATTAGATAGATATGGGATAGACAGATAGATAGATATATAGATAGATAAATAGATAGATAGATAGATAGATAGATAGATAGATAGATAGATATGAGATAGATAGATATGAGATAGGTGATAGATAGATAGATAGATAGATAGATAGATAGATAGATAGATAGATAGATAGATAGATAGATAGATAGATATGGGATAGATAGATATATAATAGATAGGTAGATAGATATACAGATAGATAGATAGATAGATAGATAGATAGATAGATATGAGATAGGTGATTGATAGATAGATAGATAGATAGATAGATAGATAGATGATAGAAAGATAGATAGATATATGGTTTATTAGATAGATAGGTAAGCCGATGTCACACTTTGAGTGCAATGTGAGAAACTCGCGCAAGTCTCTTGCATCAATACCCTGCACATCCCTTTGAGAAAGCAAGTATTAACAAGCAAAACGTGCGTTGGGGGCTCTATAGGTTCCAACCTGGTGCCTCCTGTCTGCCACTTTTACTGGTAAGCGTCACTCTTGGCTTTACAAATATTTTTGGGTCACTTTTATAACTTATAACAGTTACTACATTGAGCGTCTCTCTGCCTATATTTGACCATATGTTTGTTTGTCTGGCAATTGGCACCAGTGTCCTTCCTTTTCCTCTCTTGTGCACTTTAATACTATATCTTTTGTATATTACTGTTTAATATTTTAATGCATGTTTAATAAAATATACTTTTTATACCAATACGCTCCTTTGTTCTCCTCCTTCACTACTTATAGTACTGGTATAGTAATCAGTGACCACAGACAAGAGCCAGGGATTTTAGATCCTCCAATGTTGTTGAAATTGTTTGCAAAAATTACAAACAATCAGACAATGACTGGAAGTCTTTTTCTCCTGCTCTTTTGTGAGCTCTTCCCTTGTTGTTTATGTTATTATTCCTCTAAGACGATTAGTAAAATAATGATCCTGATTATCACTTACTGCCTTCTCACTGCTAACAAGATGATAATACAAAAATATGGCATGATACCAAAGGCATATCAAGGTTTTTGGAGAAGGGGCAAGTGAATTCAGGTCATTCATGATCCTACGGTTATAGGTCAAACTGAGATATCGGGGGGTTTTCTTGCCAATTTTGGTCTAAAATTATTTACCAACTCATCTTTACTCTACTTGCTCCAGGGATAAAATATAATTAATGTTTTTAAAAATATATTTCCAATAGATTTAAATCAAATAAAAGCAATCAGCTGGATATAGACAAGTTATTATCATGAAACTTAAAATGTATGGAAGCTATATAGCTTATGAACGTTAGCATTTGTAGGACTTTACTATCTTCTACAGTAAGGATAACATTCATAATGGGTTACTTATGAAGACTTCCCCTCTCTACAATTGGTACACCAGGTATTAGCTTATTGCCTTGTGTAAGGTTCTATGTATATATTCCTGAAACTCAGTTTGTTCGTCAGCCATTTTACTTTCTGTCTTGCTGCAGCTATCTTGCCCTCAGTCAAAATGGAGTTTCCAGCTTGCATGTTCCCGCCCTGATTCTCTCCTTTGCTTCTTAAGCAGCCACAGCTGAGCAATCAGTGCTTCAGAATCTAGCCTGCAGTGAACCTGTGACTTGACTCCTGTAAGCCTTGGACCTTGTACTCCAGCTATTCCTACTGAGGAACTCTGAAGCACTTGTGGACTCTGAACCCTGCTCTTTGAAAGACCCACGTTTGCATGGACTTACGGTAACAGAGAAGAAGATCCTGAATCTGTATTGGAGAGTGATTGCTGAGCTTGGATTACTCTGGCCTGCTGTGTCTCCTGTTTCTGTGTCTGCAAACTGTGTGACTATTTCTGCCAACTTGTATGAAGTAATACAGGACTTTTCTATATCAAACCTGTGACTCCTGTGTTTTCATCGCACCCAAGCACAAGACGCTATATGAACTGTACTACATACATTACAAGATTCTGAAGCCAAAACGTTAGTGTCTGCTGGGTCTGGAAGGCTGTGTCTGCTGTACTGTGGATATCAGACGTCCGGTTGTACTTTCTGTGATGACAGTGGTTGTGACTTCTCACAACCATTCCAGGTGAGCAATTCCCTTAAGTTTTTTCTTTTTGCAGTGTTACCACAGGTAAACACTATTGTTTGTTTTTTTTTTCCTTTCTTTTCTCTTTTTTGTCTGCTGTAACTCTGGATATCAGATGTCTGGTTGAAACTTTCTGTGATGATAGTGGTTGTGACTTCTCACAACCATTCCAGGTGAGCAGTTCCCTTAATTTTTTTTTCTCTCTGCAGTGTTGCCACAGGTGAACACTATTGTTTTTTTTCTCTCCTCTTCTTCCAGTAATCCTGTCTTAAAAGATCTGGAAAATGGAGGCCCGCATAAAGGAACTTTGCGGAGTGACTGATAATATCCTTGCAGATTTGCAGAATATAAAGACCCGTTTTACAAATCTACAGGACCTCAATAATCACAATTTGCAAGTGGTTGGACAGACTACCCAGGATTTGCGAGCCAGGATTGAGGTTCTAGAGGGGCGAGTCCAGGCTCCTGCCGTAGCCCCGAGTGCTGGGATTCCCAAGTTGCCCCCTTTTCGTTTTGGCGGTGAACGTGAGAAATTCAGGGGATTTATTAATCAATGCAATCTTTTTTTTTCTGCACATGCTTCACAATTTCCCACTGAACGATCTAAGGTGCTTACTATAATTATGTTGCTTACCAACAAGGCTTTAATGTGGGCAAACCCTCTGATTGAGACTGAGGATGATTGTTTGAATCACCTTGATGATTTTATTTCAGCCATGGGGCAGGTGTTTGATGACCCCAATCGAGGTGCAACAGCTGAAGCAGCCATGTTAGCTTTGCGCCAAGGTAAGCACTCGGTAGCTGAATATGCCTTGGATTTCAGGAGATGGGCCCTTGATACCACCTGGGACAGTTCCGCCAAAAAATCTATTTTTCGAAAGGGGTTATCTCCACTGATTAAGGATGAACTTGCTCGTGCCGACCCTCCCACTGCGTTAGGTGACTTTATTAACTACTGCATCCGTATTGATACTCGTCTGACTGAACGCAGGCAAGAGAGATGGTTCGAAAGCAATCGTACTAACCTTTTCCTACCTTCCTCTCCAGCTAAGGAACCTTTGAGTAGGATTACACGGGAACCTGAACCTGAACCCATGCAGGTAGACTCTTTACAACGACGGGTTAGTGATGCACGCAAGGAACATCGTTTTAAGGAGAATCTATGTTTCTATTGTGGTAAGTCAGGGCACTTCATTATAAACTGCCCCAGCCGTTCTCGTAAGACTACTGCAGCACTCATTCATTGTGAGTGTTGCGAGAGGGGATCTGTCAGGTCCGAGCCTCAGGCTCCAGAGAGATCTGCAGCAACAGATCTTGATTTCTCGGACTTAAACTCCGTTACCTCTGAGGACGTTGACTGTGTAAACGCTGCCATTTTTCAAGTTTCCTCAGCGGTGTCCCAGCTGAGTTGTAAGAAAAACAATTCTCATTGCTTTCTTTCCATCAAACTCTGGGTTGACTCAGCTTGGGTGTCTAGCTCTGCTATGATCGACTCAGGGGCAAGTGGAAATTTTATGGATGTCTCCTTTGCTCTGAAACAGGGAATACGTTCAGTGAAGAAGGCTACTCCAGTACAGATGGAAACTGTGGATGGCTCCCTGCTGACCTCTGGACCAGTGGATCAGGAAACAGAGCCTTTGAGGGTTCTTATGGGTAAAGATCATCAAGAGAAACTGTCCTTTATGCTTATCTCTTCTCCCCACTTTCCAATTATTCTAGGGCTACCATGGCTGCAGGCTCAGAATCCTACCATTAACTGGGAGACCAAGGAATTACACTTTCCAGAGAAACAGATGAGTCCAAAAGTTTCAGCTTGCTCTGTTCCTAAAGGAATCATGTCAGTCCCTGAACTACCAGCTGTATACCAGGACTATGTGGATTTATGTGACAAGAAGAACGCTGACCAGCTTCCTCCTCACCGTCCATATGATTGTCCAATTGAATTATTGCCTGGAGCAGAGATACCTTTTGGTAAGATCTACCCCCTGGCGGGGCCCGAGCTAAAGGCTTTAAAGGATTACATAGATGAAAATCTAGCCAAGGGCTTCATACGCCCCTCTTCATCTCCTGCAGGTGCACCCATCTTCTTTGTAAAGAAGAAAGATGGATCTCTGAGACCATGCGTAGACTATAGGGAACTCAATAAGGTTACTATTAGAAACCGTTATCCATTGCCTTTAATCCCTGAGTTATTGGAGAGAGTGCGACATGCCAAAATTTTTTCTAAACTAGATCTTCGTGGGGCCTATAACTTAGTCCGTATTAGACCTGGGGATGAATGGAAGACTGCATTCAGGTCACGCTATGGACACTTTGAATATCTAGTTATGCCTTTTGGTCTGAGTACCGCCCCAGCCACTTTCCAACACTTGGTGAATGACATCTTCAGGGATCTCCTAGATACATTCGTGGTAATTTATTTGGATGATATTCTAATTTTTTCTAACTCCACAGAGGAACATCATGGACATGTGAGAATGGTCTTGGAACGTCTAAGACAAAATCATCTTTACATCAAACTTGAAAAGTGTGAATTCCATAGGACCGAAATTCAATTTCTGGGGTATGTACTGTCTACACAAGGAATTAGTATGGATGGAAGCAAAACCCAAGCCATCAAGGATTGGCCAAGTCCTAGAAATGTGAAGGAGGTACAGCGCTTCATCGGGTTTGCCAACTTCTATAGACGTTTCATTAGAAATTTCTCTGAGGTAGTGTCACCTATCACTCAACTTACCCGGAAAGAGTCTAGGTTTTCCTGGACTCCCCAAGCCCAGGAAGCATTTTCCCGTCTAAAAGATAAATTTACCACTGCACCTATCCTAGTACATCCCAACCCCGAGCTTGCCTTCATAATAGAGGTGGATGCTTCAGACTGTGCCGTTGGAGCTATACTCTCTCAGAGAACAGGTGAGAAGAATGTCTTGCATCCCTGTGCCTTCTTTTCCCAGCAGTTGTCTTCGGCTGAGAGGAACTACGATGTGGGCAATAGAGAGTTGTTGGCCATTATTGCCGCCTTCAAAGAATGGAGACACCTTCTTCAGGGAGCTGCACAGCAAATAGTCGTCCTGACAGACCATCGTAACCTTGAGTTTATCAGGTCGGCTAAGTGCCTGACTCCTCGCCAGGCTCGCTGGAATCTTTTCTTAAACCAATTTAATTTTATCATCTCTTATAGACCAGGATCGCGCAATGGAAAGGTTGATGCACTCTCTAGGATTTACTCAGCAGAGACACGTCCAATTACTCCTCCTAAGACTATTCTTCCTGACTCTAGATTCCTAGGAGTAATTCATAATCAAGACCTACTTAAGGACATCAAGGAAGCATACCATGCGGATTCCTTTTTGGCACAACCCCCAAGGGACGTAAGTCTTGTCTTTAAGAATGGTGTGTGGATTCAGGGACAACGTCTGTATATTCCTGAAACAGTCAGATTAAGAGTATTGCAACTCATTCACGATTCCAAGATAGCTGGGCATAGAGGAATTCTAAAGACACAGGAATTTCTCTCTCGTTTCTTTTGGTGGCCCACTTGCAGGAAGGATGTTTTGAATTATGTCACTTCATGTGAGGTCTGTGCAAGATGCAAAACACCTCGCTCCTCACCAACTGGTCTGTTACAGCCTCTTCCCACCCCGTCCCGCCCGTGGGGATCCATTTCTATGGACTTCATTGTGGAGTTACCAACCTCTCAGGGGAAGAACACCATTCTAGTGGTGGTTGACCGTCTAACAAAGGCAGCTCATTTTATCCCTTGTGTCGGCTTACCCACTGCAAAACAGACATCAGATTTGATGATTAAAGATGTGTTTCGCTTACATGGAGTACCGGATGAGGTTATTTCGGATCGAGGGGTGCAATTCACTTCTAGGTTTTGGCAAAATTTCTGTGCAGCATTGGACATTAAAGTAAACCTTTCTTCTGCTTTTCATCCCCAGACTAATGGACAGACCGAACGAACCAATCAAACCCTGGAGCAGTATCTCCGCTGCTTTATCTGCCACCTACAGGATGATTGGGTGGATCTACTTCCATTAGCTGAGTTCTCGTATAACAACTCTCAGAGTGCCTCCACTAAACAGTCTCCTTTTTACTCTAATCTAGGTTATCATCCTAACATTCTACCACGATTTCCCATAGAAACGCCTTTACCAGCAGTGGCTGAAAGAATCACGTCTTTACAGAAGAATATGGATCTTCTAAAGGAAAATCTGGAATCGGCACAAGAAAGGTACAAGAAAGCAGCAGATAAATTTTGTAAACCTGCACCAGCTTTCAAGGTAGGAGACTTGGTCTGGCTGTCAACCAGAAATCTTAAGTTAAGGATTCCATCGTCTAAGTTGGGACATAAGTACATTGGACCCTATAAAATCAGTAAAATTATAAGTGCCGTTGCTTGTCGTCTTCAACTGCCCAGAACTATGAGAATCCACCCTGTCTTTCATGTATCCCTACTAAAGGCTGCGACACCCAATACGTTTCCTGGACGTTCCTCTCCTTGCCCTGACCCAGTGCTAGTCGATGGTCAGGAAGAATTTGTGGTGGAAAGGATTTTAGATTCCAGGTTGTATAGAAATCAGTTACAATATCTGATTAAATGGCAGGGCTACCCAGTGGAGGACAACTCATGGGAACCGGTCAATAACGTTAATGCTCCTCGCTTGCTCCGTCAGTTTCATCAGAGGTACCCACACAAGCCTGGTCTGAGGTCATCCGGAGGTTGTCCTTAAGGGGGGAGTAATGTAAGGTTCTATGTATATATTCCTGAAACTCAGTTTGTTCGTCAGCCATTTTACTTTCTGTCTTGCTGCAGCTATCTTGCCCTCAGTCAAAATGGAGTTTCCAGCTTGCATGTTCCCGCCCTGATTCTCTCCTTTGCTTCTTAAGCAGCCACAGCTGAGCAATCAGTGCTTCAGAATCTAGCCTGCAGTGAACCTGTGACTTGACTCCTGTAAGCCTTGGACCTTGTACTCCAGCTATTCCTACTGAGGAACTCTGAAGCACTTGTGGACTCTGAACCCTGCTCTTTGAAAGACCCACGTTTGCATGGACTTATGGTAACAGAGAAGAAGATCCTGAATCTGTATTGGAGAGTGATTGCTGAGCTTGGATTACTCTGGCCTGCTGTGTCTCCTGTTTCTGTGTCTGCAAACTGTGTGACTATTTCTGCCAACTTGTATGAAGTAATACAGGACTTTTCTATATCAAACCTGTGACTCCTGTGTTTTCATCGCACCCAAGCACAAGACGCTATATGAACTGTACTACATACATTACACTTGAGTCTGGATCCTGGAATTCTCAGTGGTCAGATATTATCACTGGTGAAAAATTGGCAGGCCAACCATACAGTGTACTATTACATGCCAGCCATTCAAATTAGAATGACTGGCATGTAATAGTACACTGTATGGTTGGCCTGAATCGCTTAAATGCATCGTTCAGATATACATAATGATGATCTATAGAAAGAACCAAAGGATGGCTCATCAACATCAGATTGGTGAGGGTACAACAATCGTAACTCCCACTGATCAGTTGATATTTGCTCCAGCTGTCGCCAGATGTAAACACTTTGTTCAAAGCTGCATACCATAGCTCCATTCAATGTGTAGCAGCCACTGCTGTGTTCTACACAACAGCTCCTGTTATATTGAACAGTTGTGTCACAATGATACCACGACAGAGGGGGCCCAGAAGATCATGGCATCTGGTTACATGAACCCCTGCACTGATTAGATTTGTTACACCTTCCTATTAACAGTGCAGGCTTTCTTTGCTCTGTTATTGCAAGGGCTAATCTGTTTTGTCTATCTCCTGGATCTCTCCATCCTGAATTGTCTCAGCTGTTCTGTGTTTGCCACTCCCCTCTGGTATATATGCTGACCGCTTGTACTTGGGAATTGATAGCTCACATTTCCTGGTTTGGAGTTGACGGAGAGTTCAGAATTAGTAGCAGTCGATTGGTGTTGTTTTCAGGAGATTTCTGCATGGATTTGTTTTGTATGTTTATCCTAATCCTCTTCCCATTTGGTTTGTTCATTCTACTGTTCCCTTGATTTCTACTCGGTTGTTTTGTGAGTGCATTTGTATGATTGTGCTTTTCTTTTCTCCCTCTCTGTTTCTCATGTCTGTCAGATTTGTGTTATTCTATACTCTTCAATCTCATACCTTCCTGGGTGGGGTGAGGAAACATTTAAGCATGCATGTAGGAGCATAGAAAGGTACGAGACCACGGCATCACCAACATCAGGGGTAATCAGGAGAACAGGGATAGCCTAGTGTCATAAGTTTAGGGACAGGGAATTATCCAATTTCCCCAGGAAATCTTTCCTCAGTATTGTGACAAGTTGTTAGGCAATAGTGAATAACAGCTGATCGGTGGGTGTGAACCCCCTACGATCTGATATTGAGGACCTATTGTATGGATAGCGCACCAATATACTGTGCCCAGATAACCACTTTAATATATTGTATATGAATAGATAAGGTTACAAGTATGAGAAACTATTCTTACAAGGCAGCTCCCCGCACTGACTCAGGTTAGATTGGATTTCCGAAATGCCATAATAGGCCAAAGGAACAAACCTTTTAAAAATGTTTTCTACCCTAAAGAAAAAAATTACCATATCCTAAAAATTTGTTTGCAAATTTTGTTTATTTTCCTTACAAATATACTTGACACTTTTTTTGTTCTATTGTTTTATCAGTTTTTTTAAAGTGACAACGGTACATGCAGTTTGATTGGTTGTCACTATTATGACGAATCAGAAGTTCTAGCAATAATATAATTAAAGGTGATAACCAATATGGAGGCAGGTACATAGTTATATAGTTAAATAGGTTGAAAAAAGATTCAGGTCCATCAAGTACAATCTTTCTCCACCAATAATACATTTTTTGTCCTAAATTATCTATATCCTACATTGCCATTTCCATTGAAGAAAGCATACAGACATTGATATTACAATATAATTTTAAGCAAATAAAACATAGTTACCAAACTCTGCCCATTCCTCTAATTTCTGATGTACCAATATATGGCCATTTGGTATTTACATTTTGAGCGTCAATCCTCTTTAAAGTGAACCTGTCATGTGAAAAAATGTGAAATCTGCAGATTAGTAGCATTCTGAAAGCTCGGATTCTGTGAGGAAATGAAGTTTATTCCTTCCGACTGCCTCGAGCTTTCAGTCATAGGGGTGCGGTCATAGGGGTGCGGTCATAGGGGTACGGTCATAGGGGTGCGGTCATAGAGGTGCGGTCGGCGTCTGTAACTGTGCCACAGCACTGACTGACACCCGACTCTGGACTGATGCATTGTAGATATATTCTATATAGCCTATTAAGGTTCAAGTCTGCTAATATAATTTTAGTGGCTCATAAATAGAGTTGAGCGAATTTGTTTGAATTCGGTTCCGAATACGATCAGTAGCGAATATTGTTTTTGCAATATTCGTAGAACAAAGCCGAAGGTCAATGGAGTAGAAATTATCGAATATGTTCACAACCGATCAGCAAACATACTTTCGGCACGAATAGGGTACCAATATGGCACAAATATGGCAAATTCAGATTCGGAGACCGAATCCGAACAAATTCACTCAACTCTACTCATAACACATATAATTATTATCCAATCACGTTTTACGTAAAAACTATAATGAGCAGTGTATATAACAATGTTGTACTTTCCTAAACAGGAAAATATGACACATTAAAGAAATATTGCAGAACATTCACGTAGCACCATCAGGTAGCATAGACTGGAAGAAATGCATTCATTGCTTTGCTGGTGCTATGGACTTTGGGGTGACTATGTCTATATTGCAAAACTGTATTTTTTTATGTAAGAAAAAAAGTTGCATGCTGACAAAAATATGGAATACTGAACTACAGTAAAAACTTTGCAGAAGTCCTGCTACAAGCTCTCAAACTGTTATATAGCGATCAATGTAACCAACTCCAATGACACAGCGCCACCATCTGGAGCTTTATGAAATTGCACCAATGATTTGAAATGTAACAAATTTGATTACTGCAGTATTTTAACGTCTTTTTGGCTCTGTTCACACTTGCATTTCATTTTGAATTCCATTTTGTAGTTTCATTGTAAATACTTTGAAGACTTTTAGAAATACAGCCATAGAGCCACCAAGAACACTCACAGTTCTGCAATAATAATCAATATAGTCCCGCGCTGCATTAATAATTCTGCATGTAGAAGCATTCCTTGCTGACTTCAGGACAGTGCATGGTCAGAACTATACTGAACACATGAGTACATGAAGCTTCATTTAGTGTGCTGCATTTTATAGTCTTCACTTAATTACTAGTATAGTAATCAGACATGAGCGTATAATGACGGTCCATGTATTGACTCCAATGCTCAGTCTGACAGCGGGTCTTCTGACCCAAACTTACAGCCTCATGGACATATTCAGCCAGTAAAATAAGTATTGAACATGTCACCAATTTTCCAAGTAAATATATTTCTAAAGGTGCTATTGACATGAAATTTTCAAGCACACAGGCAAAGAAATCAAACCATAGGTGTCCATAAATTAAGCTATGTGTAATAATGAGAAATGACACATGGAAAAGTATTGAACACATGAAGAAAGAGAGGTGCAAAAAGCCATGGAAATTCATGACACCAGCTGAAATTTATCAGTAATTAGAAAGCAATCCTGTCACTTAGTGAAAAATAATATCAGCTGATTCAACTCATGGCCTGTAAAAAGGTGTCTCATTACCAAGGTGTCACACAAGAAACATCTCATGATGTATAAAAAAACAGAGAGCTGTCTTAAGAACTTCGCAACATTATTGTTGCAAACCATACCTTTACGCACGTGGTCATGGAGCCACTGTGCCAGGGTCTGGGGAGAGCCTGGATGGGCATGGCTAAGCGACCACTTAGTTCTACACTAAAGCCCCTGATGGTGTAAGAGGATGAGCTGGAGCAGTGTTGTCAGTTCGAGGTGCGCTTTGGAGCTGGAACTATCGGGCTGTCACCACAGTTGCCGGGGGATGACTTGTCTGTACGGGATGGACCTGAGCACCTGACAGAAAGGGGCGTGGGGGAGATAAAAGGGACTGAGCACGGGAACACGAGAGACTTGGTGGGAAGGCGACTACAGAGCAGGGCGAAAGTTGACTCCCTCGCCACCGCTCCGATTACCACCGCCACTGACGTCGGCTCCTTACAGACTGGCTCACCTTCCCAGTACACATTTACTTCATCATTCCTGGGTGCTCCCATACCGGCTCGGTCCATATTGTGCAATGCAGTAGACATTCCTCATCTTCCCGAACTTTGCGAGTCCATGCGAGGCCTTGACACACCTGCGGCCTGCTCGGCAGTGTGCTCCCGGTGTACTGCCTCACTGGAGAGGAACCAGCAGAAGGGACTGTATTCATGCATCAATGGGCATGAGACTGTAAGGAGGGTCAGGATTTATCCCTTTAAATGTCTTTGCTGCTATGTATATGTATCTGTATATAATTGTGATGTGCTTTATAGTGATGTATTTCAGTGTCTTTTGTGTGGTATTTCATATAGATTTAGGTAAGGTAGTGCATCCTTTGGGAACATTAGAGGAGGGCACTTGTAGTATAGTACTCATAGTTGGGGTATATGTAGTATTGCAAAGGGCCACTAGATGGGGGTATATTAGTGGATCCAGTTAGGAAGTTGCTAGATGCTTAGTGTAAGATAGTGGTAAGACACTAGGTGGGGGCACTGAGCACATTAAGCATAGAGGAGACTTGTAGGACACCAAGGGGTTAAGTAGGAGTTGCGGGCCTGGAATTGTGTGAGGGACTTCCTAGGAAGAGTCAGTTGAGGGTGGACCCTGTTACTTCTCAGATGTCCCTGGTCCTGAGCTGTGTAGCAGACAGGAGGAGAGAAGTGTGAAAGATACCAGCAGTAGTGAAGCCAGTGAAGGAATCACAGTGGGACCGTCAGCCAGAGTCTGTGAGCTGATGAAGTATTAGTGCCAGTGGAAGAGCCACTGTGGGAATGCTCAGCAGAAGTGTGCGTGCTGAATCAGAAGTCGAGTGGGCCACCAGCGAGTACATAGGCAGGATAACCAGAATGGGGTGGACAACCTAGTAGATGTGTATTTCCATGAGGGAACTGAAGTTGATTCCAGTGAAAGAGATCAAAGCGCCATTTTCACCAGGCTCCTCTTCCCGCAGTTACTTTGTGGTCCATTCTGGTGTAGCAGAAGTGAAGCGGAGTTGTGGAAGATGTATTGCTGGTACCTTGTCAAGCGTGCTAATGGTGTCTTGGATGTGCTGTGTCCGGAGGAAAATGAAGCTGAACTGTTTGACGTTGATCTGGACTCCAATTCTTTATATCCCGACTCGGGTGAAGAATACACCAGGGATGAAGCAGTGGCCAGTGCAGTGAGTACGGAGAGCGCTGACAAGTCCACCCCCTGGCTATGTTTTTACAAGACCAACAGACCCGGATACTTCGGCATAGTCAGGAGACAGTGCATCTCGTTTGAAGCAGAGCCAGAGACTTTGTCTACGAACTACGACGCCGTCGGGAGTTGTTCCAACCTCTCCCCAACAAGAACTCCAACTGATAAGTCACTCCTCTCATCTCTCCTTCCCTCTTTTGAATATTATATATTTGCTTGTGCAAGTTCCCTTTCACACCTTGTGTTTTGTTGCCATATCATCTCACTGCGTGGAGTATTCCCTAAACTCTAAATCCGTTAATGTCCTGTTAACCCCTTCTCTGCCTCCTGCTCTTTACTGCATCCGACGAACCTTTGCAATGGTGTGTTAGACTTGAACCCAGGTGGATGCAAAGTGCTGCTCCATGAAAGACCATGTAGCCATAGCAGGTAACCAATGAGCAGGGAAGCAGAATCAGCCAGGAACAGGTTAGCTGCACAGCTGGTAAACAGAACAGGTCAGGACAGGATAAGCTAAGGAACACAGGGTGGACTCAGGTGCAGGATCACAGGTGCTGGTTCAGACTGGACAGGTGAGGGTAGCAGTACAGTTGTAGACAAGGCAAATCAGGTTCAGGACTTGGTAGAGACAGGATGGGATCAGGAACAGGTTAAACCAGCAAGGACAGGATGAAGTTCAAACAGGACAGGCAGGATCAGGTGCAGAAAGAATGGAAAGGATCAGATTCACGGAACACAGGTATATCTTACACATTGATAGCTAACGTTGCTAAGGCACCTCCCAGTAGGGGAGGGTGCCTTAAATAGCAGATGTCTCCCAGCTATTGGTTGGGGAAATTTTCAGAAGTGTGTGCTGCCCCTTTAACACCCTAATCACAGTCTCATGGAGACCCAGGTCCTGGTAGAAAGCAGACACTGGGGACTGGAGCATTGTGGGAGGGTAAGTGAACACATCGGCTTCCCTGCTCAGAGGAGGAAGCAGACTCGTGCAGGGGTGCCGGCGCTGTTCTAACACATACTGATGGCATGGGTCACAGAAGAATTTATAAAATGCTGAAGGTTGCAGTGAGCACTGTTGGAGCCATAAACCAGAAGTGAAAAGAATATCATTTCACCATAAACTGGCCATGACCAGATGCTCCCACAAGATTTCACGCAAAGTGAAAAGAATTATCAGAAGAGTTATTCAAGAACCAAAGACTACTGTTTCAAACAATAAGCAATGCACTCAACTTCCATGGCCTGTATGCACGCTTACCACGTAATACTACATTGATGAATTAAAAGCATGTTCAATCATGATTAGCTTGCTCAATAATATTTAGACAAACCTGTGAAATACTGGGAGACTTTAGTATGGTCAGATAAGACCAAAATTGAACTATTTGGATGCCATAATACACCCCGCCAAAACACCATAACAGTGAAGGTTGGAGGTGGGAAAATCATACACACAGCCAAGGAAACTCTCAATTGGTTTCAGAGAAGAAAATAAAGCTGCTAGAATGGCCCAGCCAATCGCCTGATCTGAATCCAATAGAAAATTTACGGAAAGAGCTAAAGCTCAGAGTTCATAGAAGGAGCCCACGGAACCTTCAGGATTTGAAGAGTGTGTGGAAGAATGAGCCAAAATCACACCTGTGACCTGAGCAATGCGTACAATTACGGTAGTTTCTCCATGCAGGAGACGTCTTGAAGCTGTCATCACCAACAAAGGCTCTTGTAGAAAGTATTAAAAATATTTCAATAAGTATGCTTAATACTTTTTCCCGTTTCATTTCTCATTATTGCACATAACTTAATTTATGGACATCCATGGGTTGATGCCTATGTGTATTGGATGGATTGTTACGAAAATGTGGTGAGCACTTTTACAAAGACATTCAATAAGAAAATTGGTGACATGTTCAATACTTATTTCACCTGCTGTATGAGACTCCAATTTGGAGTCAGGAGATCCGCTGTCACACTCGGCATTGTGGGTCATATACGAACCATAAAATACGCTCGTGTGAACCTGACATTAAAAATAGGAACTTTTTGCATTATATCAACTGTGGTAGGTAAATATCTGACAAGCTTTTCCACCATTTCCAGTCACAACCAGCAGAACTGTGAATATTTCTCTGTACTGTAAGACTATGCTCCCACACAGCATAAGCAGTTTTTTTCAACTACATTTTTTTGCACAGAAAATCTGCTGCGTTTAACTGTCCAAGGAAAGTGAACATGATTTCATGAATCCTACTGTCGAATGTGCATCTAAAGATGCTGATAAGCTGGTGGTTTTCTGGGTGCATTTTTTCTCTATAGGCGTCTAAGGGAGCATGAAAAATATGAATGTAAGAAACTCAGTTATGTTTTTAGTCAAGAATCTAAGGTTCGAGTGCTGTGCAATTTTTTTCTTGCTCCCATAGGCTTGCATTGGCGAGTCTTGACCAAGTCTCATTGCCAATCGCAGCATGCTGCAATTTTACACGCATGCCGAATACAATTGAGAAAATAAACGCTGATGTCAACTGCCCATTGATTAACAGTGGGCCGAGTGCTATGTGATGTTTTCTCGCATAGTACTCAACCGTATTCTACGGTAGTGTGATGCCAGCCTTGAAAAGATATACTGATGTATACCAGTCTGACAGAGACCCAAAGGATATATGCAACAAACTGACACTGCAAACACTTATTGTAAGGCTGCTGCTATGCAAGTAGATGCAAGCTCTATAGATGGCAATAGAGTGGAGGGAGGACTGCACACAGCAAGAGCAGATCGGCAGTGCAGCAGCGAGGCTGCCACCAGGTGGCAGCAGAATAGTCAAATCTTAGACTATAGCGCAGTACCAAAGGAATAAACAAAACACAGAGTCAGATGCAAGTCAAATGGGTCAGCACCGGTCAGAAGCAGATATGCCAAAGACAAGAGACAAACAGCAGATCAGGGTCCAAGCCGAGTCAAATACCAAAGATTTCTAAACATGAAAGGGAAACACTGAGTCGGGACTGGGAATCGGGAACAAAACAGACACGGGCAAAGTCAGAAACAGCAGGAGGACAAATCAGGGTTCTACCAGAAACATACTCATGCCATAGGCAGAAAATATAACTGACATGGCCTGCAGGACGCAGCAGGAAGAAATAGCAAACCTGAATCCAAAATGAGGCCAGGCAAAGTTAACTCTTGACATGATCAGCCCGGGAAAAGGGCAGACAGAACTCAAAACCCGGACTGGATCATGACACTTATATAGCAGTTTTATTATTTTAGTGGCTTAAATAAATTCTGAACTTTTGTGTGAGGGCTTGTTTTTCTGAGCCTTAGTTTTAATTACCCAATTTTGACATAACATGACATTTTAATAGCTTTTTATTGTATTTTTAATTAGAGGTGCTGTGATTGAAAAACGGCAATTTGGGCATTTTTGTTACATTTTTATGCCAATTACTTGATGAGCTAAATAATTTTATATTTTGATTGGACTTTTCTGAATGCAGCACAATCAAATATGCTTTATAAATTTTTGAAGGGGTTGTCCATATTGATGAGCAAGTATGTTCATTGCTCGGGTGATCTCAGAGTATTTGGATGTGCTCAGAGATTTAGTTTATGTCTCCGCAGCTGCATGATTTTGCGACTGCTAGACAGCTTGAATACATGTGGGGATTCCCTAGCAAACAGGCAATCCACACATGTATTCAGGTTGTCTCGTAGCTGCAAAACATGCAGCTGCGGCGACAGAAACTAAATCTCTGAGCACTTCCAAATATCCGGAGACCATCCGAGCATGCTCGAACAACGAGCATACTCACTCATCACTAGTTGTCCACCTTTTGGGTACAGTTTTGTTTTTGTTTTTTTTCACTTAAATACATGTATTTGGGGCTAAAAATCATTTTTATGATTGGGTTTCATTAAAAATGTTGAACTGTTTGATTTTACAGGTTATTTGTCTCCTGCACATTCTATTTAATGTGGTCTGTGCTCATACATCAGCTAAGAGGAGCTCCTGGTCAGACCATGATAATGGGCTAACCAATGGATTCTTGGTTAACCCATTCTGCAGCCAGTAATTGTCAGTGCAACACAGTGACAATAGAAGACAAAAGGTGCAACATTTTTAAAGAAATTTCAATGAAACTCAATTGCAAAATTTTTATCCCCAATTACATGCATTTAATTAAAAAAATGTTCTAAAAAGTGGTTACAGTGAAAGCTGTTAGGCCATGTGCACACACTGAATATTTGGTGAGATTTTTACCTCAGTATTTGTGAGCCAAAACCAGGAGTGGGTGATAAATCCAGAAGTGGTGATGTGTTTCTATTATACTTTTCCTCTGATTGTTCCACTGCTGATTTTGGTTTACAAATACTGAGGTAAAAAACTCACCAAATACTCAAAGTGTGAACATGGCTTTATACAGTAGTGGCAAAGGGGGACCAATTCCAAGCTAATGGCTACGGGTTTAGAATAAGGTGTCATTAAAGCTCCTGCAGTTGTAATGCGGAGGTGTCCCAGTAATTCAGTCTTTATAGCATGCATGGGAACAAATTGAACATCTCCAAAGACAACAATTGACAGAAATAACAGCCGTAATGATAAAAAAAAACTATCTACTAATCTTTTCAAAGTTCCAGAAATCTAACAATAAACATAATATAGCTAATACCAAAAAAATGCAAAAACAATCGCAATTGCGGGACTCTGGTTTTGTACACTGTGAGCCTATGCAAATTACACACTGCATATAATTATTTGTCTATTTTCTTAGGATTTATATTGTCATGCACAGTGTTCAGGCATTTGTGATTCATCCAGTTTAATAGGCCAACAAGCGCTCTTCTGGGATATAAAAGGGGGTGTTCGGAGCTAGAACATTCTGATTAATCAGTATGCAGCACATAAATGAGATGCCTGTGAGACTTCAAAACCCACGTATCATACAATACCAGTATATCTATATCTGTGATTAATACTCTAGGTGGTCTATTAAAAGACATTGCTTGCTAACCTAGAAAATACTTTAACCCACTAAGGTAAAGACAGGAAGAAAGCGCAATTTACATGCATTTTCCAAAAAGTAATGTAGCTTTTCCTTTCAAAGTTTCTCACACAGATTTTCTTCAGAACCAATTTTATAATTATTTTCCTGCCTGCAATTAAAGGAAGTCTTTCGGCCCAAACGGACAGGATAAACTAAGCCCTTGTAGAAGGTATAGCCCCTATAAGGCGGGAGTCATATGGCTTCCGATGACAGAGCATCAAACGCGATAAGCTAATGGCCCTAGGCTCCTGCTCTGCTGAAAGCGTGAGTCAACTGTCAGTGCTCTGTGTGCCGATCCTCTCGCATGAGAGAATCTCAGCACAGGTGCTGAGGAGATGGAGAAATTAATTTCTCCATCTACTTCATTGCCGGCACCCGCGGGAATCACTCTACACTCAGATGGCATAGAATGCAGTGCAATGTTTCACACACACCCATAGACATGCTGCGATTGTTTACCCATAGACATGCTGCGATCGTTTTCTCATGCTAAATTGGCATGAGAAAATAATCGCAGATGTACACTGCACCATAGAGTAACAGTGGTCTGAATGCAAACTGATTTTTTATCGGATTGCACTTGTCCGATTTATTGATTTGTGTGAGCGAGCCCTAAAAATCGCACCCTCATTGTTGTAATAGCTGTTTTCTGCAGAAACTAAATTTTATCCCCTTTGCGGCAAAGCCTTTCTGACCAGACCAAATTTTTCAACTCTGACATTTGTCACTTTATGTTGTAATAACTTTGGAATCCTTGTTCCATTGATTCTGAGATTATTTGCTTGTGACACCTTGTAATTTTTGTACTGTTCACGACACTTTGTATGCTCTCTACTGTTTGAGTAAAAGCCCGGACTGCATGTCCCCAAGGGGGCTTAGAAGAGGGTGTCATGACTAGGGAGGTAAGCTAGGCACCATTTGGTGGTTAAGGGGTTAAGTTTCAGGCAATTTTATGAGGGAAATTTGTGGGGATGAAAATAGGTGGGTATTAGATATAGGGTAACTGTGATTGATTGAGGGGTGGGCTTGATATGGAGGGGTATATATAGTAGGGTTAATTAAGCTGTCAGTTATTCTTCTGTCGGACCTATTTTGAAGATTGGACCCGTATTACAATATCCCGCCCACCTTGTCTTGTTAGGGGACAGGAGAAAGAGTGGAGATTGGAGATTGAATGAGATGGATTGCACTAATGGAAGGGGGAGTACTCTCTGTTGTGGTGGAGTACCCCCATGTGGTGCTATGTTAATAAAGGAATTGTGAGTGGGTCTCTACTGAGCTCAGGTCTCAGAGGAACATTTTGTATGGTCAACATTCAGCCGGGTGCCCTCAAGCCGATGCGGTGAGCCTGAGGGCGGTGGGAGGAGCTGTTTGTTGAAAAATGTGGAATGGAACCTTTGATTCCACCCTCCTCTTTTCTCAATGTTTTTTATGCTATGGATACATATTGATTTGTATTTGAAGTTATATTTAATGTTGTTATTTAATTAATGAGGCTGCTGTGGCCTTTACATCCAATGTCATCCAATGAGTTGTTTTATTTGTTTGGGTAATTGGTCGGGTTGATCATCACTCACGTCCCTTCAACTCGACATGCATTTTGCCACCATCCCCCGGAAGAATCTGGTGGCGAAACACACGTCAGGGTGAGGGGACAAGAGTGATGACCATTTCCATCTCAGGGCTTCCATCTGTGCCATCACATACAGATATTTTTTTTAAAATATATGTTATTGGATTGTTGGTGTTCTGGGTGAGATTACATCAAGTTGATTGGGCTGTAACTTCCTATCTGCCTATTCATATTGATTTGAACTGAACTGGACTTACCCATATATAGGTGCCTCATAGGAAAAACTAAACCGTTTGCTATTTGTAATGGTGCTATTGTTGTACTGTCCATATACCCGACACCTCTTGACCTATAGATATAGGACCTTTCAATCCGGGAAGCTCAGGTTTACATGTATGATACCTGCTATGAAAGCCCTAATAAGGAAGCGTGGTCACAGTACCTGAAATATTCTAATACCCCTTCCATGTATATATTTTCTAGATTCGGTTTATACCTATTGATTTGGTCACTCCAATGTCCCCTGTTGGACATTCAGCTTTTTTAATGTTTTTTAATTTATTCTTGATATTCCAATAAAAATTTATTTTTAATGGATCACTTCAGCACTCAGCCTTTCATTAGTCTGAGTTGTTTGAGTGGGCATAGATGAAGGACCTCTGCACCCTTCTGCACAGTTTTAAAATGGCTAGTAAGATGGTTAGTGCTGATGATGCCATAATCAGCATCACTATTCCGGTCATCTACATGCTGGAGCACACTTTGAATAAACTGCGAGAGGAGGTGGTGATCCGTGAGAAAGATGTGGAAGCAGAGGAGGATGCGGAAGGGATAACAATTTCTCAAATTTCCGGACTGTCATTGCATAGGTGAGTGCCATGGGAGAGTGGCTTACAGCGATCGAGGGGGACGTATGGTACCAGACAAACCATTAATAAAGGTGCAGGAGCCGAGGAACATATGGAGGAGGACAAGGTGATGGATGTGCAACAGTCAGGAAATGAAGAGGATAATGACCCCCCCTTTCTGTTTCTCTGTTGTCCGTGGTCAGCGGGAAGGGACAGAGGAAGCAACCTTGAGTGTTACCCTGCCACCAACACAGCTTGGACTTGGACCTCATGGAAGCGCCCGACACATAAGAGCCTTTTTGCTGTACTATCTTCAACACAATGCCCGTGTTCTTAGGGTTAGAAATAGTGCTGACTACTGGGTTGCCACTCTGTTAGACCAACGGTACAAGAATAAATTTAGCCAGATGCTACCCCCCTGGAAAGGGATGCGTGCATGCTGGAGTATCGAAGCATGCTTGTAGACAATCTTAAGAGTGGTTTTCTCCAAGACAGCAGTGAAGCACACAGCATGCATCCCAGTTCTTGATTTCGAACCCCGGGAACATCAAGGCATCATCACAAATACAGCAACAGCAATGTAAGTGGCATAAGCAATTTCACACATTTTTTAGACCAGCCTGTGCACCAGCAAAACTAGTACCAGTCTGACACTTTGTGAACGACTGGGGAGGATGGTGCAGGAGTATCTAGAGCTCAATATCAATGCCATCAGTAGGCGGTTTGGACCCTTGTGCATTTTGGTCTTCAAAATGGAAGAGTGGCCTGAGCTTGCCTGTCACTAGCGTTGCTGGTGGTGTCCTAACGGATAAGCGCATCCGGCTGTTCCCTGAAAGTGTAGACCACCTAATTTTCATCAAACAAGTCATAGCTTTCCAATGACTTTTGCACCACAGACTTAGACTGGGCAGACTAGGTGATTGTGTCATTTTTAGTGTCATACATTTATCTCGCGTTATTGCAGTCTGTGCCATCTTTGTGGTGTCTTCTGTGCCTGCTGTTGCTACTGCTGCTGATCCTGCAAACAGTTTTTTGAAATGTAGAAACTCCAAGTTGGGCATCCATCTGGTGAGCTGCTTGTAGTAGAAGGTGTGTCAGAACCCTAGTATACTGTTTGTACTCTGTGGAAATTGATGCCACTTTAGTGGTGTGTGACAATTTTATTTTTGAAATGTGAAGACTTCATGTCTACATCTGGTGGGTTGCCTGTGTACGTAAGGCTCCCAGACAGGCAGGCCTCCACTTACTTTAAACTACCTGTGTTATTTTATTACATTTTTATACCAATATTACTGTATGAAACTGATGATTGTGCCATCTGAGTGTGGCTGGAATAAAAAAATAGGTGTTGCATGAAGTATCACGACTACCAGCTAACAAGGCTTACACTGTTACCTTAACCACCAGGTCATCATTGAAACTTCAATACCAAGCTGCAAATGCTGGGCCAGACCCTGATACCTCATGCATGGGGCCATGGCTAACTGCTTTTGTGCCATTATAAAAGGTTCTACTGTGGGTAAATTGATCAGTCAACTACCTGTGTTACTTTCCTTACATTTTTCTATCAATAGTACTGTACAAAACTGATGATTGCTGTATGAGTGTGGCTGGAATACTAAATTGAGGTCTTGCATGAGGTATCAGGTCTCCCAACTAAGAAGGCTAACACTGTTCCCTTAACCACCAGGTCCTCATTGAAACTTCAATTCCAAGCTGTAAATGCTGGGCCAGACCCTGATGCTTTATGCATGGTCCATGGCTGACTGCTGCTGTGCCGTTTGCAAATTTCTAAGCTTTTTGTCACCCCTTAAGGTTTTGTGTATACGTTTGGTTTGGCCTCCCATTGACTCTAATGGCGATCTTGTACGTTCATCGAACTACTCTGCGAACATGTTTGGCGAAAGTCTAAACGTTTGGTGAATCCAACTGAACCGAACCTTGAACGGTTCACTCATCTCTAATCCTTATTCTTTCCTTTTAGAATGTCCTGTCTGTTACTCTGAGGAACCGTGTTCATGGCTCTATTCACCATCCATTGTGAATATCTACGTTCTCTTAATCTATCATTGGAGGCTTCTTTTCGACATATATCTGAGGTGGTATTTTTTCTAGTTCAAATTAATTCCCCTAATAGTATATTTTTAATTGTTTGTTTGGGGGGACATGAGGTGGCAACACATTACCTCCAAATTTATATCTTAATTAGAAAATAAAAACAGAAAAAACTTGGCTTCACACTGTAGGGTTTTTTCAAATGTGGACACCAGGTCGGCACATGCTGTAAACATATAGAAAACACTACTCAATTTATTTCCACAACTACTAAACAATCATATAAAATTAATAATTTCATTAGTTGCAACACTACATGTTATTATTATTATTATTATAGATTTTTATAGCGCCATTTATTCCATGGCGCTTTACATGTGAAGAGGGGCAAATATAGACAAGTACATATTTGCATATTTCCAGTGCCTCCTGGGATAAGTGAAGAGTCTCCGCGAGCTCAAGGAACACTGGATTTTGGCTGTTGCAGCTGAAAGGAGGACATCAGTAAACCGCGCGCCTACGGCGCGCGAGTTTTGGCTTATATTTCACCGCTTGATTATCTCTTGAACAATAAGAACATGGAAGAGGCCAGGAGCCATGTGGTGAGCTGCATTTCTTGCTACATGTTCATAGACTTACCAGTGGAAAAGCCAAATTTCACATGCCACAAATGCAAGCTTGTGTCCCTGTTGGAGGAAAAGTTGCAAAATCTGGAAGAGAGGTTATCTACATTGAAGACCATTAAGGAAGGTGAAGAGTTCTTAGACAGAGCAGAATTATCTATTCATGGTACAGAAAGAGAAGAAATTCGAAGTGCAACTGAAGAAACAGAGGAATGGAAGCATGTGACCCAGAGAAGCAGGAGGATCAGGAGGCAGTCAGCACCAATTCTGCTCAGAAACCAGTACAAGGCTCTTACACAGGAGAACGATGAAGAAATACATCAGGATAAGACTTTGCCCACAAAGAGTAACCTTGTACGCCCTCAGAGTCCTCCTGAATGGAGAAAGAAAAATGTTGTGAAGAAGAAACGGAGAGTTGTTGTCATGGGGGATTCCCTGTTGAGAGGAACAGAGGCTGCTATCTGCAGACCAGATATAACCTCAAGAGAAATGTGCTGTCTTCCAGGTGCAAAAATTAAAGATGTGTCTGACAGGATATCAGGACTCTTCAGACCTAAAGATGACTACCCATTCCTGCTAATACATGTGGGGACAAATGACACCACAAGAAGTGACCTGGAAACCATCTGCAGTGACTTTGAAAACTTAGGTAAGAAAGTGAAAGAACTGGGAGCGCAGGTGGTCTTCTCTTCCATCCTTCCAGTGGATGGCCATGGAACAAGGAGGTGGAATAAGATTCTGCAGGTGAACAACTGGCTACGTCGATGGTGCCGTCAGCAAGGATTTGGATTTCTGGATCACGGAGTGAATTACCTGTACGATGGGCTACTTGCTAGAGATGGGGTGCACCTTACGAAGACTGGAAAACATGTATTTGGAAGTCGCCTTGCTACACTCATCAGGAGAGCTTTAAACTAGAACAATGTGGGAAGGGAAGCAAAACGCCAGCAAAAGCCATACACCTGACAAATGCTATTGAGAACTCTGCTATTAGAAGTGAAGGGGAAGAACAAAGACAAAAAAATCTACATAATAAAAATATTGAAGAAAGAGAAACCAATCACAAACTAAAGTGTTTCTATACGAATGCACAAAGCATGGGCAACAAACAAGGAGAACTGGAGCTACTAACGCAGGAGAAGAAATATGATGTCATTGGAATCACTGAGACTTGGTGGGACGATACACATGATTGGAATACAAGGCTAGAAGGATACAACTTATTTGCAAGAAACAGACTTGATAAACGAGGAGGAGGTGTTGCATTGTATGTTAGAAAAGCGTATATCTGCACAGAGATTGAAGCTTCAGAGACTGGGAGTTCTGTGGAAACTGTTTGGGTAAGAATACAAGGACAGAACAATGGAAAGGACACCATTGTAGGCATTTACTACAGGCCGCCTGTGCAAGCTGAAGATATGGATGAACTCTTTATGCACAAAATGGCCAAGTTCTCCAAAAAATATGACATAGTGGTCATGGGAGATTTCAACTATCCAGACATTTGTTGGGAATCTCTCTCAGGCAAAATTAACAGGTCCAGGAAATTCTTATCCTCTCTTGCAGACAACTTTATCTTCCAAAAGGTAATGGAGAAAACAAGGGATCTGCTACCTTGGATCTAATCCTCATAAACAGGGAGGAAATGGTGGAGGAGGTAAGAGTGGCTGGGACCCTAGGAGGTAGTGACCATGCTATTTTAGAATTTTGGATAACAAGAGGAGGAAGACCTGTGAAGACTCAGACGTCAAGGTTAGATTTCAGAAAGGCAGATTTTAAGGAACTCAGAAAGAGAATTGGAGGGATCCAATGGCTGGATATCCTTAAGGACAAAAATGTCCAGGAAGGATGGAAAATCTTGAAAAATGAGATTCTCAAAGCACAATCGTTAACAATTCCGAAAAGAGGGAAGAATGGGAAGCATTTAAGGAAACCAGGATGGATGAACATAGAACTTAAACACATGCTAAAAAGGAAGAAAGAAATGTTTATCAAATGGAAAGAGGGAGGCATATCTAAAGAAGAATATAATGCCGTCTGCAGAACCTGCAGGGCACAAATCAGATTATCTAAAGCTGACAATGAATTAAGGCTTGCAAGTGACGTCAAAAGCAACAAAAAAGGATTTTGGGGATACGTCAAAAGTAAAAGAAAAGTCAAAGATGCTATAGGATTTTTACAGGATGAAAATGATGAAATGGTAAGTCAGGATGTTGAGAAGGCTGAACTTTTAAATTCCTATTTTGCATCTGTTTTCTCTCAGAAAGGAAATGTAACATCAACTGATCTTCACTGTCCTATTAAAGGAATAGAAGAATCCAGGATATCTATAAACAGAAAGACAGTGAGGAAACACTTAGCTAACCTAAATGAATTCAAGTCTCCAGGTCCAGATGAATTACACCCCAGGGTACTGAAGGAGATAGCAGAAGAAATTCTTGAACCACTGTCCATAATCTTTGAAAATTCTTGGAGAACAGGAGAAGTCCCAGAAGACTGGAGAAGAGCAAATGTTGTTCCTATCTTCAAAAAGGGGAAGAAGGTGGACCCAGGGAACTACAGGCCGGTGAGTCTGACTTCTATACCAGGAAAGATCTTTGAACAAATTATTAAAGAACATGTATGCAAGTACCTGGATAAGAATGAAGTGATTAAACAGAGTCAGCATGGGTTTGTAACTAATAAGTCATGTCAGACTAACTTAATTTCCTTCTATGACAGAATCACTGACTGGGTGGATCAGGGAAATGCTGTAGATATAGTATATCTTGACTTCAGCAAAGCATTTGACAAAGTATCTCACACAATCCTTATTGAAAAAATGACTAAGTATGGAATGGACAAGGCAACTGTTAGGTGGATTCATAACTGGCTTAGTGATCGGACCCAAAGAGTGGTTGTAAATGGCTGCACATCCAGTTGGAAGAATGTCTCAAGTGGGGTACCACAAGGCTCTGTTTTGGGCCCTGTATTGTTCAACATCTTTATCAATGATTTAGATGAAGGAATTGAGGGTAAACTGATCAAATTTGCTGATGACACAAAGCTAGGAGGGGTAGCTAATACTAGAGAAGAGAGAGAGAGGATTCAAAAAGATATACATAAACTGGAGCAGTGGGCAGCAACTAACAGAATGGATTTTAACAGGGAAAAATGCAAAGTACTACATCTGGGCAATAAAAATGAAAAAAGCATATACAAAATGGGAGGAATAGGGCTAAGTAACAGCACATGTGAAAAAGACTTGGGTATACTAATTGATCACAGACTTAACATGAGTCAACAGTGTGATGCAGCAGCAAAAAAGGCAAATGCAATTCTAGGATGTATCAACAGAAGCATACAGTCTAGATCACGTGAGGTCATTATTGCCCTCTACTCCTCTTTGGTCAGACCTCATCTGGAATACTGTGTCCAGTTTTGGGCACCACATTTTAAAAAAGACATCAACAAACTGGAGCAAGTTCAGAGAAGAGCCACCAGAATGGTGACCGGTCTGCAAACCATGTCCTATGAGGAACGGTTGCAGGATTTGGGAATGTTTAGCTTGCAAAAAAGAAGACTGAGAGGAGACTTAATAGCTGTCTACAAATATCTCAAGGGCTGTCACATTGTAGAAGGATCATCTTTATTCTCATTTGCGCAAGGAAAGACTAGAAGCAATGGGATGAAACTGAATGGGAGGAGACACAGATTAGATATTAGAAAAAACTTTTTGACAGTTAGGGTGATCAATGAGTGGAACAGGCTGCCACAAGAGGTGGTGAGTTCTCCTTCAATGGAAGTCTTCAAACAGAGGCTGGATAGACATCTGTCTGGGATGATTTAGAGAATCCTGCTTTGAGCAGGGGGTTGGACCAGATGACCCAGGAGGTCCCTTCCAACTCTACCATTCTATGATTCTATGATTCTACCATTCTATGATTCTACAGTAAACATGAGCAATACAAGACACACACAAGTACAGAAGGAGAGAGGACCCTGCCCGCAAGGGCTCAGTCTACATATATCTGCTCCTCTGCCTGCCTTGTAACGTTCAGTATGTTGACTGTACCACCTATCCTTTTAAAATTAGTATCAGACGCCACCTGTCAGATGCCCCTGTATTGCTCCTGTCCTCACAAGGACAGTCCCCAAGTGTAGGCTACTAAGAGGTACCCACCATAGTATAGTTTGTCCTTGTGAGTACAGAAGCAATACAGGGGCACAACAGGGAATTGCAGGGAATTCATTACATGTAACTATTTTGTCTGTGCCTGCATGACCTGAATCTCTAATGAAAAATTCAACAAACTGGTGAGAGCAAACCATTTTTTTAACCCCTTAACCCCAAAGGTGGTTTGCAGGTTAATGACCGCACCAATTTTTACAATTCTGACCACTGTCTATTTATGAGGCTATAACTCTGGAACGCTTCAATGGATCTTATTCTTCACGATTCTGAGAATGTTTTCTCGTGACATATTGTACTTCATGATAGTGGTAAAATTTCTTCAATATAATTTGCGGTTATTTATGAAAAAAATGGAAATATGGCAAAAATTTTGACAATTTTGCAATTTTCAAACATTTAATTTTTATTCCCTTAAAACAGAGAAATATGTCACACAAAATAGTTACTAAATAACATTTCCCACATGTCTACTTTACATCAGCACAATTTTGAAACCAAATTTTTTTTTTTGCTACGAAGTTATAAAGGTTAAAAGTTGACCAGCGATTTCTCATTTTTACAACAAATTGCAGAAAACCATTTTTTTTAGGGACCACCTCACATTTGAAGTCACTTTGAGGGGTCTATATGGCAGAAAATACCCAAAAGTGACACCATTCTAAAAACTGCACCCCTCAAGGTACTCAAAGCCACATTCAAGAAGTTTATTAACCCTTCTGGTGCTTCACAGAAACTGAAGCAACGTGGAAGGAAGACATTAACATTTAACTTTTTAGTCACAAAAATGATCTTTTACAAACAATTTTTTTATTTTAACAAGGTTAAAAGGAGAAAATGGACAGAAAAAGTTGTGCAATTTCTCCTGAGTACGCCGATACCCCATATGTGGGGGAAAACCACTGTCTGGGCGCATGGCAGGGCTTGGAAGGGAAGGAGCGCCGTTTGACTTTTTCAAACCAAAATTGGCGGGAATTGAGATTGGACGCCATGTCGCGTTTCGAGAGCCCCTAATGTGCCTAAACAGTGGAAACCCCCACATGTGACACCATTTTGGAAACTAGACCCCCTAAGGAACTTATCTAGATCTGTTGCGAGCACTTTGAACCCCCAAGTGTTTCACTAAAGTTTATAATGCCTGGGTGTGATAAAAAAAAAAATTTCCACACAAATGATTTTTTAGTCCCCAATTTTTGATTTTTCCCAAAAGTTGTTGTCCAATTTGTCCTGAGTACGCTGATACCCCATATGTGGGGGAGAAATACTGTTTGGACGCACCGCAGGGCTCGGAAAGGAAGTAATGACTTTTTGGAATGCAAACGTTGATGGGGTCATGTTCCGTTTGCAGAGTCCCTGATTTGGAAACCCCCCACAAGTGACCCCATTTTGGAAACTAGACCCCCTAAGGAACTTATCTAGATCTGTGGTGAGCACTTTGAACCCCCAAGTGCTTCACACAAATTTATAATGCCCGGCATGAAAATAAAAAATCCTATTTTTTTCCCACAAAAGTAATATTTAAGTCACCAATTTTTTATTTTCCCAAGGGTAACATGAGAAATTGGACCATAAAAGTTGTTGTCCAATTTGTCCTGGGGGGGAACCACTGGGTGCATGGCAGAGCATGGAAGGGAAGGAGCGCCATTTGACTTTTTCAAAACAAAATTGGCTGGAATCGAGATTGGACGCCATGTCGCATTTGGATAGCCCCTGATGTGCCTAAACAGTGTGAATCCCCCACAAGTGACCCCATTTTAGAAACTAGACCCCCTAAGGAACTTATCTAGATCTGCGATGAGCACTTTGAACCCCCAAGTGCTTCACACAAGTTTATAACGTAGAGCTGTAAAATTAAAAAATCATATTTTTTCCACAAAAATGATCTTTTCACCCCAATTTTTATTTTCCCAAGGGTAACAAGACCTCAAAAGTTATTGTGCAATTTGTCTTGAGTACGCTGATACCCAATATGTGGGGGTAAACCACTGTTTGGGTGCATGGCTGAGCTCGGAAGGGAAAGAGCGCAGTTTGACTTTTTCAACGCAGAATTGGCTGTATGCCATGTTGCGTTTGGAGAGCCCCTGATGTGCCTAAACAGTGGAAACCCCCACAAGTGACACCATTTTGGAAACTAGCACCCTTAAGGACCTTATCTAGATCTGTTGGGAGCACGTTCAACCCCAAATGTTTCACTAAAGTTTATAATGCCTGGGTGTGAAAACAAAAAAAAATTCCACAAAAAATGATTTTTTAGTAATGACATTTTGGAATACAGACTTTGATGGGTGTCATGTTCAGTTTGCAGAGCTCCTGATGTGCCTAAACAGTGGAAACCCCCCACAAGTGACCCGATTTTGGAAACTAGACCCCCTAAGGAACTTATCTAGATCTGTGGTGAGCATTTTGAACCCCCAAGTGCTTCACACAAGTTTATAATGCCCGTGCATGAAAACAAAAACTCCTATTTTTTCCCACAAAAATGATCTTTTAGTCACCAATTTTTTATTTTCCCAAAGGTAAGGGGAGAAATTGGACCCCAAAAGTTGTTGTCCAATTTGTACCGAGTACGCTGATATCCTATATGTTGGAGAAAACTACTGTGTGGGCGCACGTTGGGGCTCGGAATAGAAGCAGTGACGTTTAGTAATGCAGACTTTGATGGAATGGTCTGCGGGTGTCATGTCAGGATTGGAGAGCCCCTGATGTGCTTAAACAGTGGAAACCCCCAACAAGTGACCCCATTTTGTAAACTAGACCCTCAAAGGAACTTATCTAGATATGTGGTGAGCGCTTTGAACCCCCAAGTGCTTCACAGAAATTTATAACGCCCGGACGTGAAAATAAAAAAAAAATTTCTAAGAAGGAGTGCTGTCTTCATCTTTTTGTACTATATTGAGGATCGGTCTGTGCCTGGAGACCTGGACCCATTTTTCTACATATTGCTTGGTGATGCTGCTTTTCAACTTTCTTAGATAGAAAGATAGATAGCTAGATAGATAGATAGATAGATAGATAGATAGATAGATAGATAGATAGATAGATAGATAGATAGATAGATAGATAGATAGATAGATAGATAGATTTTATTTTCTCCCGTTTTAACTTTAAATGTATTTTCTCTGTTTATACCATATTTTATTATATAGCTCTTATAGAAACATGATAGGAAAATATACTGTAGAAATACTACTACAAAGGGAACTTAACTTTCAAGAAACTTTGCATAAATCAATAGTGCCAATGAATATATGAAAATTTATAATATATCTAATGGGAGAAATCTGATTTCCTTCCTCACTCTTCCTCCTGAACTTGTCACTTACTCTGAAAAAACAGCTCAACTTCAGTTTGCCCAGAGAAGGCTGAATGCCTGCCCAGTGAGCTGTCTGATAACACAGTTTATTATACTTCAAAGATAGGGGAAGAGGGGAAATGTATACCAGAGTGAGGAAACAGGCAGATGGAGACACAGAAAGATTATGCTGCGCTTTTACCTCCCCTCAGCGTTGCCTTGACATCTACACTGATCATTATTGCTGTATATTATCCTCCATAATGTTGCAGCTTCTCTGGGTGCTAAAAAAATGAATGAAGATCAGAAATCCATCTCTGTATGCTGTGATGTGTATTGGAGACATCATAGCAACCTAGTCTTCTCCCATCAGCTCAGAGTTAATTGCCAAATTAGAGATAGAGCACACAGAGGGGAAAACTGGTGAACATGCAGGATACAAATCAAATAACGGGCCGGAATAGTGTTATTCCTCATGTACACACAGAATAGTTTTATTCTGAAAGGTTACTTGAAAGCATTGTAAATTAATCCTTTAACTATACAGTAAAGATGTATATCTTTGTACCGTGTTAGCCAGTAGATAGAAAAATATTTAGAGTTGAGAGTCCTCAGTGGTTGATACCTTTTAATGGCTAACTGAAAAGATGGTAACAAATTGCAAGCTTTCGAGACTACTCAGGTCTCTTCATCAGGCAAAGACTGCAAATCTGAGAAAGATAGAAAGATTTGGGAATATAAACTTATGATGACCTTTGACACTCTTAGTGCTGGAATGAACGTGTCACATGGATTCATGTCTGTGTACATCAATTAAGGAATCTGCTTCTCTGACCTGGGGGCATCAAAACACAATAGCAGACCCCAATCAGAGGGCAATAAAACTCTCACTCCTTATCTATGAACTGTTCCAATATTTATGTTCATCCCTCTGCCATAATGACAGTTCTGCTTCACGTCACTTGTCTTACCTATTGCATTATTCCTGTGTCCTCTTGTGTATAAATATGTGATTCTTCAGTTTTTGTTTTAGTCTTTGCCTGATGAAGAGACCTGAGTAGTCTCGAAAGCTTGCAATTTGTTACCATCTTTTCAGTTAGCCATTAAAAGGTATCAACCACTGAGGACTCTCAACTCTAAATATTTTCCTTTAACTATAGGCATATTGCATCATTTACAACACAAGTTATCCTATTCCTTACTACCTGGGGATATTCCATACATCGTGTATTACTATGTCACCTTCACATTAAACATGATTGTTCTCTCACAAAGGTCTCGGTGTATAAGCCATCTCACTAGCTTGAAAAGCCAGATATACAAATGAATGCTCTGTTTACAGCAGCTGGATTAAAAACCCCAGCAGAATTTGCATGCAACTAATGTTATCCTATTCTCAACAGTAACTGAATGGTTTGCAGAACATGCCATATGTTTGTCAGTTTGCCAATGAATCAAGATGTTTTGCTGCCTTCAGAGTCTAAATAATTAATGGTAATGTCTAAAATGCAACCCAAGGTTCAAGACAGAGAAACAAAATTTGGATAGCTTTTTGTAATGCTCATCATCATCAGGAGGATCCAACATCATATTTTAAAAATTGGACACTATAGTGACTCCCATAATCCTTTAATGAAACACAAACTTAGTCTTTACCTGTACAGAAATTAAAGATATTCAATGATTATCTAATTGTAGCATTTACTTTAGTCTGTGCTGAACCATAATGCCACTGCTATTGGTGTTTTTTTATACTGTATAGCTAAAATATACCCTATATGTTGTACCTTTTCCTATAGATTCATTTGATGCATCAATTTGTATAATTTTTTGCTTTTAGTAAATAATCCCTTTCATTGGAGTGTAGTTGAAGTTGATCAATCTTACACTTTACATTTCATGTTTATTTATGATTGCACTATTACACATATAAATTATAATTATTGCATTATTGTTTTTTACATTAATTCAGTACGTTTCTAATGTTTGTTAAATGTCATGTAGAAAAATATTAAAAAAAAATATGAATAAGAACCAATTAAAGGGGCATACAGGACTTAACCATTGATGACCTCTTCATAGCATAGGTCATCAATGTGAAATCAGTGGGGGTCCGACACTCAGCATTCCCATTGATGATCTTAAATCTTTTTCTGCAGCTGACAGATTTAATCCATGTTTGGGGTGGAACATAGCAGCCCCATACATTTCTTAGTGATTGCAGTTGAGTACTGCACTTTATTTCCCATTCATTTGTACCCAGGATTAGCAGCCACTAAGCAATATACCGGGTTAAGTTCCAATCCAAACATCACTTCAAGTAAACTGAAGAACATCAGAAAAAAAGATTCTGGTGCTCCATTAGGATCCCAATCGCTTTCAATACAATAGAAATAACTGGAAACTCAATTATCACCTGCAAATCAGCTCAGTTTCCAAGGACACCATTGCACGTGACCTTCAATAAACATCAGATTGTAGATGAATTGGTGTGATGTCGCTAAAGTAACATTATTTTTTAACAATATACCTGCCATCCCACATGCACATAAGACTGACATATGATAATCCATCTGCAATCCAATATTTGATGAACACTGAATGTGTCATTGTGAAACTCAATATTCGCTGAGTCATAGAAGACCATATCCCACAACTTTGCAGCCTTTGCAAAGTAATTTTGCCTCCATTGAAACCCCTCCATATTCCTACACACTAATATACCTACCGTATTTCATGGCCCCATAAAGTATGATACAAACAATAATATGTCACCTCCACAGTGAATTCCTCCACAGTGACCTGCACACGCACATTGTGATGACCCTACAGTATCACCCACAACATATGATACCCCTACAGTGACCCAAACACAGTATTATGTCCTCCATATACAGTATGATAGCTCCAACACAGCCATCTACCAAATATAATGTCCTCCACACAATTCTCAATACAGTATAGTGGCCCTCCATACAGTATAGTGGCCCCTGCATAAGACTCCACACTGTATAATGGCCTGTATGCATTATAATGGCCCCCACTAGCCCTCCAAACAGTATAATATCCCACCCATAACCCTCCACACAGTATAATGGCCACCACACAACCCTCCACACAATATAATGGTCCCCACACAACCCTCTATACAGTATAATGACCCCTATGCAACCATCCACACAGTATAATGGCCCGCCCACAACTCTCCACGCAGTATAATGGCCCCCACAAAACCCTCAACACAGTATAATGACCCCTACACAACCCTCAACACAGCATAATGCCCCCCACACAACCCTCCACACAGTATAATGGCCCCCACACAACCCTCTACACAGTATAATGGCCCCCGCACACCCCTGCACACAATATAATGGACCCTGCACACAGTATAATGGATCACCCACAACCCTGTACACAAAATAATTGGCCTGCACACAGCCCTCTAAACAGTACAAGGACCCCCACATAGCACTACAAATAGTATGATGGCCCCCACATAGCACTTCAAATAGTATTATGGCCCCCACACTGTCACGCTGTATAGCAGATATATATATGTGATGTCAGTAATCTATATCAAAAGGGCAACATACTACATAACATGCGCATAGATATATGATAACATAGATTTACCTGACAAAATGTCCAGTGGGTCAAAACGGAATCCGTTATACGCTGTCTCCGGCTAGAGGGTGACCGGGGTCTAAGCTGACCCTAAACTGGGGTCCTAACTAATCCCTCAACCTGGAGGTACTGTTAAAGGTACAGAGGTCCAGGCCACCAGCGTAAACCCTGTCTCCTATCAATCCCTGCCAACTGTATTCTAGTCCTAAGAAGGACCCTGAATACCACCAAAGGGAATGAACAGGTAACGGTTAATGAACAGAAAGACATACAAGAAAGACAAGAAATAAAGTAAATAAAGTCTTACATACAACACTCACACACAGTAGGAACACCTAAGGTCTCAGAGATAAACTATAAGCTATAAGAGTAAAAACAACTAAGGAGCTCTTAGCTTAAGTATTCTCAGAACCGCTCCAGTCTGCTAGACTACATGAATGCTTTCACCGGCGTCTAACACCCAGACTGGCAGGAATATAAAGGAAACTAATTAGAACATAATCAAAAGCAGCCGGGCGAGGCTGGACCTAGTCTTAGCAAAGAGCTAGGTAAAATTAACTCTCTCATTACCAAACACAAAGAAACAGCAGCTCAGCTGTGAGAAGTCAGAATGTGCAATCGCGACGATCTTTGTGGCGATGCACCCATGACAGTACCCCCCCTTCTACGAGGGGCCTCCGGACCCTCATGACCAGGTCTGTCCGGGTAAGTTGTGTGAAAGGTCCGAACCAATCGATCTGCGTTAGCATCAGACGCAGGGACCCACGTCCTCTCCTCAGGACCATACCCCCTCCAATGAACTAAGTACTGAGGGGATCGGCGACTGAGACGTGAGTCAATGATTTTCGACCCATGAAATTCCATGTTATCATTGACTACCACTGAAGGAGGAGGTAGAGGTGACGGTATGACTGGTGCCACATACTTTTTAAGTAATGACTTGTGAAACACATTATGATTTTTAAACGTAGGAGGGAGGTCCAGACGAAATGCCACAGGATTAATTATGGAACTGATCCTGTACGGCCCGATGAATCTGGGACCCAACCTCCAGGAGGGAACTTTAAGTTTTATATTCCTGGTAGACAACCACACCAGATCGTTCACCTTCAGATCTCGACCAGAAACTCTCCCCCTATCAGTCATCCGTTTGTAACGGTTCTCCGTAACCTTCAGTCTTAACCGATCTGGAACTATCAGTCTCCCTGGAAGTCCCACAGGGGCGTCCCCCTGAGCCCCCAATACCTCCCCCTCAAGCTCAGAGCATACAGCTGACACTACAACTCCCTCCTGAGGAATAGGAACCGGATCATCCATCCTCCCGGTCCCTGGGAAAGTACGAGATAAGGCATCAGGAAGCAACTTTATTGAGCAGTCATATGCGCGATGAGGAGGTAACTCTTTACACCCCTCCTCTGAGAACATCTCCCCAAAGTCCTCCAGAAAAGGAGGCAAAGTCCTAGGCACAACCGCACCGATGACCGTGCTCATGCAGTTATTCTTGCAAAATTCACCCCACTGGCTTATCTTTCTGGATTGCCAATCAATCACTGGGTTATGTTTAGCCAACCAAGGAAGTCCCAACACAATAGGAGTAGGTAGACCTCCAACACATAACAAGACAATTGCTCTTTATGTATTGCCCCTACTCGAAGATCTATGTTATGAACAGCTTGTACCAAGCTACCTTGACCAAGAGGTCTAGAATCAATAGAGAGTATAGGGACCGGTTTGGCCAATACACTCAGTTGCATACCATGCACCTGGGCAAACCGAGCGTCCACCAGATTAGCCCCGGACCCACTATCAAGAAAAACAGAAATCCTCTCAGTTCTAGTACCAATCACCACCTCCGCAGGCACGAGAAACTGAGAGGGATTTGGGGACGAAATACACACTCCCAGGTTAACTCCTTGGCTCAAAGAGGTCCGGGATGGACACCCCCCAACAAAATGTCCTCTCTCCCGCAAAAGAAACACCTTCTAGTCTTGCGGCGCACCGCCGATTCCCTCCTACGAAATGATGTCCCTCCCAACTGCATGGGTTCCTCAGAACAGACCAGGGGAACCTCAGTATAAGGGACTTTAGTAGTAGGTGGAGTCATCACGGGGGGCGGAGTTACCTCGCGTCTTCCCGAAGTCGTCTATCAATGCGAATAGCGAGGGCCATAGCAGCCTCCAGTGATGGAGGAGAATCATACTGAGCCAACACATCTTTTAATTTGTCAGACAACCCTTGACAAAACTGGCTCCTAAGAGCTGGGTCATTCCACTGAGTATCTGTTGCCCATCTACGGAACTCAGAAGAATATTCCTCCGCTGGACGATTTCCTTGCCGTATTTTACGTAACCTTGTTTCAGCAAGGGAGACTCGATCCGGATCATCATATACCAGACCCAGGGCAGTAAAAAATCGATCCACTGACTGGAGATCTGGGGAGCCTGGAGGAATAGAGAACGCCCAAGATTGAGGGTCCCCTTGTAAGAGCGAGATAACAATTCCCACCCTCTGCTCTTCACTCCCAGATGACCGAGGCCGCAGCCGAAAGTACAATTTACATGCCTCCCGGAAAGTAAAAAATTTGTCCCGCCCACCAGTGAACCTGTCTGGGAGAGCAACCTTAGGTTCAGATCTGGTTTGCTCCGGGGGGGACAAAACCTTGGACTTAATGTCTGCAAATTCCATGGACAACCTCTGCAACTGCCGGGCCAGCTGGGCTACTGGATCCATGACAGCTGGGGAGAATCTTTAGTTGGGCCGGTGAAAATGTCACGCTGTATAGCAGATATATATATGTGATGTCAGTAATCTATATCAAAAGGGCAACATACTACATAACATGCGCATAGATATATGATAACATAGATTTACCTGACAAAATGTCCAGTGGGTCAAAACGGAATCCGTTATACGCTGTCTCCGGCTAGAGGGTGACCGGGGTCTAAGCTGACCCTAAACTGGGGTCCTAACTAATCCCTCAACCTGGAGGTACTGTTAAAGGTACAGAGGTCCAGGCCACCAGCGTAAACCCTGTCTCCTATCAATCCCTGCCAACTGTATTCTAGTCCTAAGAAGGACCCTGAATACCACCAAAGGGAATGAACAGGTAACGGTTAATGAACAGAAAGACATACAAGAAAGACAAGAAATAAAGTAAATAAAGTCTTACATACAACACTCACACACAGTAGGAACACCTAAGGTCTCAGAGATAAACTATAAGCTATAAGAGTAAAAACAACTAAGGAGCTCTTAGCTTAAGTATTCTCAGAACCGCTCCAGTCTGCTAGACTACATGAATGCTTTCACCGGCGTCTAACACCCAGACTGGCAGGAATATAAAGGAAACTAATTAGAACATAATCAAAAGCAGCCGGGCGAGGCTGGACCTAGTCTTAGCAAAGAGCTAGGTAAAATTAACTCTCTCATTACCAAACACAAAGAAACAGCAGCTCAGCTGTGAGAAGTCAGAATGTGCAATCGCGACGATCTTCGTGGCGATGCACCCATGACACACACATAGCCTGCAAATAATATGAAGGCCCCCTAAGTAGCATGTTGACCTCCACATTGTCCTCTAAATAGTATGTTGGCCCCCAAATAACCTTCCAAATAGTATGATGGCCACCACAAAATACTAATTCATGAAAAAAGAGAAAATACTCACCCTTCCCGCTTCCCCTACTGTTGCTGTTTCTGCAGCATGTGGTCTGTACTGCTGGGCACAGGAGTTGCAATGTAATGACATCACCTCACCTGCTGCGCTGAGACTTCAGATGCACAGGGAGAATGATGGAGGAGAGAGCATAAGCTAATGGCTCCCTCTTCCATCATTGCTTTCAACTGTAAATGCATCCAGGATGCAGATGCATTTGAAAGTCGGAGGGGGGGGCCAGGTTTCAGCACTGGCAACAGGCCCCCAGGCGCTCTAGCCCCATAGCGACCGCATGTACGCTACTTGGCACTGATGAGGGACATGGAAAAGCCCTATTGCTCCATTATTTTCAATAAAATCAAGTCCATTTGTTGCTTATGCAAAATATTTGCCCGAACTCTCCTGGTAACCACTGTTACATCTGAGTAAGCATACCTTGTCCTGGTTCTGTGTGAATGTGATATATGGACCCTTATTATTTCATATAAAGGGCTAGATATCTTACCTCTCATGAAAAAAACAGTACACGAAGCATCTTATGCCAACTTTTCTGTGAATCCACAAGGTCTCCTCTTTTCCAGTAAATTCTGGGAGATTTGGCAAGTATGAGGTAGGTTGGGGTATAACAACTCATACCCTAATGCATCAGTTGGTACAAGCTCTGGAAGCAGCCAGATGTAAACACTTTGAACTTATTCACAATCTCTGTTTGAATCTGCAGTAGCAAATTACTGCTCATCCATGGGAGCGCACAGTGTCGATCTGACATCGGAGGTCATCATTTGTTAGGTCCCATAAACCTATTCTATTGGTCTTTATGTATATTTTTAATCAAAGGACAAGAAAGTTTTCCATTTCTTAAAAAATCTGAAGGGTATCATACTAAAATATAATTTCATTAGACAAATACCATTGTGCCTATATTCCACACAAATTTCAAATAATTTTTAAAAAATCGTCAACATTAACCAATGGTTTGAATATTACATACTATAGGTTTATTCACTTTGGTATTTCTCCAATTTTCCTGGGATCCAATGTGTGTGTTGGCTCCATAGCTATAGCATGTATAAATTAGTTCATTTGAATGCTTATCTGTGGAACGCCATGGTGATAACCTTGAAGGCAGATAGACAGATTCCGCATTGGATCTGAAATTCTTAATTCGTAACTTTTTTACTTTGTTTTCTACAATTTGGATAATATTTTATTCTACTTTTATATCACCTTGATAAGATTCATATTGCAAAACCCTTAAATGATTTAATTATGGTTTCAGAAAGGACTAATTATTTGTGATGCAATAAATTATATTTGTCAAGCGAGAACAGATTTAAAATGGACAATGGCTAGCTGGATAACCCAGCATGAGATTTCTGAAGTATACAGCATGGGGCTGAATCTCTTCCAACACAGCATTTTCACAGATGGCTCAGTAATAATGCTTCTCACAGTATTATACGCCTGAAATACAAGCTCAGCTTAAACAGTTGCTGGAACTTGATGATCAGCTCACTTGCTTTTCCATAAATTATTCTTTATGTATTAAAAGAAAGACACAAGATATCAGGGAAGACTTTGGTAATTGAACTACATGGGAGGAAGGAAATCAGTTGTCGGAATGTATGAAAAAAAAACACGAGCTTCAGCTCCCCAAAATGCATGAGAGTTTTTTTACTAATGTGCCTAACTAATTAATTGAGGTATCCTCATTAGAAGCATTGCTAATCAGTACAATATAACATAGCTAAATAATTACCCTGGTTTGTGTTGCTTTGGCTTCATCTGGGATATCATACACCCAGAGTACAGTCGATCTGAGAATGAGAGATGACGCGAGTCACTGAACTCACTGATTGGCTGCAGCGCTGTCGACGTGACACCACTGGTGCAGCCAAAAGAAAAAACACAGAAGGGGACAGCAGCAAATTCATATTACTGGTCCTGAAAAGGGTAAGAAACACACAGTTCGTTATTTTACAAGATACTGAGCCTATGGGGAAAGATTTTCTGAAAGAGGACAACTCTTTTTAAGATAACTGTTGGTTAGTAGACTGATATTGGAAATAATGTGGCAGTATTAATTGCCACTTGATGGCAGCCGTATGTACGTAGATGCTGTGTAGGAGTATTTTTTGTAATGGTGCATTTCACATTCTGCTAGTATATAAAATTCTTCTCAAATCATAAGTAAGATTTTTATATTCACCATCTACTGATATAGTCCAGAAGATCCAAGGAAAAGCAGCTCTTCTGCATAACGCTGTTGCAATTGCTTCAATGGCTTGAAAAACATGGCAGATATCTTCCAGAAGCATTGCTGCTCTTGTTCATGGAGTATGTGTGATGCTGCTACGCAACTCCAAGTCACAAGGACCCAAGCTACAATACCACACGACCTACTGGACAGGTGGGAAGCTGTTCCTAGAGGAAAGGAGTAATGTTTTTCTAATCATGGACAAACCTTTAAAAAGTAACCAAGTTTTTTTCTTTTAGAGCTGTAATGTACTTAATTGCCCTATTTTTCACGCAGGGGGTACCCCACCGCCGTTCCAGCACCACTCAGCACCAGGCCTCTCTTTCTGCCACTCAGCACAATTTTAGCAGCATCCAAATCTTTCGAATGCAGATACCGTTGAACAAAATGGTGGATCAGTGAGCACAGAGCTCTATGATTTACCAGGTAGCCTATACCTGTGAGTCTGAGAGGACGTACACTGTAGGCACGATGACGTCACTACAGCCCACGTGCAGTCTAGGGCATCAATACTCACACTGCACAGACCAGTGCAGCATGCCGGGGAAACGGGGTGAGGTGAGTAGTGTTTTTTTTGCCAGTATCTGTAGGGATTGGGGTCTGACATTGGGGGACATTATACTGAGTGGGGGTGGCATTGGGAGCCATGATACTGAGTGAGGCATGACATTGGGGGCAAACTACTGAGTGCGGGGCTGGCATTGTGAACATCATATTGAGTGGAGCTGTGGGAGCATCATAATGAGGGTCATCATCCTGTGTAGGGGGCTGTGGGCACCATGATATTGTGTGGGTGGAGTTGTGGGGTATCATACTGGGTAGGTGCCATTATACTGACAGAGGGCTGTGGAAGCATCATACTGAGGGGCTGTGAGAATATCATAGTGAAGGGCCATCATGGCATGTGGCAGGCTGTAGGGGCAATCATACTGAGTGATGGCTGTGAGGGTATCATATTGACAGTCATAAGGGTGTAAGGAGGGTCTAGGTTTTAACTCTTTGAATGTCTTTTCTGCTATGTGTATATATATGTATATTTGTCATGTACTTTATGGTGAGGTCTTTTGCATAGAGTTAGACAAGGTAGTGCATCCTTTGGGAACATTATAGGAGGGCACTGGTAGTATAGTAGCTACAGTTGGGTAATGTAGCTTTGCAAGGGATCACTAGATGGGGCATACTAGTGAATTCAGTTAGAGAATTATTAGATGGTTAGTGTAGTACAGTGGTAGGACACAAGGTGGGGACATTGAGCACATCCAGTGTAGGGAAGACTTGTAGGACACCAAGGGGTTAAGTGGGTGAAGTGTCGGTCGGGATTTGGTGTATGGGACTTTCTAGATAGAGTTAGTCGAGGGTGGACCCTGCTACTGTGAGGACATCCATGATCCCGGGTTGTGCAACCGACACACAAGAAGTGAGTTTTGTGAAGGGTACTAGCAACCGTAGTGAAGCCGGTGAAAGAATTACCGTGCGAACGTTAGCCAGAGTCTGTGGGCTGACAAATCAGTAGTGCCAGTGGAAGAGCCACTGTGGGAACGCTCAGCAGAAGTGTACATGCTTGAGCAAGCAGCGAGTGGGCCACCAGTGAGTACGCGGGCAGGATAACCAAAAGGAGGTGGACGACCTAGTAGATGTGTATTTCCATGACTGGATTGAAGTGTCTCCAGGGAAAGAAATCGAAGTGCCGTTTTCACAGGCTCCTCGTCCCGATTTTACTTTGTGGTCCATTCTGGTGTAGTAGAAGAAGAGAAGCGGAGTTGTGGAAGATGTATTGCTGATATCGTGTCAGACATGCTAATGGTGTCTTGGCTGTGCTGTGTCCGGAGGAAAATAAAGCTGAACTGTTTAACGTTATTCTGGACTCTGACTCTAATTATTCCTCATACTCTGAAAGGGGTGAGAATCACCCCAGGAATGTAGCCGCTGCCAGCGTGAAGAATACAGTTGCCGCTGGTGAGTCCACCCCTCGGCCAGTGCTTTACAAGGGTATTAAACTCTGTGTGGGAAGGGGCATTTTTGGGAGCATCATACGACATAATGGCCTTGAAAGGGGTTTTCTGAGTCAGAACATTGAGGGCCTTCAATAGGGGCATAATTACTGTGTACGTGACATACAGTATATAATACTCGTCTCTCTATTTGTTTATCAAAGTTGTGAGATATGCCTCACCTACTTCGCCTAATATTTAAAAAAAAATTTTAACGGGAGGACCAATTAAAATTTTGCCACGGGGCCCATAAATTTTATGTCCACCCCTGTTTGGAAGAGCTGCCTCCCAGCAGCCACAGTGAGAGGGAAGCAGCAGCAGAGTCTGCACAGCGCTCTGTGACTGTAGCATCATTTACAGCACTAGTGAGTGTGCTGTACACACTTCACTCCCGCTCTCCTCTCACTTTGGCTACTACAAAGAAGGCAGAGCATGCACACTGTGAAAACTCTGCTCCCTCTACTCAGACTTGGAAGATTCGTACACAAGATATGGTGTATGGATCTATGCAGTTGTTACAGCACAGTTCAGCATCTGTTTTCTGCAGGAAGCTAGCCAAATAGGGCAAATAATTCTATTACAATATTTTTACAAATTGCATATCCAGCATGAAAACAAAAAATAATTAGTAACTCATTAAGTTTCTGTTGTCTTCCTACCAGCTTTAACCATAGGCTTTAACTTGCACATACTGGATCCCTTTATTTTGAGTATACCGTATATCTCTAGAAGTCTAGAGGCTTCTCTGAATTAACATTGCAAGAGGTCAGCCATATCTGGTACACAGACACACTGAAAGACCCTAGTCTGTCCTGTTGTTTAATAGTACAGAAATTAATTTGTCTACGAGTGCTTAAAACTGATCCAATACCACAAACATAAAAATAGTGTTCTCATATAAAGGATCTTTTTCATAGTTTTATTGCTGGTAACAAACAATGAAAATAGTTTATTTTATTGAAAAAATTTTCAAGGTGACATTACCCCATAACAGCAAGAACAGAAAAGCTGTAAAATACAATATACAGTCATCTATAATAGTCCATTCTTCCATGTGTTTTATAAAATATATCAGTATACTACAAGTAAGGCTTTTAGGAGCATATCAACCATAAAATTAGAAAGCAATGAGAGGGTTTGGATGATTTAATTAATATTGCTTTCCGTTTTCCCTTGGGTTCATGAATATGATTAAGCTGAAAATCTGCCTTAATCATCACCTTTCATAAACTCATTATTGATTTACTTGCAGTCTTAAAAAGTAGAGCAATGTAAAATTTTGCCTTGGAGAGGAACTGCCATTTAATCAATAAAGTTAACTTTAACCACCATCATAAACCAATCCACCTGTTTTACGATGGCACGCTGGACTCCCTGTCGGTCGAAACTCTTGCCCTTGTGTTCAGTCTGTGGGGCACCTTATTCAATTTGGACTATTTTACCAAAGCTTTTCCTCATACTTAGGAACAATACTATATTGCTTAGATAGAAACATAACATAAAAGTAAAAAAGTATACATCTCAGCCTTGACATTTTGTATAAAACAAGTACACAAGGTGCCCTGTCTGCAATTAACAATTAATCACTTACCGATATAGAACATATAAGTGGACAGCTGGTGCATGAGCTGTGAAGGAGTTGATCCTGCATCATACATGGCACATGCCGGCTGTTTTATACAGCTAGCACTTGCCTCTAACAGGTTGCAATTGAACCACTTTAATGCAACTGTGTAGCCCTAACGTCTACCATAAATTTGTATAATAATACCACTGGATTCATCGAGGTAGAGTTAGCGTCAGATTACCTAGCAAAAACCTGGGGGGACAGATTCCCTAAAACAACTGTTGTATGAATGAATGAATGAATGAATGAATGAATGTCAGGTAAACAATAGTTTCCTCAGTTCACCCATACATATTTTAATCCATGTTAGGTGTTGCTGTTGTTCAAACTGGCCACACATATTCATTCTGTCGGAAAAGGCAGAATGATATTTCTGGGAATATCCTGTCAATACAAGCTCTTAAAAAGACAATGCATGGAACAAAAAAATCTTTTTTCCAACCATCAACAAATTTAAACTTGGACATCTTCATTCTACAGAACGATGACATGTCATTGGTCAGCTAACACAATTGCTCATTTCTACATTTCACCAACAAATGTTCATTATGGTATACATTTTCATGAATTTTAGTTACCGTATTTTTCGTATTATAAGACATTCTTTTTTCCCAAAAAATTTGGGAGGAAAATATGGGTGCATCTTGTAATCCGAGTGTAGCTTACAGGGGGTCGACTGCAATGGAGCAGGGCCACAGGAGGCAGGGTCGCTGCTGCAGGAAGCATCCAAAGTCGCTAAGTGCTGAGCAACTTGAATGAACGGATACGTCCACGGTCGTGAAGGGGTTAATGTATTTTCCATGGTGCATACACATCGAATGCCAAATGTTAAGAATAATGGGGAAATTATATGATAACTATCTAAAAAAACTTTGTTACAATCACACCACAGCTTTCAATTTTCAGTAGTTGTACTTTGATGTTTTTATGTAAGATTTTCGAATAAACAAATTCATAACATTTCCTTCAATATTTGTACCCCTTAGTTCCAGAAATCAATAGGCAGGAGTGTAACTATAGAGTGTGCAGGGCTTGCAGTCGCATCCCAACCTTGGAGCCTTTATTGCAAAAAAAAAAGTACCTTTAGAACAACAATACTATCAAGACCCATATTAGCTGCAGGCCCTTTTGGAGATTCAGCTTTGGAGCCCACAAACGTCAAGTTACACCACTGTTTATAAGGGTCTCAGTAATCAGAATGCCACCAATCAAAACTGCATTGCTTCTCCAAAGTAGTGGACTTTAGGAAGGTTTCCTCCAGATTCATTTTGCAGTTTAAGTATATACTGATATTTAATGAAAATGGCCATAAGAGAATTTAAACTGTAATTGTAAAGTCACGATACAAAATGCATAAAAATGAAAATGTCATCTTGATCATTCAAATAGTATAGTCTACGAATTCCTTTTTTGTTCCCTACGATACTCTGTTCAAATAAACAACAAAGAAAAACATCTAATTAGTAGAAGAATAGCATTTTCCTGTCTTGCAAACCCATGAAACCATTGGTCACCAAGGAGAATATGTTGCTCAGTTGCTGAATAACACATTCAGAGGCTTAGTGCACTCTGATACAATCAAACATCGATCTGAAGTGTTGGCACAAGTGCCTGCTCAGTAACATTGGTCCAGATCCTTGTAAGATGTAGATATATCCTAGAAACTGGAATCTCACAAATGAGACAATTAATTCACTATCATTAGCCTTAAAAATTATATTTATTAATTATCTGAAATAGTGATGTAGCAATCGTGTCCCCACATGTTTAGTGGTAAATTACAAAGCAGCAATTAGTGGTTGAAGTGTCACATAATTATGCCCCAAGTTAAATAGGGCCTAGGAAGGCCTGTGACAACTTACAGCCAGTTACTGTGGGCGACATCATGACTATAGAACTCAAAGATGAATGAACTCTCATCCGCCCTGAATTGGTTACGCTGAAGACCATATCTCTGATTGTCACTGGGATTGGGAGTGTTCACTGACCTTTCCCGATGGCTTGAGTTTTCCTAGAGTGAGGGGCTGGGACGGGCTTGTGAGAAGTGAGGGTGTCCAAGAACCTCTCTACAAATGTTTTATTGGGAACCGATCTGGGATGGTTGGCTGCTCAATTTGTTCTTAACAACTTTCCAAGATCTAGCACTTCATGTGATCCAATTGTTGATAATGTGGATATAAGTGTTGTACATGATTATGTGTCTCATTGTACAGGGGAACTTATACATGTCACTCTTTAGGGTGACATTATTGAGGATCCCCTAATAGGAGTGAGAATCAGTACTAAGGGCAATGGGGACAGAAAAGAGGACCATGAGGAAAGTGGTCATATGCATCTAACCAGTGAAATGATGGACTGTGGTAGCTGCCCCATGATTAGTACTGATTGATCCTGAGGTATTACGGACTGATATGAAAGTGTTATCCCAGCCTGTCAAGATGATGGGGGAAGTGTTATCCCCAACCTGTCAGCATGATGGGGGAAGTGTTATCCCTAGCCTGTCAGCATGGTGGGAGAAGTGTTATCCACAGCCTTTCAGAATGATGGTGGAAGTGTTATCCCCAGCCTGTCAGGATGATGGAGTATGAGTTATCCCCAGTCTGTCAGGATGATGTAGGAAGTGTTATCCTCAGCCTGTCAGGATGATGGAGGAAGTTGTGGCCTTCTTGCCACAGCCCACATTGATATGCCATCCTGGATGAGCTGCACTACCTGAACAACTTCTGTGGGTTGGAGACACCACCTCATGCTACTGTGCAGTACCTCTAGGGATGAGAGCAATGACAAAATGCAAGAGTGACCAAAAGAACAGCCAAAAAGGATGAGAACAGGGAAATGGTCTTTGGTCACCCCCTGCTGAACCACTCATTTACAGGGGTTGTCTTGCTAATTGCCTATAATTTCTACCTGTTGGCTGTTCCATTTGCACAACAGCAGGAGAAATTGATTCACAATCAGTGTTGCTTCATAACTAGATAGGTTGATTTCACAAAAGTGTGATCGACTTGGAATTACATTGTATTATTTAGGTGTTCCCTTTATTTTTTTTGAGCAGTGTATATACATGTGATGTATATGCTAATTTACTGAAATAATGACTTTTGGGTTTTCATTGGCTGTCAGCCATAATCATCAACATTAGCAGAAATGAACACTTAAAATAGATCACTCTGTTTGTAATGACTCTATATACTCTTTGGAGGTCATAAAACTCACCATGTTAAAACACCATATCAACATTGAAGTTTTGAAGTGGGAACATCACGATGTGTGGCTGTTTTTCAGCACATGGCTCTGCCAAATTTCATGTAATTGAAGGAAGGATGGATGCACAAATGTGATGAGAGACATTCTTAATAAAAATCTGCTGCCATCTATGATGATGAAGATGAAACAAGGGTGGATATTTCAACAAGCCAATGATCCCAAACACAGCCAAGGAAACTCTCAATTGGGTTCAGAGAAAGAAAATAAAGCTGCTAGAATGGCCCAGCCAATCACCTGACCTGAATCCAATAGAAAGTTTATGGATGGAACTAAAGCTCAGAGTTCATAGGAGGAGCCCACAGAACCTTCAGGATTTGAAGACTGTGTGGATGAATGGGCCAAAATCACACCTGAGCAATGTATGCAACTACCGTATATACTCATGTGTATAGCCGACCCCTACTTTTGCAAAAAAACTGGGAAAACTTATTGACTCGTGTATAAGCCGGGTGTTTAAACCGCCGTCCAGCTCTGTGCTGCCCCCGTCCTGCTCCTTGCTCCCCCATCCAGCTCTGTGCTCCCCCATTCTCCTCTGTGCTGCCCCCCTCATGCTCCGTCCTCCGCTGTGCTCCCCCCTTCCTGCTCCGTCCTCCTGTGCCCCCGTCCTGCTCCGTGCTCCTCTGTGCTCTCCATCTCCCCCCCGTCCTGCTCCGTGCTCCTCTGTGCCTCCATCCTCCCCGTCCTGCTCCGTGCTCCTCTTTGCTCTCCATCTTCCCCAGTCCTCCCCCCGTGCTCCTCTGTGCCCTCCATCCTCCCCGTCCTGCTCCATGCTCCTCTGTGCCCTCCATAATCCCCCCGTCCTGCTCCAACCTCCCTTCCTGCTTTGTGCTCCTCTGTGCCCTCCATCCTCCCCCGTCCTGCTCCGTGCTCCTCTGTGCTCTCCGTCCTCCCCCGTCCTGCTCCGTGCTCATTGTCCTCCTCCATGCTTCCCCTGTCCTCCGTTCTCCCCATCATACTCACCCTCCCCGTGCCATCGCTGAACGTCCTGGCAATCCTGCGTTGTACCCGGCTTCCTGCAGCTCTCCTGTGCTGAGCGGTGACGTAATGCCGCTCATTAAGGCTATGAATATGGACGCCACGCCTATGAGAGTGGCATCGCGTCCATATTACATGACCTTAATGAGCGGTATTATGTCACCGCTCAGCACAGGAGAGCTGCAGGAAGCCGGGTACAACGCAGGATTGGCGGGATGTTCAGCGATGGAACGGGGAGGGTGAGTATGATGTCCCACCACCGGCTCCTGCCGCGGCACCGCCTCCCCCGCTGGTTTCTACCCAGTGACTCGTGTATAAGCCAAGGGGCATTTTCAGCACAAAAAAAGGTGCTGAAAATCTCGGCTTATACACGAGTATATACGGTAGTTTCTCAATACAGGAGGCGTCTTGAAGCTATCATCACTAACAAAGTCTTTTGTACAAAGTAATAAATACATTTCAGTAGGGTGTTCAATACTTTTTCCCTGTCATTTCTCATTATTATGCATATCTTAATTTATGGACCTCTCTGTTTTGATTTCTTTTCCTGTGTGGATTGGATGGGTTACCATCATCTGGTGAAAATTTCATGTCAAGAATAAATTTAGAAATATGTTTACTTAGAAAATTGGCCTGCGTGTGGCTAGGGAATTTTGTTTCCAGCTTCCCAGAGATGTGATAACCCATTAATTTATGTTTGGAGGGGGGACAATCCCTTTCTCACACAGAGTCCTGTAGGTTTGGATTTCTTTTTCCCTTAATAATAAAGACCTTCATTGAAAAACTGCATTTTGTGTTTACTTGTGTTATCTTTATCTAATATTCTCATTTGTTTGGTGATCTGAAATATTTAAGTGTGACAAACATGCAAAAGAATAGGAAATCAGAAAGGGGGCAAACACTTTCACACAACTGTATGTACATAAAATAACTCATAAAACAATCTAAGATGCTTTACTCACTTTACTCATCTATTTTGGGCTACAGAGAGACCTCATGGCGAATTATTTATAAAAAGGACAATAAAGTGACAAGCCCCACAAAGAAACATGCTGAATACCAAATGTTCCCCAGAATCCTATAAACAGTAATAATAAAGGATCCTCGTTTTGGCCATTAAAAAAGGCTGTTAGTATAAATTCCCCTCAATTGAGCTCAGTGGTAGAAAGCTCTTTTTGCAAAATGACACATTAAATAAGTTTGTGTTTTAGCAAATAAGTTTATGAGAATGTTAAAATGAAAGGGGCATTTTGACTTGTTAAATAATGGCATTGTTAAAGCTTTCGCCTTGCTTTTCTGCACAGTTTTTTCTATTGATAAATTAGCCCAATGTGACTATAATGATGACCACATTACGGGAGTCTGCTCTCCAGAAGTGTGCTCCAAATATTCATTGCTGGACAATAAAAACTGTTAACAGTCCTTTTCATTAATCCACTGTGACCAAAATGATTGGATTTTATTATGTGGAGGCCAGTTGTAGTACACTGATGCTACTAATGAGAAGGAGGACCTTCCAGCAGTGTCTGGCTCATTGCATTGCAGTTGTCAGACAGTTGGTTTGGGAGGCTTAGAATTGCCTCTGCCTTTGTTACATGCTTCAGTGGCTGATGGCCATTCCAGGTCTGTATTGTTAGAGTAAATGTGTTAATTTACATTCTACAGGAGACATAAATGGCATAATGCTCTGGCACACGAAAGTGACTATTTGTTGCTTCACGGCATGGTCATACCTAAATAGTGATGTATAACTGGGATTAGTGTAGTAAATTGGGAAAATTCCAGATCCAACTTTTGTTCAACGATCAGTGATATTCATCTTTTTGCGGACAATAAAATAAATAGAAATGTAATGTAATATAAAGATTTAATTATTTAGTCAATATTTATTTACATGCCTTCTATAGGGGAAAATTATTCTACAGTGCTGTAAAGAGTTTTTCATTGTAACCATCAGTCCCTGTCCTCATTAGGCCTCAAAACCCCTGTGCACACACACATACACATGAAGACCAACTTCACAGGAAGCCAATTAACTTGCCAGTATGTTTTAGGCTTCATTCAGACAACTGTTGCACGTGTAATGGGGGCCAGGGCAGTATTCATGGCTAACGGTGGCAGTTCTGGCACACCCTGGCTCCCTGCCACATTAACACATTGTAGCCCACTCACTTGTTATTCGGGGTCCGTTCCACATGGCCAGGTGTTATGTTTCGGTAACTGAGGAGAAATAGCAAAAAATATCAAAAGCGTTAATACACCAGAGAGGCTGGAACCTATTGGATTGCAGTAACCTGAACTAACCACACAACTAGAGGTAGCCGTGGAGCGTTCCTACGTTGATCCTAGACGCCTCGTCACAGCCTGAGAGATAACTACACCTAAAGGCAGAAAGATGAAAGCTATCTGCCCCGGAGCAGATAACCAAAGAAAATAGGAAGCCCCCAAACATGTAATGGCGGTTAGACAAGAAGATAGCACGAACACAGACAGAAAATAGAATGAGCAAACGCTGGGGCCCCAATCTGTCTAGACAGAAAAGTACAGGAAAGAATTCTGACTGCAATCCAACAAAACCCTAACAAAAATACCAACACTTCTGATTGTCAAAAAACCTGAGATAACACGATCTCATTCACCTAAATCAGATCTCTGGTGTAACAAAACGCTATTCAGCAAATAAAAAGTAACAAAAGAGCAAAGCAAAAGTGCAGACACAAACGGAGCACAATTGCAGCGCCAAGCCCCCAAAAGGGGACAGGCTGCAGTCCACTGCAGGCAGCAAACCAGCAGAGAAAATAAAACAGAGAAAAAAAAAACAGCAAACACTTATCTGAAGGAGAGCAGGAAACTAGCAGTGCTTCAAGCAAGACAAGAAGGAACAATTGATAACCGGCAAGGCTGCTGGGAACTCAGGCCACTTATATCCTACCATTCAGCGCCAGCTGAAGGCCATTCATTAATCAGTTCATTACCCTCAGCAACCACCGGAAGGAGCCCCAGCTCAGAAGCCGTCTCCAGCATATTCACAACAGCCAGGGGTACTTTTCTTTCAGCATCACACAATGATAGCCAGAGTCCAGTTTCATTTTCAGCAAAACAACTTTACTCAGCTGGTCCAGTTTAGTCACAGAAACAGCACAATATTCCTTGCAGAATATAATCAATCCATTCCCTTGTACTGTCCCTCACTACTCCAGGAATATCCCATTTTCGTACCATGTCCGCCAGTATCTCAGCTTCCTGACTGGTCAGACTTACCCGCTTCAGGAGTTCCCAGCCCACTTCCCTCTCCGAAGGCGAAGTTGAAGGATGGTTCTCCCAATACTTTCCACAATAAAACGTAGAACATTAATCTATAGGATGCTTCTGAAAAAGATGTTTGCCAATATGTCAATGATCAGAAGAGGTCAAGCAAAATTAATATGATCTGAATGAGATTTCAAAATTAATATGATCTGAATGAAATTTCAAAATATAGAACTACTTGGGTAAAATGGTCACTACTGTCGTCCAGGGGTTCAGCCATCTATTAGCCCCATTATCCAATCAATAGGTAATTCATCACTAAGGTATAGCCTGTTTGGAGGACCTTGTGCTAAAAATACTTTCACAAGTTCCATTTTCAGAATCCAAATTCTATACTTTAAGCTCCATTGAGAGCTAGCAATGGCCTGGCTTGGTAGTTAATCCATATCCTTTAGCCATTAGTATAGAAATATTATTATATATTATATTAGTTATTATATGCGATATATCTCAGTATTTTCCTGATAATGTATTAATACAAGCTCACACAATGAGTGAAAAAAAAACCTTTAGATGGATAAGGCTGGAAATGAGAAAACCATTTTCACAATATACATATACTTTATCTATGTCCCATCAGTTTTCTCCAGACCCACCCAATTTAAATTAATGGGATATGTCAAATAATTGATTTTTCTCCTTCCTATTTCAATTGATGTAATACACAAAACAACAACAGGATATAGCACTTCTGATTGCTTTTTGAAGTTGCTCACTAAGCACATAGAGTGCTAATTAGTAATTAAATATCTGCTAAAGAAAACTTTTTACATGAAACAATGTAAGAACATTCTCCAGGGGAAACTCGGAATACTATACAGATTAAAGGGGTTGACTAGGCTCAGAGCAAAAGTTTGCAGACACACTGTGCCTGCTGAATTGTGACTGTGCGATGTGCGCCGCTCACATGATTTGGGGATTTCTGGTGTAAGCGGGGTCATATAACTGCATGTATGCGACCTCAGGCTGAATAAACTCATCCAGCTGTACTCGATTCTCTTCTATTGAAAGAGCTAAATACATCTAATGAGCACAAAACCGCAAGTATGCAAATCATATACATGTAGTCACATGACCGCCCGCTTGCATCGGAAATATCAAGGAATTGTGACAGCAGGCGCACCGCACACGGTCACAAATTAGCAGTCTGCAGACTTTTGCTTTGAGCCCGGGCAACAGACTTTAAATGTAACCTGTCATATTGGATAATGATATTAACTGTCAGATATAGAGTTAATTTGCAGGTTAATACGGACCAGCACTTTGACTAACCGTCAGCTCTGCACTGATGCACTGTTCCGGCTCTGTTCATGGTTAACATCTGTCCGCTGCTGGAACTGATAACAGCTGCTAGATGTCAGATCTCCATCGATCAGATATTGATGACCTATCTCATAAATAGGTCATCAATATCAAGCCCTAGATGACCGCTTTAGGCAATACAAAAAGATGAATCATTGGAATTCCAGAACCTTGACTATGAGGGACCCAGCCATTGTATTTATAAAGAGAGTCATATATTTGATTGTGAATGAATCATGCCTTTATAGATAATCCACTTGAATGTGGTTTATTTAAAACTGCTTTAGCGGCGTGTTTCATTACTCCCTTAAACCTAAACAGGGAGGGATACATGTATCATATACAGTACAGACCAAAAGTTCGGACACACCTTCTCATTCAAAGATTTTTCTGTATTTTCATGACTATGAAAATTGTAGAATCACACTGAAGGCATCAAAACTATGAATTAACACATGTGGAATTATACATTACACTTTACAAAAAAGTGTGAAACAACTGAAAATATGTCTTATATTCTAGGTTCTTCAAAGTAGCCACCTTTTGCTTTGATTACTGCTTTGCACGCAGAAAAGGTGAACGGCTGGACTCTACATGCCTGGTTCCCACCGTGAAGCATGGAGGAGGTGGTGTGATGGTGTGGGGGTGCTTTGCTGGTGACACTGTTGGGGATTTATTCAAAATTGAAGCGGTGAGCGGTCCAGCTCACCCCAAACCATCTCGATTGGATTCAGGTCTGGTGACTGTGGAGGCCAGGTCATCTGGCGTACCACCCCAACACTCTCCTTCTTGGTCAAATAGCCCTTACACAGCCTGGAGGTGTGTTTGGGGTCATTGTACTGTTGAAAAATAAAGGATGGTCCAACTAAATGCAAACCGGATGGAATAGCATGCTGCTGCAAGATGCTGTAGTAGCCATTCTGGTTCACTATGCCTTCAATTTTGAATAAATCCCCAACAGTGTCACCAGCAAAGCACCCCCACACCATCACACCACCTCCTCCATGCTTCACGATGGGAACCAGGCATGTAGAGTCCATCCGTTCACCTTTTCTGCATGCAAAGCAGTAATCAAAGCCAAAGGTGGCTACTTTGAAGAACCTAGAATATAAGACATATTTTCAGTTGTTTCACACTTTTTTGTAAAGTGTAATGTATAATTACACATGTGTTAATTCATAGTTTTGATGCCTTCAGTGTGATTCTACAATTTTCATAGCCATGAAAATAAAGAAAAATCTTTGAATGAGAAGGTGTGTCCAAACTTTTGGTCTGTACTGTATGTGCAGTCACCTCCCATTAAAATCAAACCTATTCTCCCTATTGGTGAGTTCCACTCTTAAGATATTCAGATGAAGAATAACTTTCTCAGTTACTAATATTTTAAAACTACTGAAGATGACAATTAAAATCAGGAATTCTTGCCAGCTTTGCAGCATTAATTAGCACTAATGACATGTGGAAATGAATATTCCTTAATGGTGGCAATTACATCTCAGTTTCCCACATTCATTGTACATTATTCCTCATGTGATTGTTTGGACATATTTATTTTCAATTGTTGCCAGTAAACTAATTGGCCACAGGTATAGGTATTATAATGTACAATGCATTTCCATATCAACATTAATCTTAAGACTGTATCTATCATTCTGGATCTGGAAGATCTTTTCTATGTGAATTTCCCCACTGACAGGCAGAAGTCATTATTGACCACAGTTTCCAGTTACATGTTACATAAAACTGGCCGCGGCGAGAATCTAAGTACTTAATCGTCACTGGGAGAAATCATATAGTGATAGTTATATTGTATCTGTTACTCTTATTGTCATGGTAGACTATATTCTCTGTTGGGTTTTCAGATACTTCACCTATAACATGCACAGCAACAACTGAGTTTTGTAATTTGCCCACCCATATTACAAATCCATGCATTCACCCATACAGTATAGTTAATACAGGATAACAGTGG
>JARQOD010000006.1:59915072-59942505 GCA_033576555.1 Oophaga sylvatica | reverse complement strand
TGAAAAGATCATTTGTGTGGAAAAAATATGATTTTTTAATTTTACGGCTCTACGTTATAAACTTGTGTGGAGCACTTGGGGATTCAAATTGCTCACCAATGATCTAGATAAGTTCCTTAGGGGGTCTAGTTTCCAAAATGGGGTCACTTGTGGGGGGTTTCCACTGTTTAGGCACATCAGGGGCTCTCCAAATGCAACATGGCGTCCAATCTCAATTCCAGCCAATTTTGGTTGAAAAAGTCAAATGGCGCTCCTTCCATTCCGAGCTCTGCCGTGCGCCCAAACAGTGGTTCCCCCACATATGGGGTATCAGCCTACTCAGGACAAATTGGACAACAACTTTTATGGTCCAATTTCTCCTGTTACCCATGGGAAAATAAAAAATTAGTGACTAAAAGATAATTTTTTGTGGGAAAAAAATAGGATTTTTTATTTTCATGCCGGGCATTATAAACTTGTGTGAAGCACTTGGGGGTTCAAAGTGCTCACCAAAGATCTAGATAAGTTCCTTAGGGGGTCTAGTTTCCAAAAAGGGGTCACTTGTGGGGGGTTTCCACTGTTTAGGCTCATCTGGGGCACTGCAAACGGAACATGACCCCCATCAACGTCTGCATTCCAAAACATTACTACTTCCTTTCCAAGCCCTGCCGTGCACCCAAACAGTTTCCCTCCACATATGGGGTATCAGCGTACTCAGGACAAATTGGACAACAACTTTTGGGGTCCAATTTCCTTGGCAAAAATCAAAAATTTGGGACTAAAAAATCATTTTTGTGGAAAATTGTTTTTTTTTTTTTTCACACCGAGGCATTATAAACTTTTGTGAAACACTTGGGGGTTCAAAGTGCTCACCACACATCTAGATAAGTTCCTTTGGGGGTCTAGTTTCCAAAATGGTGTCATTTGTGGGGGGTTTCCACTGTTTAGGCGCATCAGGGGCTCTCCAAACGCGACATGGCGTCCAATCTCAATTCCAGCCAATTTTAGTTTGAAAAAGTCAAACGGCGCTCCTTCCCTTACGAGCTCTGCCGTGTGCCCAAACAGTGGTTTTCCCCCACATATGGGGTATTGGCGTACTCAGGAGAAATTGTACAACAACTTTATCTGTCCATTTTCTCCTTTTACCCTTGTGAAAATAAAAAAAAGTTTGTAAAAGATCATTTTTGTGGCTAAAAAGTTAAATATTAATTTTTTCCTTCCACGTTGCTTCAGCTCCTGTGACGCAACTGAAGGGTTAATAAAATTCTTGAATGTGGTTTTGAGTATCTTGAGGGGTGCAGTTTTTAGAATGGTGTCACGTTTTGGTATTTTCTGCTATATAGACCCTCAAAGTGACTTCAAATGTGAGGCGGTCCCTAAAAAAAAATGGCTCTGTAAATTTTGTTGTAAAAATGAGAAATCGCTGGTCAACTTTTATCCCTTATAATTTCCTAACAAACAAAAATTTTGGTTCCAAAATTGTGCTGATGTAAAGTAGACATGTGGGAAATGTTATTTCTTAACTATTTGTGTGACATATTTCTCTGTTTTAAGGGAATAAAAATTCAAAGTTTGAAAATTGCAAAATTTTCAAAATTTTTGCCATATTTGCGTTTTTTTCAAAATAAACGCAAGTTATATCAAAGAAATTTTACCACTAACGTGAAGTACAATATGTCAGGAGAAAACAGTCTCAGAATCGCGAATATCCGTTGAAGCGTTCCAGAGTTATAACCTCATAAAGAGACAGTGGTCAGAATTGTAAAAATTGGCCTGGTCATTAACGTGCAAACCACCCTTGGGGGTGAAGGGGTTAACAGCTGGGTTAATCTGCTGACTAGCAGACACTGCTACTAGGCCCAAAATTATTGTCTGGGCTAGATGCAGTTAAAAATTTGTAATTATATCTACAGCCGGTGGCTACTCCGCTGACTAGCAGACACTGCTACTAGGCCCAAAATTAATGGTCGATTTTTCGGAAAAACCGAACTCTTCGAAATCTAGTTGCCCCCAGCAACACAACTCTCAAGTCCTTATCTTCATCTGCAACCCGGATAAATTCTAATCCGGGTTGTTTTGCATGTTGGACCTCTAAGTGTTTATGTTGCGTCTCTATTATGAATGGGGTGCAAGAATTTCAATCTCGTACCACAGGCACCAGTTTTAAAATCAACTGTCATGTCAATTGCCAATCGTGCTACATTATTTATTTAATTGAGTGCGGTTGTGGGTTGCAGTACATCGGTCGGACGATACAGACGATGCATGCAAGGCTCAACAAGCACTGTCAAAATATCCGAAATGGGTTCATGCTAAACAGTCTCTCAAAACATTTCTCCCTAGTGCACCAAAAGAATTTGAATTCGTTAAAACTCACTGTTATTGACCAGATACCACATGATATGCCTGATCGGTATAATAATCTAATAAGGAGGGAGAGTTTTCTGGATTTTTAAACTTGGTACACTGACCCCTGAGGGGTTAAACCTCACTATTGAAAAAGTCACATAATATATGCATTTTGAGATTTATTTATTTATTGACTTTCATTTATTTTTCCCTGTGTACATTGTTTTTACTTTTTAGGTTGGTTTTATTCAATTTATCTGTTTTTTTTGTTTTGTTTTTTTTTTCTTTTTTCTTTTTTGCAGTCATATTTGCTTTTTTAATCATGTGGGTGTTCTGATTAATTGCCTTTTAATTTTCATTTGCTGCTCCACCTTTATATAGCTTTCCTACTCCATTCTATGTATAACTGCCACCTGAGGAAGACGGAGCTATTCCGTTGAAACTGTAGCAATATGTTATATGCTGAGCCGCCGCTAGGGGTCTCACTACCTGGATGTATTCAGAGGATAGAGAGGAGGGACTCGTTGGTAAGAGCATGAGACAGGAAGCATTCATGTAATGTGGCTGAGAGAACCTGCACACAATAAAGTAACCCGTTACCACAATCGTGTCAGAGGCATAAACAAGAAATAGAACATGGTGGCAGCAGGGCTGAACCTATAAAGAACAAGTGGACAGACAATCCAGGCAGCTTGTGGTACAAAGCTCAACTGTAAGTACAGTGCCCACAGTACAGCATTATGGAGACCGCATTAAAACCTCCTCAGAGACTAGACATCATGTCCTCAAATCTATCGCAGACCTGGAGATATTGGAAGGAGGAGTTTACTCTGTATGTGGATCTTACAGTAGACACCAATGATCAGAAGCGTAAGGTGAAGCTCTTCTACTATCTGATTGGAGAAAAGGCAGAGAACTTGCTCAGACCCTGATCCAGGACGGTACAGACAGTCTGGCAGACATTGTACAGGCATTTGATAAGCACTGTGACCCCAAGAAGAATGAGACAGTGGAAAGATTTAAGTTTTTCACCAGAAATCAGGAGATGGGAGAGAATATAGACGCATATGTGACTGAGCTGAAAAGACTGGCAGCAACATGCAGCTTTGGAGAGATCAGAGATTCTCTTATCAGAGATAGAATAGTGTGCGGCATCAGAGAGCCACAGCTAAGAGAGAGACTGCTGAGAGAGGGGGAGTTAACCCTAGAGAAATGCATGCAAATAAGCAGAGCTGCAGAGCTAACAAGAGACAGCCTGAAGATGATGGCAGACACCACTGAGGAGCCAGTACATGCAGTAACCATGAGAGGAAAAGCAGAGCACCAAGCGAGAATAGTCCAATGCAGATACTGTGGCAGAAGACATGAGAGAGACAAAGAGAAGTGTCCAGCATTTGGACAAAGCTGCAGGACCTGTGGTAAGATGAATCATTTCGCAGCTCTCTGCAGACTTAAGCCCTTTAAAAAGCACAGAGAAATTCACAGTGTGACACAGGACAATGACAGTGACAGTGCAGAAGATATTACATGGATACAGCTACAGTCTGCAACAGAGAATGTCAATACAGTCAGACAGCCAGAACCTAAAGATACAAGACAACTGTTTGCAACTCTTTTATTAAATGACAAACCCATTAGATTTCAGTTGGACTTTGGAGCAAGTTGCAATGTCATACCGGAGGATCTACTAAATGAACAGGTGTTCATTTAACCTACTGATAAGGTACTTATGATGTACAACAAAACGATACTGAAACCTCTTGGGACATGCAAACTGAAGGTTAGTAACCCATGCAACAGAAAGAGTTATAGAGCCCAATTTACAGTGCTGCAGGGTGGTGACCACATACCGTTACTAGGTATAAAAGCAGTTCAGGCAATGGACTTAATAAAGGTACAATTCCATAACATTATGTCTGTGGAAGTCAAACAGAGTATGAAGGATATCCCAAAAGCAGACAGCAATCTAGATTTACAGATTATAAAAACACAGTATGCGGATGTATTTGAGGGTGATGGATGTTTTGAAGGAAAACACAAACTGGAAATTGATAACACAGTACAACCTACCAGATTACCAACAAGAAAAGTGCCTGTAGCGCTACTTCAGCCATTGAAAGAAGAACTACAGGATTTAGAAAAGCGAGGCATGATAGAAGTCGTCCATCAGAGCACAGACTGGATAAGTAGTTTGTTCATAGTGCAGAAACCATCAGGAAAACTAAGAATTTGTATCGATCCCAAACCACTCAACAAAGCTCTCAAAAGGAATCACTATCTGATGCCTACTGTGAGGAACTCAGCCGGCCGCCACACGGTAGCCCGGGTATCACAGCTTCTGATACCACCGCCGCTACCAAATGTGACGGACGATCCCTTTCCTCCCACGTCACCAATGGGACGTAACTCCACAGGTACAGCTCTCCGGCGCCCCCCTTTGTCTCTCAGGTCAGTAAGAGAACTGCACCTAGAGCAAATGGCCGCCGGGGAAGGTGTCCTGCTACCCACTGGGTATTCTAAGATTCGTGATCAGAGTAAAAGCATCAGCCCAAGATTAATTTTATGGTTTAATTTGCCTTAAGGGCGCACTAGATAATTACAGAAATATACAGTAAAGCTATACAACGTAACTACAATGGAATGGCAGTCAGAGTAAAAATACGACAATAATGTACAAGGCTTAAAGGTATAAGCTATGGATCAATATTACCGGGTATTATGGTCATGGGAAGGCCTTGGCTCTGCCATTCCCAGGTACAGTCTTCAGTTCCTGAATAGTCCCTTGGTCTTTCCTAGACCATCTTGTTGGCTTCTGTGTGTGAAATGGAATGAGACCAGCAGCCTGGTCATGGCTAGTTCTTAGACCTGCTAGGCCCATCCCCATTGCTTTGAAGTACGCATATTAATTGGCCTGCAATTCATATGGAGCAGGAAACAATGCCTGAGCTCGGGCTATTTACCATACGACTGACCATCTTATTCAGTCACTGGCCTAAACTAATTAGCATGTAAAGGCCTATTGATTCCTAGTGGACATCAAAACCTGTCGTACTGGATATGCTAATAGGCAATGTGTAGCTAAAAGTCTGTGGCTGTGTGAACTGACAAAATGGAGGCTGGTACAGGCCCTATACAAAATGGCGACAACCTTTTCCTTACACCTACAATAGAGGATGTGCTACCAGATTTATCAAAGGCAAAATATTTTCAGTTTGTGACATAAAAAATGGATTTTGGCATGTGGAACTGGATGAAGAATCCAGTTTATTGACAACGTTTTCTTCTCCATTTGGTCGCCGTAAATGGCTGAGAATGCCCATGGGACTGACACCAGCTCCAGAAATATTTCAGCAGAAGCTGATGCAAGCTTTGGAAGGACTCCCAGGGGTAAAGATGATAGCAGATGATATATTAATAGTGGGAGAAGGTGACGATATGCAATCTGCAATAAAGAATCACGATACAAGGATGCTACGATTTTTAGATAGGTGTAGAGAAAAAAGGATAAAGTTGAACTTGGAAAAGTTGAAACTGAAAATGACGGAAGTGCCATATATAGGACATCTGCTAACCTCAAATGGAGTGAAAGTGGATCCAGAAAAGGTGAAGGCGATACAAGAGATGCCTACCCCAACAGATGTGTGTGGAGTACAACGATTTTTGGGCATGGTGAATTATCTGTCCAAGTTTTGCAAGAATCTATCAGACATGTGTGAGCCAATGAGACAGCTAACTCACAAAGATGTGTTGTGGGAATGGACAGAAGCACAGGAGACGGCTTTTCAATCAGTAAAGACAGCCATTGCAGACACAGCAACCTTAAAATATTTTGATCCACAGTTAGAGGTGGTAGTCCAATGTGATGCGTCAGAAAAAGGCCTAGGTGCCACATTAATGCAAGAGCGGCAACCAATCACATTTGCAAGCAAAGCGTTAACACCGACAGAGCAGGGATATGCCCAAATCGAAAAGGAGTTACTAGCTGTGGTGTTTGGAATGGAAAGGTTTCATCAGTACACATACGGTCGACAGGTAACAGTACAGTCCGATCACAAACCGTTGGAGAGCATTACAAAAAAAACACTACTAAATGCACCAAAGAGACTGCAGCGCATGCTTCTGCGACTTCAAAAATATGATTATGAAATTGGATATTGTCCAGGAAAAGACTTGTTGATTGCAGATACTCTAAGCAGAGCGTACTTACCCAACTCAGAGGATAAAGGACAAGAAATGGACAACATCAATATGTGTGATTATCTTGCAGTATCTGAAGATAAATTGAAACAAATACAGACCTTCACAGAAAAAGATAAAACACTACAGATATTAAAAACTGTGATCCTGCAGGGCTGGCCAAAATATAAGCAGCATGCTCCAAAGGAAGTTGCTCCATTCTTCCATATACGAGATGAACTGTCAGTACACCAAGGAATCATCATAAAGGGAGAAAGGGCAGTGATACCGGAGACTCTGAGAAGAGACATACTACAGAAATTACACTCGTCCCACTTGGGCATTGAAGGATGTTTGCGGCGAGCAATGATCACATAAAAAGTTACATAGCACAATGTGAGATATGTGCATCCGGCGGGGATAAACAACCGAAAGAGCCATTGCAACCGCATGCCGTTCCAAATAGACCATGGTCAAAAATAGGAATAGATTTGTTCACATTGGAGGAAAGAGAATACCTGGTAACTGTGGACTATTTTTCTAACTTTTGGGAAGTGGACCATTTGAAGGATACAAGAGCAAGAACAGTTATTAAAAAACTCAAGGCTCATTTTGCCAGATATGGGATTCCAGAGATTGTTTTTACTGATAATGCCGCTCAATTTAGGTCAGAAGAGTTCAAGGAGTTCAGCAAGTTATGGGAATTTGAACACAATACATCATCTCCTGGATATCCTCAAAGCAATGGCAAAGCGGAATCAGCGGTGAAAACAGCAAAGAAGTTGATTAAGAGAGCGAAACAGGCAGGGACAGATGTATATCTATCTATACTGGACCACAGAAACACACCTTCCCAAGGTCTAGACAGCAGCCCAGCACAGAGGCTTCTGAGTAAACGGACAAGGACACTCATACCAACAGCTAGTCGTCTTCTGAAGCCAAATCTGGTGAGGGGAATGAGGTCAAAACTAAAGAAAAATCAGGATAGACAAGCGTTCTATTATAATCAGTCGGCAAAAGATCTACCAGAACTGAGACAAAATGACAACATCAGGATGCAGCCGAGCAAATATGACAAACAATGGAGAAAAGCAAAGGTGCTCCAGAAACTAGGACCTAGATCCTACGAGATTGTGACAGAGGAGGGAAGAAAACTAAGGAGAAATCGGAGACATCTGAGGAAAACGCAAGAAGGATCTGATACATGGTCATATGAACAGTATCCTCATATCCAAGATGAGGAAACAGCAAGTCTAAGCAGAGAGGCTACAGGGATGGCCCAGGTTCAGAGTGGAGATTCTGGTCGGAGACAGGCAATACCAGATGCGGTAACGCCCGAATCGAGAGAACCACCGAATAGTGGCAGTAACGCATCGTATGTTACTAGATCGGGCAGAATGATCACAAAGCCAGCACACCTCAAGGACTATATATACAACCAAGTATTTTAAAGTATCTTAATAGCATGATGCTTGCCAGTTATGTTTATGTCACCAATATCTTGAATATTGAAATGTTCACATGTATGTTAGTTATATTAGCTTAGTTATTTCTTCAGTTAAAAGACAAAGGATGTAGCAATATGTTATATGCTGAGCCGCCTCTAGGGGTCTCACTACCTGGATGTATTCAGAGGATAGAGAGGAGGGACTCGTTGGTAAGAGCATGAGACAGGAAGCATTCATGTAATGTGGCTGAGAGAACCTGCACACAATAAAGTAACCCGTTACCACAATCGTGTCAGAGGCATAAACGAGAAATAGAACAGAAACGCGTTGTGGATATCAATAAATGAAGACTTTTTAATATCAGCTGAATTGAGTCCCTCGCGCTCCTTATGACCGGATTGCTTTATCATCACTTATGTCTGATCCTCTCTTGAGGTACCCGGCCGGAGCTGCAGCGGACAACCTTAATCTCATCTGCCTTTATCGCCAGCCTGGCGCTCCTTTGAAACCGTCTATCTGAATTTGGTTGCAAAATTATTGTCTGGGCTAGATGCAGTTAAAAATTTGTAATTATATCTACAGCCGGTGGCTACTCCGCTGACTAGCAGATACTGCTACTAGGCCCAAAATTATTGTCTGGGTTAGATGCAGTTAAAAATTTGTAATTATATCTACAGCCGGTGGCTACTCCGCTGACTAGCAGACACTGCTACTAGGCCCAAAATTATTGTCTGGGTTAGATGCAGTTAAAAATTTGTAATTAGATCTACAGCCGGTGGCTATTCTGCTGACTAGCAGACACTCAAGCTTTGTAGCAGACCTCTGATTCCCAGGCTATAGTATGAGTAAACAGCTCTAGTCTTCACACTCAACCATCTGTGTTATCCCAAGCCATAGTGTACGTAGTTTCTTACGGTTAAAAGGGGGGTGGGGAAAGACCCAACCCACCTGTAATTGACGATGCCAACGTCACGTAAAACACAGCAAGGGGACTCCAAAAAGAGTCTCCATTTTTTCCAAAAATTTGGGGCACAGACACCACTTAAGTAGCATCAATTGCCCCAGAGTTGCTTAAAACGGTTGGTGAGGTGATTTGAACAAATCCTCAAGCTTTTACTCTCCCAGGATGACACAGGGGTAGAAAAGTCCTTGCAGATCCATGATTTGTTCATCTTTATGAACGTGAGTCTGTCTACATTCTCAGTGGACAGCCGCGTGCGCTTATCTGTCAAACTCAGCACACCACCAGCAGCGCTGAACACACGTTCAGAGAGAACAAAAATTATTATTAATTTGAAAGCTGGTGGAGCTTAGTATAAATGGCCTATTAGAATGAGTACCACACACTGCTACAGGCCCAAAATTATTCTACAGGCAAGATGCAGCTAAAATTATTATTAATTTGAAAGCTGGTGGAGCTTAGTATAGATGGCCTATTAGAATGAGTACCACACACTGCTACAGGCCCAAAATTATTCTACAGGCAAGATGCAGCTAAAAATTATTATTAATTTGAAAGCTGGTGGAGCTTAGTATAGATGGCCTAATACAATGAGTACCACACACTGCTACAGGCCCAAAATTATTCTACAGGCAAGATGCAGCTAAAAATTATTATTAATTTGAAAGCTGGTAGAGCTTAGTATAGATGGCCTAATACAATGAGTACAACACACTGCTACTATGCCCAAAATTATTGTCCAGGCAAGATGCAGATAGAAATAATTTTTTTTATATAAGGCTGGTGGAGCTTTGTATAGATGTCCTAATACAATGAGTATCACAGACTGCTACTATACCCAAAATTATTGTCCAGGCAAGATGCAGATAGAAATTCTCTTTTTTTATAAGGCTGGTGGAGCTTTGTATAGATGGCCTAATAGAATGAGTACCACAGACTGCTACTATGCCCACAATTATATTACAGGCAAGATGCAGCCAAAAATTAGGAGTATTTCAATGCTGGTGGAGCTTTGTATAGATGGCCTAATACAATGAGTACCACAGACTGCTACTATGCCCAAAATTATTGTCCAGGCAAGATGCAGATATAAATTCTTTTTTTTTTTATAAGGCTGGTGGAGCTTTGTATAGATGACCTAATACAATGAGTACCACAGACTGCTACTATGCCCACAATTATTCTACAGGCAAGATGCAGCAAAAAATTATGAGTATTTCAATGCTGCTGGAGCTTTGTATAGATGGCCTAATAGAATGAGTACCACAGACTGCTACTATGCCCACAATTATATTACAGGCAAGATGCAGCCAAAAATTAGGAGTATTTCAACGCTGGTGGAGCTTTGTATAGATGGCCTAATACAATGAGTACCACAGATTGCTACTATGCTCAAAATTATTGTCCAGGCAAGATGCAGATAGAAATTTTTTTTTTTTATAAGGCTGGTGGAGCTTTGTATAGATGGCCTAATACAATGAGTACCACAGACTGCTACTATGCTCAAAATTATTGTCCAGGCAAGATGCAGATAGAATTTTTTTTTTTTTTAAGGCTGGTGTAGCTTAGTTTAGATGGCCTAATAGAATGAGTAGCACACACTGCTACTATGCACATAATTATTGAACAGGCTAGATGCAGCTAATAATTAGGAGTGATTTGAACACTGGTGTAGCTGACAAAAAGTGATAGCAACTGCTGTAACCTAGCCCTGAAAAGGGCTACAATTACAAATAGTCACTGTCCCAAGTTGACCTATCTGTCTATTTTAGGCCTCTTTCACACATCCGGCGGGCGCCTAAACGGCACCCCCGGCATTTTACCGCAGCGCCGCATGTGAAAAGCTTTCACACTTCCGGCGCCCAAAATGCGGTTTTTTGCCGGATGGTTTCTGATGCTTGGAGAGATAAGAAACCATCGGCAAAAAAAAAAACGTTACATGCAGCGTTTTTCCCGGACGCCGCAATGTACATTTGCGCCGCATCCGGACAAAACCGCATGCAACGCATTGACATGCGGCGCCATGCGGCGCTAATGCATGTCAATGCGAAAAAAGCCGCATGCGGCGCATCAGATTTTCAGATGCGGCGCTGCGGGAAAATGCCGGGGGCGCCGCAAGGGGAAAAAACGGATGTGTGAAACTAGCCTAAGAGTAAGCACAGACCTGCCTGCTAAAACTGCTAGGAACTGATGTAACGTAGCCCTCAAAAGGGCTGCAATTATGAACTAGTCCCTACTCCCTAAACCTTCCTCTCTATTTCTCAGCGATTTCGCTTGCAAGTCGCAGTTGCGCAATGCACACACAATATAGCGCTAACAGCAGCAGTGCCGTCTAACACTGAGCTGCAGCAATGAGAAAATGGTGGCGAGGGGGGAAATGGCTGGGTCTTATAGTGCAAGGACATGTGACATACACAGCCAATGACACATGCCCTTGCTTGTGTGAAAAAAAAGCACCTCGCTCCGTGTGAGCGCTGCTGATAGGCTGACAGACTGCACCACCCACTGGAAATGATGGAAATAGAAAAAAAAATGGAGATCTTCATTATTTCTGCAGAGATCCATGCCATGCCCCTCTCCCGCCCCGCTGGACACTCAAAATGTGTATTAACAGTGATTCTCAGCATAACTGCGAAAAATCCAGTGACGATTTACGTGCACGAACAGTTATCGAACATAACCTCGAACAGCCAAATTTTTTTCCAAATCGTTCGGGTTCGTCGAACGACTCGAACAACACCCAAAACAGCTCGAATTTGAGATTGGCGAACAGTTCGCTTCGAACACCGCTCATCTCTACTTATAGGTTCCTGACAAGTGTCTCTCTTTGGTAATGTTCACACGCAGTGCTTTTCTGCATATTTTTCTACAGACAAAACCAGCTCTTTTGGTAGGAAAAACACTGTGTTAAAAAGTCCATTTTGCAGAGTTTTTTTATGCTTTTTTTGGCTGCTGATTACATGTGTACTTTGTCTCCAGTACATGACTAATAAGGTTTGTTTTATGCACCAAAAAGTCTTCTAAACCGCAGCGAAAAACAGTGCAAAAAGATTTCAATTATTTGTTGCATTTTTTCAGTTCCTCATTGCTTTCTATGGGTGAAAAAACGCTGCAAAAATGCTGGAAAAAAATGACAATTTTGACTTCAAAACCGCTGAAATTCTCAAATTCAGTCAGAAAAAAAAGAAGCACATGCATGAGATTTTTGAAATTTCATAGTATTTGTTGGTACTGTAAAAAGCAGTTTTTAATTTGCAATAAAAACCGCTGCATGTGAACATAGCCTTTCAGCGCCCACAATTAGACCTTTGATTTCACCTCCAAATCCTGTTCTCTAGGGACTTAACACTCCATCTGTCAATGTCCCATCATATCAAAGGTATTCAGTCAAGGGTAATGTTTAGTGTCCCACTATCAGTATTACTTGACTCTCAAGGATTCAAATGGGTTTTTCAGCTGTATCAAATAGATGGATTTGGTTCACCTAATAACTATATTATACAGCTCTTCACAGGTGATGTAGTAATCTCACTCCACCATTGCAACATTTTGTGCATGGCAGAGGATCAAGTTTTCACTCCGAATGGCCAAAGTCTTGCTTGGACCACAGATAGTTCAGCCTAGCACCATTTATGCTGCACCACATTCTGCATAATGACACTAATCCTTCCAAATTAATGAGATCCTTTCAGCACCCCTTGCAAGTGTAGTAGTGCCGCATAATGGCATCTTTGTACTCCTGGTGGCTACCAGATTCTTATTGGGCTTAGCGAGAATAAAGCATCTTGCTTATGACTGTCCGCCAAAGGTTTCCTATTCTTTCATTCAGTCACAGTAACACATGTACAGAAAATAAGTCTGGTCTAATGTCACAAGCTCATTGGTCATTTTCTCCAACAAGGATTTCTTAATAGACTATTTTAAATGAAAACTGCAGTTTTTACTGGCATTTCCCTTAATCATATGTCAACAAGTCTTCTCCTCTCTTCTTCCTTACATAATTTAATAGATAGATTTAAGAAATTCACAAGTCCATTAAGTTCAACCTTTCTCCACCAGTCATACATTCCCTATCACTAGATTATTTATAACCCACAATACCATTTGTTGTGTGAAAACATCCATCCTTTTAAATGTCCTTATAGAGTCTGCCATTGCTGCATCTTGTGTTTCGACAGTACACATTCTGACTGCTCTAACTGTAAAGAACCCATTCCTATTTAGCTGCCAGAAACGCCTTTCTTCCATGCATAATGAGTGCTCTCTGGTTCTTTGTAAGGTCTTTGGAAAGAAGAAGTCGTGTGCCAGTCCTTTGTATTGACCACACATGCAATTATACAAATAAATGAGATATCCCTTTTGTGACGTCTTTTTCCTAAGCTAAACAAGCCCAACTTTTCCAACCTCTCTTTTTCTAAGAGGCCTTCCATCCCTTGTAATATAGTTGCCGCCTTTGAACTGACTCTAACTTCTGAATATCCTTTTTAAAATGTGGATCCCAAAACTTGATCACACTTTCAAGATTTGGCATTATAACTGATTTATAGCATAGTAGTAATATATTTGGATCACAGGATTTTTTTCTCTCTTTTTTTATGTCTTAAAATTTTTTTTGTTTTTGCGGCTGCTGCTTGACATTGTGTACTGCTGCTCAGCCTACTTTTAACCAGAATACCCAAGTCCTCCTGTTCTGAAAATCGCACTATATTTCTATTTAATATTTATGCAGAAACTTGTTTGTTCTTTTTTAATTTTTCTTCTTCCTTTACTATATACATATTTATTATTATTATTATTACTTTATTACTGTTATTTAACCCCTTTCTTCCATCTAACGTACTATTCCGTCCATGTGACATGGGACTTAATTACCATAGATGGAATAGTACGTCATACGCAATCAGCCTCGCTCACGGGGGGAGCGCGGCTGATTGCGGCCGGGTGTCAGCTGATTCTCACAGCTGACATCTGGCACTAAGTGCCAGGAGTGGTCACAGACCGCTCCCGGTACTTTAAACTGAGACCCTCAGAGCAACGCAATGTGATCACATTGCCCCAAGGGCCTCCTCCCTGCAGGCCCCTGGATCCAAGATGGCCGCGGGGTCCTTCCGGGTCCTGCATGGAGGTGGCTTGTCAGTGTCTGCTGAGAGCAGGCGCCGGCAAGCCTCCTGCACTGCTTGTCAGATCGCTCATCTGACAGAGTGCTGTGCAAACTGTCAGATCAGCGATTCCACACTACTGTATATAGTGATGTCCCACCCTGGGACAATGTAAAAATGTAAAAAAAAATATATATAAACATGTGTAAAAATATTTTTTTAAAAATCCCTAAATAAAAAAATAAAAAATATTTCCCCAATAAACACATTATTACTATGTAAATAAAAAAACAATAAAAGTACACATATTTAGTATTGCCGCGTCCATAACGACCCGCCCTATAAAATTGTCCCACTAGTTTAGTGAACCCCATAAAAAAAAAAACAAGGCAAGAAAACAATGCTTTATCATCATACCGCCGAACAAAACGTGGAATAACACGCAAAAAAAGTGGAATAACACGCAATCAAAAGATGGATATAAATAAACATGGTACCGCTGAAAATGTCATCTTGTTGCGCAAAAAGCGAGCCACCGTACAGCATCATTAGCGAAACAATAAGAAAGTTATAGCTCGCAGAATAAAGCAATGCAAAAATATTTTTTATATAAAATTGTTTTTATTGTATAAAAGCGGCAAAACATAAGAAAATGATACAAATGAGGTATCGCTGTAATCGTACTCACCCAAAGAATAAAACTGATTTATCGGTATAAATGCCCTCCCAAAAAAGAAATTCATGAATTGCTGGTTTTTGTTCATTCTGCCTCCCAAAAATCGGAATAAAAAGCGATCAAAAAATGTCTTGTGCCCAAAAATGGTAGCAATAAAAACGTCAACTCATCCCACAAAAAATGAGACCTCACATGTGGGCCAAAATATAGAAAAATTATAGCTCTCAAAATGTGGTGATGCAAAAACTATTTTTTGCAATAAAAAGCGTCTTTTAGCGTGTCACAGCTGCCAAACATAAAAACCCACTATAAAAACCCGCTATCAATAGTAAATCAATCCCCCTTTATCATTCCCTTAGTTAGGGAAAAATAATAAAATAAAAAAGAAATGTATTTATTTCCATTTTCCCATTAGGGTTAGGGTTAGGGTTGGGATTACGGTTAGAGGTGTGTTAGGGTTAGGTTTGTGGTTAGGGTTATGGTTAGGGTTAGGGTTGGGACTAGGGTTACGGGTGTGTTAGGGTTATGATCAGGGTTACGGGTGTGTTGGGGTAGGGTTGGAGTTAGAATTGGGGGGCTTCCACTGTTTAGGCACATCAGGGGCTCTCCAAACGTGGAATGGCATCTGATCTCAATTCCAGCCAATTCTGCGTTGAAAAAGTCAAACGGTGCTCCTTCCCTTCCGATCTCTGCCATGCGCCCAGTGGTTTACCCCCACATTGTCATGTGTGCATTGCCACGAAGATCGTCGCGGTTGCACATTTTGACTTCTCACAGCTGAGCTGCTGTTTCTTTGTGTTTGGCAGCTAGGGAGTTAATTCTGTCTGTGCTCGGTGCTGGGACTGGGTGCAGTTTCTCCCGGCTGCAATTGATTATTTGTTGATTGGTTTCCTTTAAATTCCTGGTGGTCTGCTTGGGGAGTTGCCAGTGAAACCTTCATGCAGACCACAGATAGGAATGAATCTGTATAGACTTTAGTTGTGAGCTCCTTAGTTGTTCTAAGCTCAACTTGGTTAGAGTTTATTTCCCAGACCATTTATGTTCCTTTGGTGTTTGAGTGTGTATGCAAGCGAGTGTTATCCTGTCTGTCTTATATGTCTAATCTGTGTATTTAGCTGAGATCAGCCCATATCCCTTTGGTGGTAGTCAGGATCCTTCTTAGGACTGATTACAGGGTTCAGGGTCTTATAGGAGACAGGGTTAGGTTGGAGACTTGGACCTCTGAACCATTATCAGTACCTCCAAGGTGAGGGATTAGTTAGGACCCCAGTTTAGGGTCAGGTTAGATCCCGGTCCACCTCTTTCCTGTTTCAGCTCATCAAGTCCTCAAGATTAACCTGGGTTCAGCAGATATCGTGTCAGGTAAATCTATTCTATACTTACATGCTGATGTTGCTATACTAGTTGTTGTATAGAGTGTTGTTCCTGTATTAATAGTTTACTGACATTGTATACATATCATTAGACAGTGTGACATTTTCACTGGCCATAAAAATTATCTCCAGTTACCATGGATCCAGTAGCCCAGCTGGCTCTGCAGTTGCAGGGATTATCCATGGAGCTGACGGACATTAAGTCCAAAGTTTTGTCTCCCCTGGAGCAAACCAGAGTTGAACCTAAAGTAGCTCTCCCGGACAGGTTCACTGGTGGGCGAGACAAATTTTTCACCTTCCGGGAGGCATGTAAATTGTATTTTCGGCTTCGGCCTCGATCATCAGGGAGTGAGGAGCAGAGAGTGGGAATTGTTATCTCACTTCTGCAAGGGGACCCTCAATCCTGGGCATTTTCCCTTCCTCCGGGATCCCCGGCTCTACTGTCTGTAGATCAATTTTTTACTGCCCTGGGATTGGTATATGATGACCCAGATCGGGTCTCTCTTGCTGAGACAAAATTACGTAAGATACAGCAGGGAGATCGTCCGGCAGAGGAATTTGCTTCTGAGTTTCGTAGATGGGCCACAGATACTCAGTGGAATGACCCAGCTCTTAGGAGCCAGTTTTGTCATGGGCTTTCTGATAAATTAAAAGACGTTTTGGCTCAGTATGAGTCTCCTCCTTCTCTGGAGGCTGCTATGGCCTTAGCTATCCGTACTGATAGACGGCTTCGGGAGAGGGGTGAGGTAACCCCACTCCCTGTTGTTTCTCCACCTACCACTAAAGTCCCTTATGTTGAGGTTCCCCTTGTCTGTTCGGATGAGCCTATGCAGTTGGGAGGGACATCATTTCGTAGGAGGGGATTGGCGGTACGCCGCAGGACTAGAAGATGTTTTTTCTGCGGGAAAGAGGGACATTTTGTTGGAGAATGTCCATCCCGTGCCTTGTTGAGCCAAAAGTCGCCGGAAAACTGTTAATCCCAGGTTGTGTGGTGGACGACAACCTGGGAGTATGTATTTCATCCGCCAGTTCTTCTCAGTTCCTTGTACCAGTGGAGGTGGTAGTTGGTACAAGAGTGGAGAGATTGTCTGTTCTTCTTGATAGTGGTTCCGGGGCTAATCTGGTTGACGCTCAGTTTGCTCAGGCTCAAGGTATGCATCTGAGTGTATTGGTCAAACCGATCCCTATATTCTCCATTGACGCCAGGCCTCTCGGCCAAGGTAGCTTTGTTCATGAGGTTCATAACATTGACCTTCGGGTAGGGGCAATACATAGGGAACAATTATCTTGTTATGTGTTGGAGGGTCTACCTACTCCCATTGTGTTGGGACTTCCTTGGTTGGTTAAACATAACCCTGTGATTAATTGGCAGTCCAGAGAAATAAGCCAATGGGGTGAGTTTTGCAAAAGCAACTGCATGAACACAGTCATCAGTGCGGTCGTGCCTAGTACATTGCCTCCTTTTTTGGAGGATTTTGGGGATGTTTTCTCTGAGGAGGGGTGTCAGGAGTTGCCTCCTCATCGCGTGTTTGACTGCTCTATTAATCTTCTTCCTGATGCTAAGTTGCCTAAAGCTAGGTTGTATAATCTTTCTGGTCCTGAGAGGCAGGCTATGAAAGATTATATTTCTGAAAGTCTGGCCAAAGGGCATATTAGACCTTCATCTTCCCCAGTAGCCGCGGGGTTCTTCTTTGTGAAGAAGAAAGATGGAGGCCTACGCCCTTGCTTGGATTTCCGCGAACTTAATCGAATTACTGTTCGAGATCCGTATCCACTCCCTCTTATTCCTGATCTCTTGAATCAAATTGTTGGCGCCAAATGGTTTTCTAAATTGGATCTCAGGGGGGCGTATAATCTGATTAGGATAAAAGAGGGGGATGAGTGGAAAACGGCGTTTAACACGCCGGAGGGACATTATGAGAACCTAGTCATGCCTTTTGGTCTGACTACTGCACCAACAGTATTCCAACATTTTGTTAATGACATTTTTCGTCACCTTGTGGGGCTGTTTGTGGTTGTATATTTGGACGACATTTTAATTTACTCGCCAGATCTTGTGTCTCATCAGGAGCATGTGAGACAGGTGTTGCAGATCTTGCGAGACAATAAACTATACGCCAAACTGGAGAAGTGTGTATTTGCCGTACAGGAACTTCAGTTTTTGGGTTTTTTGGTGTCAGCCTCCGGTTTCCGTATGGACCCTGAAAAGGTGAGAGCAGTGCTTGAATGGGATCAGCCAGGGGATTTAAGGCTCTGCAGCGTTTTTTGGGGTTTGCTAACTACTACCGGAAATTTATTTGTAATTTCTCATCTGTCGTCAAACCTCTCACTGACATGACAAGAAAAGGGACGGATTTTTCTAAATGGTCGGACAAAGCTTGCCAAGCCTTTTCCTCTTTGAAGAAATGTTTTGCTTCGGCACCCGTTCTCATCCAACCAGATGCATCTCAGCCGTTCATTGTGGAGGTGGATGCGTCTGACGTAGGGGTGGGTGCTATATTGTCCCAGGGTCCGTCCCTGGTAAATGGCATCCGTGCGCTTTCTTTTCTAAGAAATTGTCGTCCGCCGAAAGGAATTATGATATCGGCAATAGGGAACTGTTGGCCATTAAGTTAGCTTTTGAAGAATGGCGTCACTTTTTGGAGGGGGCAGTCCACCCGGTTACCGTTATTACTGATCACAAGAACCTGTTGTATTTGGAATCCGCTAAGCGTCTGAATTCCAGACAAGCTCGATGGTCGTTGTTTTTTACCAGGTTTAATTTTGTCGTCACTTATCGCCCGGGGTCTAAGAATGTAAAGGCTGATGCCTTGTCTCGCAGTTTCCCAGGGGCCGGGAAAACGGATGACCCGAGTCCTATCCTTCAGGAGGGGGTGGTAGTGTCGGCTGTATTTTCTGAGCTTGAGGAGGAGGTGTTAGAGGCTCAGGGGGACGCCCCTGCAGGACCTCCAGGGAGACTGTTTGTCCCAAATCTGTTGAGACAAAAGGTTATTGAGGCACATCATAATTCTGCTCTAGCAGGACATCCAGGGAGTAAGGCTACTTTAGATCTCCTTTCTCGCCGGTTTTGGTGGCCTAATGCTAATAAAGATGTTATAACTTTTGTCGCGTCATGTGGGGTGTGTGCTCGCTCTAAAACCCCTCATACCCGTCCGTCTGGGACCCTTTTACCCTTGAAACTTCCGGAGCGTCCATGGACTCATTTATCTATGGACTTCATTACGGACCTTCCTCCGTCGTCAGGGAATACTGTCATACTGGTGGTTGTTGACAGGTTCAGTAAGATGGCACATTTCGTTGCTCTTCCTGCACTCCCTAATGCTAAAACTCTGGCGCAGGTGTTCATTAGGGAGATCGTTAGACTTCATGGGTTGCCTTCTGATGTGGTGTCAGATAGGGGGTCTCAGTTTGTGTCCAAATTTTGGAGGGCATTTTGTTTACGTCGGGAGATGCAATTGTCATTTTCCTCGGCTTTTCATCCGCAGACCAATGGTCAGACAGAGCGTCTGAATCAGAGCTTAGAGACATATCTCCGATGTTTTGTCTCAGAGAACCAAGAGGACTGGTCTTCTTTCTTGCCTCTGGCAGAGTTCGCTCTTAACAACAGGCGGAGTGAGTCCACTGGTAAGTCCGTCCCCGTTTTTTGGGGCATATGGTTTCCATCCCCAGTTTTGTACTTTCTATGGGGGGGGCCCTTCTGGGGTTCCTGAGGAGGAACGTTTCTCGTCGTCACTTGCTTCTGTGTGGAGAGGTGTATTGAATAATCTGAGTGCGATGGGGAACCGTTACAAACGTATGGCTGATAGGAGGAGAGTTTCTGGTCCAGATCTGAATGTGAACGATCTGGTATGGTTGTCTACCAGGAATATAAAACTTAAAGTGCCCTCCTGGAAACTGGGTCCCAGATTCATCGGGCCGTACAGGATCAGTTCCATAATTAATCCTGTGGCATTTCGTCTGGACCTCCCTCTTACGTTTAAAATTCATAATGTGTTCCACAAGTCATTACTTAAAAGGTATGTGGCACCAGTCATACCGTCACCTCTACCTCCTCCTCCTGTGTTGGTCAATGGTAACTTGGAATTTCAAGTATCAAAGATCATTGACTCACGTCTGAATCGCCGGTCCCTTCAGTACTTGGTGCATTGGAAGGGGTATGGTCCAGAGGAGAGGACGTGGGTCCCTGCGTCTGATGTTAACGCAGATCGTTTGGTTCGGACCTTCCACAGAACTCACCCGGGCAGGCCTGGCCCTGAGGGTCCGGAGGCCCCTCGTAGAAGGGGGGGTACTGTCATGTGTGCATTGCCACGAAGATCGTCGCGGTTGCACATTTTGACTTCTCACAGCTGAGCTGCTGTTTCTTTGTGTTTGGCAGCTAGGGAGTTAATTCTGTCTGTGCTCGGTGCTGGGACTGGGTGCAGTTTCTCCCGGCTGCAATTGATTATTTGTTGATTGGTTTCCTTTAAATTCCTGGTGGTCTGCTTGGGGAGTTGCCAGTGAAACCTTCATGCAGACCACAGATAGGAATGAATCTGTATAGACTTTAGTTGTGAGCTCCTTAGTTGTTCTAAGCTCAACTTGGTTAGAGTTTATTTCCCAGACCATTTATGTTCCTTTGGTGTTTGAGTGTGTATGCAAGCGAGTGTTATCCTGTCTGTCTTATATGTCTAATCTGTGTATTTAGCTGAGATCAGCCCATATCCCTTTGGTGGTAGTCAGGATCCTTCTTAGGACTGATTACAGGGTTCAGGGTCTTATAGGAGACAGGGTTAGGTTGGAGACTTGGACCTCTGAACCATTATCAGTACCTCCAAGGTGAGGGATTAGTTAGGACCCCAGTTTAGGGTCAGGTTAGATCCCGGTCCACCTCTTTCCTGTTTCAGCTCATCAAGTCCTCAAGATTAACCCTGGGTTCAGCAGATATCGTGTCAGGTAAATCTATTCTATACTTACATGCTGATGTTGCTATACTAGTTGTTGTATAGAGTGTTGTTCCTGTATTAATAGTTTACTGACATTGTATACATATCATTAGACAGCGTGACACACATATGGGGTATAAGCGTACTCAGGATGAATTGCACAATAACTCTTGGGGTCCAATTTTTCTGTTACCCTTGGGAAAATAAAAATTGGGGGCGAAAATATCATTTTTGTGGAAAAAATATGATTTTTTATTTTTATGGCTCTACGTTATAAACTTCTGTGAAGCAATTGGGGGTTCAAAGTTTTCCCCACACATCTAGACAAGTTCCTTGGGGGTCTAGTTTCCAAAATGGCATCATTTGTGGGGGGTTTCCACTGTTTAGGCACATCAGGGACTCTCCAAACGTGACATAACGCCCGCAGACCATTCCATCAAAGTCTGCTTTCCAAAACGTCACTACTTCCCTTCCGAGCCCCGACATGTGCCCATACAGTAGTTTTCTCCCACATATGGGGTATCAGCGTACTCGGGACAAATTGGACAACAACTTTTGGGGTACAATTTCTCCTGTTACCCTTGAGAAAATAAAAAATTGGGGTCTAAAAGATCATGCTTGTGGAAAAAATATGATTTTTTTTATTTTCAAGCTTGGATGTTATAAACTTTAGTGAAACACCTAGGGGTTCAAAGTTCTCACCACACAACTAGGAAAGTTCCTTGGGGGGTCTAGTTTCCAAAATGGGGTCACTTATGGGGGATTTCCACTGTTCAGGCACATCAGGGGCTCTCCAAACGCAACATGAAGTCCGATCTCAATTCTAGCCAATTTTTCGTTGAACGAGTCAAACAGCGCTCCTTCCCTTCCATGCTCTGCCATGCGCCCAAACAGTGGTCTACGTCCACATATGGGGTATCAGCGTACTCAGGACAAATTGCACAATAACTTTTGTGGTCTTTTTACCCTTGGGAAAATAAAAATTTGGGGTGAAAAGATCATTTTTGTGGAAAAAATATGATTTTTGAATTCTATGGCTCTACGTTATAAACTTTTGTGAAGCCCTTGGGGGTTCAAAGTGCTCACCATACATCTAGATAAGTTCCGTGAGGGGTCTAGTTTCCAAAATGGTGTCATTTGTGATTGGCTTCCACTGTTTAGGCACATCAGGGGCTCTCCAAACGCGACATGGCATCCAGCCAATTCTGCTTTGAAAAAGTCAAACGGCGCTCCTTCCCTTCCAAGCTCTGCCTTGCACCCAAACAGTGGTTTACCCCATATATACGGTATTGTCGTGCTCTGGACAAATTTCTCAACAACTTTTGGGGTCCAATTTCTCCTGTTACCCTTGGGAAAATAAAAAATTGGGGTCGAGAAGATAATTTTTCTGGAAAAAATTATGATTTTTTATTTTTACGGCTCTACGTTATAAACTTCTGTAAAGCACTTGGGGGTTCAAAGTGCTCACCACACATCTAGATAAGTTCCTTAGGGATGTTGTCACTTGTGGGGGTTTCCACTGTTTAGGCGCATCAGGAGCTCTCCAAACGCAACTTCTCAATTCCAGCCAATTTTGATTTGAAAAAGCAAATGGCGCTCCTTCCCTTCCAAGCTCTGCCGTTCGCCCAAACAGTGGTTCCCCCCACATATGGGGCATCAGCGAACTCAGGACAAATTGCACAACAGCTTTTGTGGTCCAATTGCTCCTGTTACCCTTGGTAAAATAAAAAAAAATTGGATCTGAAGTAAATATTTTGTGAAAAAAGTTAAATGTTAATTTTTATTTAAATATTCCAAAAATTCCTGTGAAGCACCTGAAGGGTTAATAAACTTATTGAATGTGGTTTTGAGCACCTTAAGGGGTGCAGTTTTTAGAATGGTGTCACTTTTGGTATTTTCTATCGTATAGACCCCTCAAAGTGACTTCAAATGTGATGTGGTCCCTAAAAAAAACGGTGTTGTAAAAATGAGAAATCGCTGGTCAGCTTTTAACCCTTATAACTTCCTAACAAAAAAAATGTTGGTTCCAAAATTGTGCTGATGTAAACTTGATATGTGGGTAACTATTTTGTGTGACATATTTCTCTGTTTTAAGGGCATAAAAATTCAAAGTTTAAAAATTGCAAAATTTTCTAAATTTTCACCATATTTCCATTAGTTTCATAAATAAACGCAAGTTATATCAAAGAAATTTTACCACTTTCATGAAGTACAATATGTCAGGAGAAAATATTCTCAGAATCGAGAAGATCCGTTGAAGCAGTCCAGAGTTAAAACTTCATAAAGGGACAGTGGTCAGAATTGTAAAAATTGGCCCGGTTATTAACGTGCAAACCACTCTTGGAGGTTAAGAGGTTAATATTATCACAATTGCTATTAAAATGTTTCTTTACTTTTGAATATTTTCTTGGTTTTCTATATATAGAGAAGAAAAAAAACTTCAGTAAACAGAAAGCCTGTTCCCGGAATATGCCCTAGAAATATATTACAATAGATCCGTCTGGGATTTCATCCATAGATAGCCATTAATATTCAGCTCTCAATGTGAACCAAGAACATCTACTGCTGAAATGTGTAAAATAAGATTTGTACTTACACTGTGGTTACATCTTGAGTGGTAGTTAGGGTATCATTTCATGCAATTTTTCCCCACACTCAAGGTCATTCTATTGAACCAATGCAATCAATTTTCTCTACACTTATCTTGTCGTAGACAAAATAATAAACAAATATCAAATAAATTATAGGGAAAAATAAAAACTATTTTATTATGGTGTTTTATGTATTTATTTTTTTGATGTATATTTTGGTTACTTTAATTTGGAGGTGTTAATGTGTTTCTAGCAGTGTGACAATAGTCCCAATTCATGTGCATGGTAATCTTCTGTACACACCCGTATTTCGAGATTCATTTCTCTGCAACGGTTTAGGAACAGACAAACAACATTCATGGGGAAAACAGATCCAGTATAAAACCAAAGGGGCCTCTGACTATACAGTAGTGCTGCTGGGCTGTGTGTCCCCTCTCTGCTTGCCTTCCTTGTCCACCATACATTGTATGTTATTTTTTTGCCATTTATAATTCCACCAGTGATGCATCTGCGTGGCTTGATTGTGCTGGGAGTTTTTATAAAAGATGGATTATGGTATGATATGTATATTATATTGAATACATTTTTGCTTTAGTCCTCCATATTTCATAGTCCAGTTTATACAGGCTCGGACTGGCCCACCGGAGAACCGGAGGATTCTCCGGAGGGCCCAGGAACTGAAACCTGCTGGCATACTGGCCAGCAGCTGCCTAGGGCCCCCCACTGCTCCAGGGGCTACCAGCCAGTGGCTATGAGGCCCCTGAGTCAAGGGGGCCACCCTGTGCCAGCGTAGCAGCATCTGGAGACAGGATCCTGTCCCCGCTGCTAAAGCTAAATGAATATTCACGCTTCCCCACGCCCCTATGGGCGTGGAGAGGCGTGAATACTATTTCTCTTTAATAGCAGGCAGCATTAGCCACAGGCTGCAGCTAACACTGCCTGCATGTAAAGCCCCACCACTGCACCACACACACAAAGCACCGCACCACAAACATACACACAGACTCACAGCACAGCACATCCCGACGTCCTGCTTCCTGCCCGGCTCTTCCTGTCTGAGACAGCCCAGCTGGATGACGTCATCATCCAGCATGGTGTCTCAGACAGAAAGCTGCTGGCCAGGAAGAGGCTGTGCTGTGTGCCTTTGTGCCTGGTGTGTGTATGTGGTGCTTTGTGTGTGAGTGTGAGAGAGTGATGCGGTGCTTTGTGTGTGTTAGTGAGAGACAGGGTTGGTGGGGGGAGGCAATGATGGAGCTGATGGGCAATGATGGCGGTGAGGGAGGCAATGATGAAGGTGATGGGCAATGATGGTGGGGAGGCAATGATGGAGGTGATGGGCAATGATGGCAGTGGGGGAGGCAATGATGAAGGTGATGGGCAATGATAGTGGGGGGAGGCAATGATGGAGGTGATGGACAATGATGGTGGGGGAGGCAATGATGGAGGTGATAAGCAATGATGGTGGGGGAGGCAATGATGGAGGTGATGGGCAATGATGGCGGTGGGGGATGCAATGATGAAGGTGATGGGCAATGATGGTGGGGGAGGCAATGATGGAGGTGATGGGCAATGATGGTAGTGGGGGGAGGCAATGATGAAGGTGATGGGCAATGATGGTGGGGAGGTAATGATGGAGGTAATAAGCAATGATGGTGGGGGAGGTAATGATGGAGGTGATGGGCAATGATGGTGGGGAGGCAATGATGGAGGTGATGGGCAATGATGGTGGGGAGGTAATGATGGAGGTGATAAGCAATGATGGTGGGGAGGCAATGATGGAGGTGATGGGCAATGATGGTGGGGGGAGGCAATGATGGAGGTGATGGGTAATGATGGTGGTGGGGAGAAGGCAATGATGGAGGTGGTGATGAAGACAATGATGGGGTGGAGAGGGTCTGCATTATACTTTATGAGGGGGCTACATTACATTCTGTGGGGGGACTGCATTATTCTCAGGGGACTACAATATATTCTGGGGGGCTACATATTACTAAATGAGGGAGCTACAATATACTCTATGGGGGGCTGCATTAAATTCTGTGGTGGGGCTGCATTATTCTCTCAGGGGATTACATTATATTCTGGGGGGCTATATCATACTATAAGAGGGGCAGCATTATGCCCTATGAGGGGGCTACAGTACACTCTATGGGGACTGCATTATACTATATGAGGAGGGCTACATTATACCCTATGAGGGTGCTACATTATATTCTATGGTGGGGATTGGGTTATACCTTATGAGGGGGTTGCATTATATTTTGTGGAGTGCTGCATTATATTCTATGAGAGAGGGCTGCATTATATTTTATGAGGGGGGCTACATTATATTCTATGAGGGAGGATACATTATATTCTATGAGGGGGCTACCCCTCTATGATTCTACCCCAACCCATGCTACATAATTAAGACGTTTACTACCTTAAATTATACCCTGATATTAGCGTGGTTTACCACACAATTGGTGGTCTTGAATTTATTTCTATATAGCTACATAGTGGGCCCGAAGAATGATTTTTTCTGGTGGGCCCAAGGTGCTCCAGTCCGATGATGAGTTTATACATTTGTGTGTTATTATGTCACTGTGTATTATTTAACATACCGTCATCACCGAAGGGGTTGTGATAAGTCTATAGATGTAAAGTTTTCCTAACAGTTTGTTATTTTGGCCATGATTTCCCTAAAAAAAAGATTCTGCTGAATATGTCCATTTAACTTTTTTTTTTACTTTTAAAGTTTATTTACTGAATGTGTCAATTTACGGCTGCAACAGAATAATTATATCCACATCTCCAAATGCCTCCCTGCCCCAAGCACTGGTTAGAATACTATGTAACGTGCATATATCTTTGCTTGATTGGATGTTTTTTAAACAGCTTGGCTTCCTTATTCCACAGTCTTCATGAATTTTATGTTTAAGCCACAAGATATCACACAACCAATGCTGTGAATTTAGAGATGAGCAGATCGATCCATGGAGGATCGAGTCCAAATCAAATTTCCTTAAATGCGCAAGTGCCGTATAATTGAAACACTTTATGATTCAATTCTTGACGATCACAACTGTCTACTTCCAAAGTGTGTTTGTGTTGTAAAAAAAAATATATATTTTTTGCACAATTCTTTGTTGCAATAGTCCAACAATATATGTAATATGAAACCTGTAGACGCCACCAGAATACTGCTGTTGGTTACCATCCATCCTCCACTAACCAGATAAGTTGAGGTCACTTGGACAATAAATATTTTTACTTGCATATTCTACAGACATCATCACTGTCACCACTGGGGCTCACAATCTAAATTCCCTATTAGTATGTCTTTGGTGTGTGGGAGGAAACCCATGTAAACACAGAGAGAACATAGAAACTCCTAGCAACTGTTGTCCTTTGTGTAATTTAAATGCTAACCACTGAGCCACCGTGCTGCCAATATGATAATAAGGCTGTGTTGGTATTAAAATGCTCAAATGGGTTTCATATCCTTCAACAAACCTCCGAGTTGTATACATGTATTTTCTGGACAATTAGAGGTTTTGCAGTATTTACATTCAATTTTTTTGCGAAAATTCTGTACAGCTGGCCAATTCAAATTTCGAAATATATCTACATGAATTGGTGTAAACCTCGGAAAAGCCATTACATACAGTGGGTACAGAAAGTATTCAGACCCCTTTAAATTTTTCACTCTGTTTCATTGCAGCCATTTGGTAAATTCAAAAAAGTTCAGTTTTTTTTCTCATTAATGTACACTCTGCACCCCATTTTGACTGGAAAAAAAAACAGAAATGTAGAAATTTTTACAAATTTATTAAAAAAGAAAAACTGAAATAACACATGGTCATAAGTATTTAGACCC
>JARQOD010000006.1:59839332-59914972 GCA_033576555.1 Oophaga sylvatica | reverse complement strand
AAGAGAATTGAGAGGAAAAAAAACAGTGGCTGGACATTTAACTCCCTCCAACCACACCCTAGCGGTGGAGATATGGTATTTAGGCGTCCCGCCCATCTCTTACACCTACTCACCATGAAACCCGGACCTTGGTAACGACTGGTTTACTCTCAGAACATATCATTCTGGAGGGAAACTTATGAGTTTCACATCACGCATTATAACAACCTTTGTGGGACATATCTTCACTCACATACGGCGACAGTGACCCTGTCACCATATTAATAAATAATATTGGTGGTAGCGGAAAGTTCAATGAATTGAAATGAATGCTGGATCTACAACACATGAGACAAAAAAGAACTGAGGGCACCACCAAATAAATGGGATCCACCTGTGGCATGTCAAAAGAAACCATGAACCAACAAGAAGAAAGAAAAAGAATCATGCCACCTTGAAATACAATAGTATTTTATTGGTACAACAGAAAGACAGAAAAACATTAAAAAGTCATGAAATGACATACAAGAAATAGAATAGCCCAAAATAGAGCTACAGCCATCAATCAACTGACCCAAAATAAAGATTTATAATGTAATATTCAGATCTCCATACAGGACCTATAGATATGTATGGTCAGCACACCTAAAGGAAAACTAGTTCTTATATATTGCTATGCAAAAAGTTATAAAGTGTTACAGTTCTCCATAGGTATATACCATATATTGCTCAAATGCGCTAAAGATATATCTAATAGAGGGTCTGATAACAAAAAATTTCAAGGAATGAATGCAGAATGCAAAATTGCTTGAAAAGCACAAGACTGTCAGTGCATAAACAACAGCATTCCAAGCACTTGGACATGATATATGCAAAAGCTGTAAGTCACCTAAATGCTGTACAACCTGCAAAGATGCAAAGAAACAGTGTCTCATGTAAGGTGCTAAAAATATGCACCTCTACAAATTAAGTGCATTAAGATGGTTTATGGTCAATGGTGTAATAACCAGAGATCATATAAAAGATGAGCAAAAAAAAAAAAAATATATATATATATATATATATTACAGTACAGACCAAAAGTTTGGACACACCTTCTCATTCAAAGATTCTTCTGTATTTTCATGACTATGTCACCAGCAAAGCACCCCCACACCATCACGCCACCTCCTCCATGCTTCACGGTGGGAACTAGGCATGTAGAGTCCATCCGTTCACCTTTTCTGCGTGCAAAGCAGTAATCAAAGCAAAAGGTGGCTACTTTGAAGAACCTAGAATATAAGACATATTTTCAGTTGTTTCACACTTTTTTGTAAAGTGTAATGTATAATTCCACATGTGTTAATTCATAATTTTGATGCCTTCAGTGTGATTCTACAATTTTCACAGTCATGAAAATACAGAAAAATCGCTGAATGAGAAGGTGTGTCCAAACTTTTGGTCTGTACTGTATATATATATATATAATATATATATATATATATAAGTGTAGTGAGGGGCATATTCATATCACATGGTGCTCGTTTGAAAAAAGAAAGAATTGCCGAACTATCCGCATTGTCAGATCAAATACACAAATTAGAAATTAAGCACAAACTAGGCCTGGATCCAAGTACATTTACACATCTTTCCACAGTAAGACAAAAGATGCTTTTAATACTAGACCAGAAATCAAGCTGTCTCAGAGAACGTCTTAGGAATCGCTTCTACCAATTTGGTAATAAAAGTGGCAAGTTGGTGGCTAGAGCTATCAATCCACGTAACCCAACTACATACATCCCCTATATCAAAATCAAAAGTGGAAGGAAAGTCTATAACACTAAAGAAATTCTTTCAGGATTTAGTGAGTACTATAAAACATTATATAATATAGATGGCCGTTATAGAGATTTCCCATCTCCTGATTTCGTAGTAAGATCAGTTCATAATTACAACAGAACGATATTCCTTCTCTATCAGAAGATGAATTGATGGATTTGGAGAAAGAATTCACTTTAGAGGAAGTGTCTGAAACTATTGGTAGTCTGAAGCAGGGAAAGAGTCCCGGCCCAGATGGATTTTCTGTAGGTTTGTATAAGCAGGTCTCTGCTTTATTGGGTCCGATGTTTCTTGAGGTATGTAATTTCGTCTCTTCGGGGGAAGCCTTCCCTTCCCGGGTACTGACTGCTCATATCTCAGTACTACCGAAACCTGGCAAGGACCATTAGCTTTGCCCGATTTCCCTGATAAATCTAGATATCAAAATATACCCAAAGATGATTGCAAAGAGGCTAGGACTTCTGCCAAAATTGATAAATCAAGATCAAGTTGGTTTTGTGATGGGATGGGAGACGAGAGACAACACTATAAGGGCCATTTCATTGATAATGGGGCTAGGAGAGGGGGGGACCCCATGTGTATCCTGTCGATTGATGCTGAAAAGGCCTTTGACAGGGTACACTGGGAATTCATGTATTTCTATGCAGCTGAATGCTCCGGTCCCGAGTGCCGGGTATTGAGGTGAGAGACTCGCGCAAGTTTCCTGCATTCATACTCATACTGTAGGTTAGGCTGCAATGCCTACAGAAAACTTTGTGCAGCTCTACTTGGTGGCAAGACAATATCACCTGCCTCAGTGAAGGATTCCACTGTTTGGTTATGCCACTCATTTACTGTTTATCTGCATCATTTATTTCATGCTACGATGCCTCTCTTACAAATATGTCACAAAGCACAGCCATGCTACTTTACAGCAGTTTACAGCACAGATCCTAAATGACCTTTGTTGAATTTGTAATGTATAAACAATGCATTTCCTAATGAATAGAGTTGAATAATGAGATGTCCATCATTTATTAACATAAGTATCTGAATATTTATATCAACACTTTGGACAATTCCCGAGACTGCCAGTAGAATACTCGCACTGTCAAATATGCATTAAGAAAATGCCAAGCTCTCAAAGAGAATGTCACATACTGATGGTGAAACGGGAATGATTCCTATAAAATTCATTTCTTTGCACATATTGCTTTAATTGGTTATTATGCCAAGGGATATTACCAGGCCTTGTTGTTTTACTGATTCCATTGGGATAACATCCATTTAAGAAATTTAATGCAAGAGTTATAATTGACTCTATACTATTTTATTGCACTTTATGCAATAGTGGATCCCAGATGTGCTGTTCTATGTAAATAATGTGTTTTCTTACATTTCACAACTTTGGAGTTTTACCTTGGTGTCAAAGTGAAATCCCTAAAGTCCTTATGACAATCATATTCTTTAAAATAACACTGATTAGTGACAAGGGAAAATATAATAAAAAAGTAAGTTTACAATTCAGAAGCCATTGAGAAACTAAACAAGTTAAAATGATATAAAAGTAATACTTTACACATTCTTTTATGTCTATTTACCAATTTGCTGCATATAGATTTTTTTATTTTAGCTATCTGTGTTGCACTCTAGTAGAAACATGTTGGCCGGGTGGTGTACTTCAAAGCATTATACACTACTCACAAAAAGTTAAGGATGTTTGGCTTTTGGGTGAAATTTATGGAAAATGTAAAAAGCTCAGGCTACAGTGATATTTTATCATGACAGTAGGGCATTTAACTAGAAGCATGCAATGGTGATTTCCTCATCTCAAACAATTTACTGAAACAAAAATCAACCACAGTGGTGGGTATTCCCCCTCCAAAAAAATGTAATGTAGCCATGAGCATCAATTACAGCTTGACATCGATGTCCCATGCTGTACACAATGTCTGCTGAGGCATGTCATCCCACTATTCTTGAAGGGCGGCCCTCAGGCCATTGAGGTTCTGCAGTACAGAGTTACGAGCCTATACACAGCGACTCAGCTGATCCCATAAGTTTTCTAGGGGATTCAGGTTTGGAGAAAGTGCCGACACTCCATTTGTGGAACCCCAGTCTGCAGCAGCCATTCACTAATGATGCAACCTCAATGAGCTGGAGCATTGTCGTCCATCAAGATGAAATTAGTACTGTGTTGTTCATGCAGAGGCACAATGACTGGATTAATGATGTTATTCAAGTAGTAGGGGATTGTCACTGTACCATTATAGTTACGAGCCTATACACAGCAACTCAGCTGATCCCATAGGTTTTCTAGGGGATTCATGTTTGGAGAAAGTGCAGACCACTCCATTTGTGGAACCCCAGTCTCCAACAGCCATTCACTAATGATGCAACCTCGATGAGCTGGAGCATTGTCGTCCATCAAGATGAAATTAGTACTGTGTTGTTCATGCAGAGGCACAATGACTGGATTAATGATGTTATTCAAGTAGTAGGGGATTGTCACTGTACCATTCACAAAGTCAATCAAAAAAAGGAGAACAGCGGAGTAGCGGATTATATGTAATAAATATATGTAGAAATTTATTCAATATCAATGTAATACAAAAATACAGGATGTAAAGTACAAAAAATGTCATGGAAAACACAGAATCAGTGCAGGAAAGGTGAGAGAGGCAAAAGTCCTGTGCACACAAGCCCACACTAAAATGACCAATCAAAATATATACTAGAAGACGCCTATATAAACAAATATATATAAAGGAATATATATATTGTACAAATACATCCATAAACGATATAGGCGTTCTGGGTATGATCTGCATGCTTGAGCACTGGTCACGCCAAAAGATGATGTTCATCAAAGTAAAGCATCATATCAAACAAAGGTGCCTGGTCACTCCAAATGTCCCACAGGAATAAAGACAATCAATAAAACCTAATAAGAGAAGGGATAAAATATATATGGAATAAAAACAAAGAGTAGTAAAACCCAATTGAGCTGGGAATAGATGAGAGATGGGTGCAGGTAGGAACTTTACAAAAAGGAGGCAAAACTCAGGGACTCATTAAGACCCCTTGGACACATGGTGTCCAGAGTGACGATCCATCTGGCCTCTCGTTGGGCCTAAAGTCTTTTATAATTACCCCCCCTAATGCCTAAGTGGATAACGTCAATCCCCGTACCATAAAAGTCTTAGCATCGCAATTATGGAAGGCATTAAAAGGGTGAGGAATGGTCTTGAGGGTCTAGGGATCTTCCACTGTCCTCGCTGCCCGAATGTCCCGCACGTGCTCACGCACCCTGACACGTAGCTCTCTTGATGTAAGACCAACGTACAGGAGTTGGATAAAATAATGGAAACACCTGGAAACATCAACAAAAGTTAGTTTAATATGGTGTAGGTCCACCTTTTGCTGCGATTACAGCCTCAATTCTCCGAGGTATGGATTCATACAAGGTGTGAATTGTTTCCAAAGGAATTTTAGCCCATTCTTCAGTTAAAACACCCTCCATTTCTTTGAGCGACGATGGCGGCGGAAATCGACGTCTAACTTGAATCTCTAAAATCGACCATAAATGCTCAATAATGTTGAGGTCTGGGGATTATGGGGGCCAGATTAGATGCTCAACTTCATTAGAATGTTCCTCGAGCAATGCTTTAACGATTCTAGCTGTATGAAATGGTGCTTTCTCATCCTGAAAGATGGCGTTCCCTTCCGGGAACAGTGCTTGAACCATTGGATGCACTTCGTCGCCCAAAATGCCTAAATAATCGCGGCTGTTAATTCTTCCATGAAGGGATATCATTGGGCCGGTGGATCTCCATGAAATAGCTCCCCAGATCATCACAGAACCTCTGCCATGTTTCACGGTTGGGAGAAGGCAGTCTGGATGGAATGCTTCTCTCGGCTGTCTCCAAACGTACACACGGCCGGAGGTCGGAAATAGGGTAAATGATGATTCGTCTGAGAATATCACATGTTTCCACTGGTCGAGGGACCAATTCTGGAGGGTTCTACACCACTCTAAAAGCTTGGAAACATTTGTCATTGAGAGCAGCGGTTTTCGAATTGCAGCTCTTCCGTGGAATCCAGATTTGTTCAGCTCCCGACGAACAGTTTTTGTGGAAACTGGGTTCTGTATGTGTTTATTGAGCTCAGCAGTGATTTTCGGAGCTGTTGTCTTGCAATTCTCTCTCACAATTTGCTTTAGAGTCCGACAGTCTCTCTCAGTCAACTTCGACTTTCGGTCGGCCCTGTGCTTTGCTGCGGATGTTTTTCCTTCTCTTTCAAACGCAGCCATTACTTTGGAGACAGTACCTCTGGACACGCCAAGCATTCGGGCACTTTCGGTTATACTAGTGCCTGCCATACCAGCACCAACAATTTGGTCTCTTTGAAAATCCGAGAGGTCTGCCATTGGTATCAGGTTCTCATCAATGTTCTTACAATTATGCAAAACAAACAGTTAATTTACAAACACATATCACATAACGCAAATAATCAACTACAAAACATTACCATATGTCACTGTTTGCATGTTTATAACATGTTCGAAGATTATGATGCCAAAACGTTAGGTGTTTCCATTATTTTGTCCAACCAATGTATATCACGGGGCATCCACAAGTCGCATAATAAATCACTTTGGAACTACCACATGATACATGCTGTCTGATTTTGAAACTCCTGGAGCCATCAGAGGATTGAAATGTCGAGCACCGCTGGACATTCGGACAGGCAAGGCAGTGACCACAGGGATAGATCTTGGAGAGGGACCACTAGATCCAAATGGATTGACACTATCTGGAACATAATGGCTGCTGACCAATAGATCCTTCAGGTTCTTCGAACTCCTAGAGGTCATCTGTGGAAAATCTCCAATGGCTGGAACCAAGGATGGCTCGGCGCGAAGAATGGATCAATATCAAGAGAGGATCTCCCTCATATGACCCCACTCATGGTTATATGTTGATATGAAGTGGATGGTCTCGCCCCTTTCCTTCTCCTTACCTCCACGTCCGCCCGTGGATACAACAAGTCATTCCTTGATGTAGTTCTGGCCCTATTGTAACCCCTCCCAATACACCTGTTACTATAACCATGATCTTTGAAAGTGTCCTAAGATCTGGGCATGTCTCTCAAATTTACCATCAGTGGAGAAGATCCGCCTCATCCTGAGGAACTGACCAACCGGGACGGCCCTGATGGTAGAAGGATTGTGCGCTGATTCGGCATCCAACAATGCATTGACTGACTGTAAATGTCCGTCTGGATATGACGACTGGCATCAAGACCCAGAGTGAATCAATAGAATTGAAATCAAATTTATACGTCAGTTTGATATTAACATCATTTGCATTGAGGCAAGCCATAAATTCCCCCGAGCCGCTGCACCGTCCCATCCCACAAAAATAAAATATCATCAATATAGCAATGCCAGCACAGCACCTGGGAGGCGGCCGGCATGCCCCCGTCGCCAAAGATGAATCTCTCCCATGAACCAAGGAAGAGATTAGCATATGAGGGCACGCAGGCTGCGCCCATCGCTGTGCCGCATCGCTGTAAATAAAATTGATCTTAGAAAACGAAAAAGTTGTGGGTAAGGACAAATTGCAGCAGCTCGAGGAGTAACTCGCACAAGTGGCCGTCGAGGTCGGAGGTCCCCAAGAAGAGGCGGACCGCCTCCAACCCTTGTGTGTGGTCGATACAGGTGTGAAGGGATTCAACATCGGCCGTAACAAAAAGGACATGGTCATCCACAAAGACGCCGTTGACCCGGGTGAGGACGTCCGTCGTGTCACGGACGTAAGATGGTAATAATTCGACCAAAGGTTTCAAATAGTAGTCGAGGAACTTGCACACAGGATCACAAAGTCCCTTGATGCCGGACACGATCGGACGCTCAGGGGGGTCGACAGCGTCTTTGTGGATCTTAAGCAGGAGATAGAAGGTGGGGGTCTTTGGGGATCTAACCATCAATCCCTCAAAAACCTCCTTTGTGATAATCCTACCATCAAGAGCACCCACAAGGATCCGCTGGAGCTCAAGCGAGAAGGAGGATGTAGAATTATAAGATAGTTTTTGGTAAGTGCGGGAATCCCTCAATTGCTGAAAGGCCTCTCGCTCATGTAATGTAGTGGGCCAGATCACGATATTCCGCCCTTGTCGGCCGGTTTAAATAAAATTCCTGGAAGAGATTGTAATTCAGAAATGGCCCGACGTTGTTTGTGAGTGAGATTATCGTATTTACGTCTCATAGATAGCTGCTTGAAATCCTCGATGACTATTTTAGTGAAAATGTCAATAGCTGGACTTAAAGACAAGGGGGGAATCTCGTCGATCTGGGCAGTTCTTACCCCCGTTGTTGCGAAGATTGCTCATCGAGGAGATCCTCCAGAGCATGAAGCGCCTCCCTCTCGCTATCACTCATTGTCTCATTCAGCTGATCACTTCTGAACTGACTAGACACACCTGCCCACACTGTAATATCACCACTACCAAAGGCTTGTCTGGTGATAACAGTGGCTGATGCATAGCACTCTCCTTGATGTCTCCAAATTCATTGGTGGCCATCATTTCTGCTCAGCGAGAATCAACTTTCATCAGTGATCAGCACTGAGGCCCACTGATCCCTCGTCCACGTACATGCTCACCTGTGCCTGGTGGAGAAGTCAGATACCTTGCAGGTCATGAAGCACGCAAACCATGAAGATGTAAAAGGTTTCAAATGGTCTGACATGACACTTGGGTGCCTTACGTGTCCCCTAAATGTGTCTGGATTTGTATGGCATTCATCATCCGGTTCCAAAGGGCATTGTTCACAATGAAGCTGTCATCAGCGTAGGTTGTAGCTAATGGATAACCACTTTTATGCCTTTCTATGACTCTTCCAGTCTCTCTGTATCTCTGTAGCAACCTGCTGATGACACTCTGTGACACTCGAAACTCATTGGCCACTTCCGTCTGAGAGCATTCTGCTTGAAGCCTCTGAATGGCAAGGTACTGTTGATCAATTGTTAGGTTTTGTTTTTGTCTCATGATGTCAAAATGTGAACAGCATGATGACGAGCACTGTTTAAATATCAATTCTAAATGAGCCCCAAAATTTATTGGGCGATTCATGGATCAAACACCTGTTGTGAATTTTGCCATTATGCTACTTGTTAGAGAACAGCTAGTTGTGCAAAAAGTGCTGAAACATTGAACAATTGTACATGTGCATTCAAAAGTTTAGAGCCGGTCACATTAAGCTCACCTGAAAAGGTTAGAGTGCATTTTAGGTTCATCCAGAAATTTCACCCGAAAGCCAGATATCACTAATGTTTTGTGACTACTGTATATCAGCAGCTATAAGGCCCTGAAGCTAAAGCAGCTTGCCTCATTCAAGGAAACAACTGATTTGCAAGACCTACAATAAATTATTGGGCCTCACGCTTAGGCCACGTTGACACGTTCAGTATTTAGTCAGTATTTTACATCAGTATTTGTAAGCCAAAATCAGGAGTGGAACAACTAGGCTGTGTGTACATGGTGTGTTTTTGGTGCTTTTGCGAGGTGTTTTTTGCACTTGGAAATGGGCCAAAAACGCTAGGGAATCCTTATGCCTGCTAATTCAATGAGACTCCTGAAGAGCTGTGCACATGATCAGTAATTTTCCTTTGAGTATTTGCTGTGCGTATTGTTATGCAGCATGTCAATTCTTTGTGCATATTTTTAGTGTTTTTCATCCATTTACGTCAATTGAGTCAAGTGAATCCGCAGCAAAACCACAGGTATAAAAATGTTTGCAGATTTGTTGCGGATTTGATGAGTTTTTACGAACTCCCTGTGGTGTTTCCCATGCTGTCATCTGTGTGACAGAGCGAGAAACACCGGTTTGGCCGTAACGTTACTGCCGGTAAAATCATTACAGTCGGTCAGAGCATTGCGGGGTCATGCTGTAAAATGTCAGTGTAAGGAAAAGGTTGTCGCCATTTTGTATAGGGCCTGTACCAGCCTCCATTTTGTCAGTTCACACAGCCACAGACTTTTAGCTACACATTGCCTATTAGCATATCCAGTACGACAGGTTTTGATGTCCACTAGGAATCAATAGGCCTTTACATGCTAATTAGTCTAGGCCAGTGACTGAATGAGATGGTCAGTCGTATGGTAAATAGCCCAAGCTCAGGCATTGTTTCCTGCTCCATATGAATTGCAGGCCAATTAATATGCGTGCTTCAAAGCAATGGGGATGGGCCTAGCAGGTTTAAGAACTAGCCATGACCAGGCTGCTGGTCTCATTCCATTTCACACACAGAAGCCAAGAAGATGGTCTAGGAAAGACCAAGGGACTATTCAGGAACTGAAGACTGTACCTGGGAATGGCAGAGCCAAGGCCTTCCCATGACCATAATACCCGGTAATATTGATCCATAGCTTATACCTTTAAGCCTTGTACATTATTGTTGTATTTTTACTCTGACTGCCATTCCATTGTAGTTACGTTGTATAGCTTTACTGTATATTTCTGTAATTATCTAGTGCGCCCTTAAGGCAAATTAAACCATAAAATTAATCTTGGGCTGATGCTTTTACTCTGATCACGAATCTTAGAATACCCAGTGGGTAGCAGGACACCTTCCCCGGCGGCCATTTGCTCTAGGTGCAGTTCTCTTACTGACCTGAGAGACAAAGGGGGGCGCCGGAGAGCTGTACCTGTGGAGTTACGTCCCATTGGTGACGTGGGAGGAAAGGGATCGTCCGTCACATTTGGTAGCGGCGGTGGTATCAGAAGCTGTGATACCCGGGCTACCGTGTGGCGGCTGGCTGAGTTCCTCACAAATTGGTGGCAGCAGTGGGATCAGAGTAATAGTGTGCGTGGGACCCCTACTCCCAGACACTAGAGACTACCAGCAGTACTTTCACTGCTGGGGTCTTAAGGTCAGCCCAGCACTAGACGGTCAGAGTGTAAATATAACAAGTTGTGTGCAAGGTCAGGGTTGCAGCTGTGTTTCAGTGACCAAAGGTTCCCAAGATGGCGGAAGGCACCAGGAGTAGGGCCAAGGGGGAGGCCAATGCTGTGGTCTATGATGAGTTCGATACCGATGGAGGCGAGGGGGAGCTCAGCCAGGGCTCCCCAAGGAGCCCGACCCCCGTGCTCAGCCCTGCAGTGGACTGTCCACCCCTGCCCGTCCCAGCCTGTCCAGATCGGAGGCCCTTTTCCAAGCGGCTATAGCACAGCTCGAGGCTGGTAATGACGCCGCCTATGACAGACTCCTGGTGGCGGCAGAGAAAGCGGCAGAGCGTGAGCATACAGAACGTGTGTTGCAGGCTACAGAATGCCGTGAAGCTGCGGAGCGCCGGCACCGACTGGAGATGGCTCAGCACGGGCCCCCACTGGACGCACCAGGCCCACCGGAGACAAGGGCTTCCAAGGTCCGGGCGGAGGACTTTCCCTTGCTTGAAAAGGATGGAGACCTGGATCCCTTTTTGCTGGCTTTTGAGAGGACATGCCTCCAACATCATCTGGCCCCGGATCAGTGGGCAAGGTACCTGACCCCCCGTTTGAGGGGTAAGTCCCTGGAAGTTTTGGGGGACTTACCTGCCGGGGAGGAGCAGGACTACAACAGCATCAACCGGGCCCTGATCCAACACTACAACCTCACCCCGGAGTCGTACCGCAGGAAGTTCAGGAGCCTGCAGCGGGGTTCAAAGGACACCTGGACCGACCACATGCGGGCCCTGCTGAGAGCTGCGGAGCACTGGACCTCGGGTCTAGAGCTCACTACCCGCCAGGAGGTCCAGGAACTGTTTGTCGTGGAGCAATTCTTGTGGAACTGCCCAGAGGACCTCCAGCAGTTCCTCCGTGACCGGAAACCAAAGGGGGCTTCTGCTACAGCCGCCCTGGCAGACGAGTATGCCAACAACAGGGCGCCGGAGCCAAAGAAGCCTGCCAGCAGCACCTGGAGAGGGGGTAAGCCCAATCCTGCCCCAGCCCCATATCCAGCCCCCAGAGTGCAAGGGTGTACCCCCCTGCTGCCCTCTCCAGGCCAGGAACAGAACCCAGACGTTGCCATAATTGCAATCAGCCAGGACACTTTAAGGCTGCATGTCCCCAGAGCCAGAAGGCCCCATCCCTGTCCCAGAAACCGTCCACTGTTTTGTGTGTGGGAGGGGGTGGTGGGAGGTCCCTAGACAATTACCAACCCGTCACCATCGGCCGCTCAGCGGTCATGGGACTGCGGGACACAGGCGCTGAACGAACCCTGGTACGCCCTGAGGTGGTGTCCCCTCAAGACTTGGTACCTGGGAAAACCCTTTCCGTCTCCGGAATTGGAGGCGTTGAACCGGCGCTGCCCGTTGCCAAGGTGTATTTGGATTGGGGTGCCGGGAGGGGGATGCGGGAGGTGGGAGTAACGCCAAATATTCCTGCAAATGTGTTGCTTGGGACCGATTTGGGGCGGCTAGTGTCCCAGTATGTGGCCACTGAACCCCCAAGTCCGGCTCCCCAAGAATGTCATGACTCTACTGTGAATGCTAATGTTAATGTATTGAATGTGCCTCCAACAGTGGAGGAGGGAGTGAAACCTGATGGTAAGCCATGCACTGACACTACACACACAGGGCTCACAGTGAGGACAGGTGAGGAGGCTGTAGGGGAGAGCTCAGAGGTGGAGGGAGGGGCTGCTATGGGCAGTGTAGGGCCCCTAAGTGAATCCAGCCTGCTGAGTCTAGGGCCCCTGCAGGAAGAGGAACAGGCCATGGGGGGAGGGGGTGTCCCGGGAGAGGAGCCACCAGGTAGGACCCCAGGTCAGGAGTTCCCCACATCCAGGATGTCAGGAAGTCAGGGAAGTCTGCCTGACCCGGCGACTTGGTCAGGGGACGAGGGAAAGCAGGCGCTACCCGAGGTCTCAGCGGTCGTGGCCGCTGTTACCAGGAGTGGGAGCGCTGAAGCCCAAGGAGCCTCGCGGAGGTCCGACGGTTTCCCCCTCTCTGACCAAGTGGCTGCCGAGTCAAACAGTAGCCAGGAGACAGATCCCGGGGAACTGACAGAGGACAGGGCAGTTTCATCAATTCTTGCCATATCTAGTCAGGGATTTCAGGCAGCGTTGGAAGCGGACCCTAGCCTGAAGACTCTCAAGGAACAGGCGGCACAGCCTCCCCTGGAGTCTGACCGCGAGCGAGTGGTCTGGGACCAGGGACGGCTGTACCGGGTAACGGTCCAGCAGGGTTCACCGGAGGCGTGGCCCAGGGACCGACAGTTAGTGGTGCCCCATCCGTTCAGGGCGGAATTGTTGCGGATCGCACACGAGATTCCAATGGCCGGACACTTAGGGATCACTAAAACCAGGGCCAGGCTAGCTCAGCATTTCTACTGGCCTGGAATGAGGACCGAGGTGATAGCCTACTGCCGTTCGTGTGACACCTGTCAGAGGGTGGGGAAGGCGGGGCCGCGCCCCAAAGCCCCACTGGTAACTCTGCCCATCATCGAAGAGCCTTTCTCGAGGGTGGCTGTGGATCTCATTGGACCTCTGTCCACTCCCAGCCGCTCCGGGAAATGCTTCATACTAACGGTAGTGGACTATGCCACCCGGTACCCGGAGGCGGTAGCTTTGTCGTCCATTCGGGCCGACAAAGTGGCCACTGCCTTACTGGAGATTTTCTCCAGAGTGGGGTTTCCCAAGGAAATGCTCACCGACCGAGGGACCCAGTTCATGTCGCAGCTGATGGAGTCTCTCTGTAAGCAGGTACAGGTGCAACATCTGGTGGCCAGCCCGTATCACCCACAGACCAATGGCTTGTGTGAGCGGTTCAATGGCACCTTAAAGCAGATGCTGAGGATGTTGGTCGACTCCCACGGGAGAGACTGGGAGCGGTATCTCCCACACCTGCTGTTTGCCTACCGGGAGGTTCCACAGGCCTCAACGGGGTTCTCCCCCTTTGAGCTCCTGTACGGGCGACGTGTACGGGGGCCCCTTGCTCTGGTGAAGGAAGCATGGGAAGGGGATTTAGCCACCCCTGGAGTGTCGGTCATTGAGTATGTCGTGCGCTTCTGGGACCGAATGATGGCCTTGACACGGCTGGTGCATGACAATATGGCCCAAGCTCAGGCTGACCAGAAGCGATGGTACGACCAGAATGCTTGTGAGCGGACCTACCAGGTGGGTCAAAAGGTGTGGGTACTGGTCCCCGTACCACAAAACAAGCTTCAGGCGGCCTGGGAGGGTCCATACCTCGTGCACGAGCAGCTCAACGCCGTCACCTACCTGGTCACCCTGGACCACGCCCGTGGAAGGAGGAAGGCCTTCCATGTGAACATGATGAAGGCCCATCATGAGCGGGAGGCTTATGCTCACCCAGTGTGCAACCTTCCAGAGGAAGGAGAGGCAGAAACCCTCCTCGATCTGCTCACCCAAGCCAAGGCGGGTGGATCCATCGAGGATGTGGGGGTTGGCCACCAGCTCTCGGAGGACCAACGTTCCCAGCTGGGGGCCACCCTACACCCCTTCCAGGAGCTGTTCAGCAGCCTGCCCGGAAGGACTGAGGCAGCAGTCCATGACGTGGACACTGGTAACCACCCCCCAATCCGGCGTTCAGCATATCGGGTCTCTCTTGAGGTGCAGCAGCAGATGCGCCAAGAGATAGACGAGATGCTGAGGCTGGGGGTGATCCAAGCGTCCAACAGCGCGTGGGCTTCGCCTGTAGTCCTGTCCCTAAAAAGGACCGAACTACGCGGTTCTGCGTGGACTACAGGGGGCTCAACGCTGTGTCGGTCACCGATGCGTACCCAATGCCGCGCATCGATAACCTGCTCGACCAGCTGGCCGGGGCCAAGTACCTGACCATCATGGATCTGAGCAGGGGGTATTGGCAGATTCCCCTGACCCCTAGGGCACAGGAACGCTCTGCCTTTATCACCCCATTCGGACTGTACGAGTCCACGGTGATGCCCTTCGGCATGAAGAATGCCCCTGCCACTTTTCAGCGGATGGTCAACACGCTGCTCGAGGGACTGGAAGGGTATGCGACCGCGTACCTGGATGACATTGCCATCTTCAGTCCCACCTGGGAGGATCACCTAGAGCACCTGGCGCAGGTGCTCGGGCGGATCCAGCGAGCCGGCTTGACCATTAAGCCGGAAAAATGCCAGCTGGGTATGAGTGAGGTCCACTACCTGGGACACCGGGTAGGTGGGGGAGCTCTGAAGCCAGAGCCCGGGAAGGTGGATGTCATCGCATCCTGGCCCACCCCCAGGACCAAGAAGCAGGTGATGTCCTTTTTGGGTACTGCTGGGTACTATAGGAGGTTTGTTCCACACTATAGTGCCCTGGCCAAGCCCCTGACGGACCTCACCAAGAAAAGGCTGCCCGTCGCAGTCGACTGGACAGTCGCCTGCGAGACAGCTTTCCAGGCGCTCAAGACCGCCCTTTCTAGTTCTCCTGTACTACAGGCAGCCGACTTCACGCGGCCATTCTTAGTGCAGACCGACGCCAGCGACTTCGGCCTCGGTGCTGTGCTCAGCCAGGTTGACACTACGGGCCATGAACACCCCATTTTGTACCTGAGCAGGAAGCTCCTGCCGAGGGAAGTGGCCTATTCCACGATGGAGAAGGAATGTCTGGCAATTGTGTGGGCCCTGCAGCGTCTGCAGCCATACTTGTACGGACGCCAATTCACCGTGGAAACAGACCACAACCCCCTCAGCTGGTTACACACGGTCTCTGGGACGAATGGGAGGTTGCTACGCTGGAGCCTCGCTCTCCAACAGTACCATTTCACCATTCGCCACAAAAAGGGCAGTGACCATGGTAACGCTGATGGGTTGTCCCGGCAAGGAGAGGGTGCGGTAGGGCGCACGGGGGAACACAGGAATGTGATACCCCCTAGCGCCCTCAAAAGCAGGGAGGTGTAAGGAAAAGGTTGTCGCCATTTTGTATAGGGCCTGTACCAGCCTCCATTTTGTCAGTTCACACAGCCACAGACTTTTAGCTACACATTGCCTATTAGCATATCCAGTACGACAGGTTTTGATGTCCACTAGGAATCAATAGGCCTTTACATGCTAATTAGTCTAGGCCAGTGACTGAATGAGATGGTCAGTCGTATGGTAAATAGCCCAAGCTCAGGCATTGTTTCCTGCTCCATATGAATTGCAGGCCAATTAATATGCGTGCTTCAAAGCAATGGGGATGGGCCTAGCAGGTTTAAGAACTAGCCATGACCAGGCTGCTGGTCTCATTCCATTTCACACACAGAAGCCAAGAAGATGGTCTAGGAAAGACCAAGGGACTATTCAGGAACTGAAGACTGTACCTGGGAATGGCAGAGCCAAGGCCTTCCCATGACCATAATACCCGGTAATATTGATCCATAGCTTATACCTTTAAGCCTTGTACATTATTGTTGTATTTTTACTCTGACTGCCATTCCATTGTAGTTACGTTGTATAGCTTTACTGTATATTTCTGTAATTATCTAGTGCGCCCTTAAGGCAAATTAAACCATAAAATTAATCTTGGGCTGATGCTTTTACTCTGATCACGAATCTTAGAATACCCAGTGGGTAGCAGGACACCTTCCCCGGCGGCCATTTGCTCTATGTGCAGTTCTCTTACTGACCTGAGAGACAAAGGGGGGCGCCGGAGAGCTGTACCTGTGGAGTTACGTCCCATTGGTGACGTGGGAGGAAAGGGATCGTCCGTCACATTTGGTAGCGGCGGTGGTATCAGAAGCTGTGATACCCGGGCTACCGTGTGGCGGCCGGCTGAGTTCCTCACAGTCAGCATGACCCTGCATCTGTGACTGACCTGTGGAAAAAAGCTTACTGCAAGCCATGAGGCATTGGCTGATGAGAGACTACTACTCCCATCAGGCTACGTATGCTGTCACTGATAACAGTGATAGCAGGCGCTGCTGATGGGAGAAGTAGTTTCTCGTCAGCTCGTGCCTGTGCTCGAACTTAAAAAAAATAAAACATGTAAAATAATTAAATACATATTCAAATAAAAATAAAAAACACATTATATTCACCTAACACCAAATCCCTGAATCCCTTGTCCCCTGTAAAAAATCAAAAATAATAAACAATCATATACTCTCCTGTCCGCCGTAGTCCACATAATCTAGAATTTCTCACTGCAATCTCACTTGTAGAACAGTCACATTGGGAGATGTGACTGTTCTAACTGGCCACCGTCGATACTCTGACAGGAGCGTCATTGCTCCCACAGTGTATAGTGCTGAGCTGACGTGAGAGAGGTCACACAAGTTTATCAGCTGATGAGCCCCGGTGATCTCACTTATGACACCACCGCTGTGAGATCCATAAGTGAGATCACCAAGGCTCATCAGCTGATGAACTCTGCTGAACTTTCTCACCACAGCTCTGCGCTACACACTGCTCTCAAGGTCATCAGGATCATCGTGGGACATTATGAATTATCTTCTCTGTGGACAGGTAAGGAATAATGTTTACTATTTTAATTAATTTACAGGAGATGTTGACTTCAGTGGAATGAACAATGATGTGAGTATGGTTTAATTTAGATTCAATAAAGGAGTCTGTGATATTATTTCAATTAAAGGACTTTATCCTGGGTGGGTGTTTTTTTATAATATCACTATGGGGTTAGTAACACGGGCGTCTTATAGACCCTCTCCATTACTAACCTCTGGGCTTGATGTCAACTGATAATAATAATAATAAGGTGACATCAACCACCCCAGCTATCACCCCACTTGCAACCGCACCAGGGCAAGTGGGAAGAGCGAGGCTAAGTGCCAGATTTTATTAATTATTCTGGGAAAATGTGTGGCTATTGGCTCCTTTCCAGACTGTTAACATCAGCCTTCAGTTGTTGACTCTCCCTCTGCTCGTTATGAAAATTAGGCGGGACCCCACACAATTTTTTTTCCATTTTTTGTAAAAATTAACAGGTATCGTGGTTCACGCTGATTTCTGCCAGTTGCTGTTTGGTTACAGCCTATGTAGGTTCATTCTGCTAATGCTCCTACATAGGCTGGTGACAATGTATGTGTGTTTTTATTTAACTTTTTACTTACCAATTTAGTAATGAGTGTCTAGCTGACACCTTTTCATTACTAAACCTAGGGCTTGGTGTCAGCAAAAGCTGATAACACAAAGCTCTAATCCCATTACCCTTATGCCTCACTGCATCAGATTGAAAAAAAGGGTGTTGAACCAAGAAATTACATCACAAAACATTTTTTTTAATATCGTTACTTAGCTTAAAAAGCATTAATTGCTGTACAAAAACACATGAAAAAACGCATACAAAAATACACCTAAAACATAGCAAAAATGTGCATTTTTGCCTCAGCGTTTTTGCTGCCAAGAGATGCAAAAACCTTGCAGAAAATTCTGTAAGACAAATACTCAACGTGCGCACATACCCTTACAGGAAAAGTATAATAGAAACGTGCACTACGTCTGCATTTTCCATCCACTTTTGGTCTTGACTTACAAAAACTTACAATACTTACAAATACTGATGCAAAATACTGACCTAGTACTGAAATTATGAACGTAACCTTATAGTAAAAAGTCCTTTCGGCTGTAGTAGCTCTAGCGTGTTACTCACTAATTCATGTGTGGTAACAGAACAATCACTGGACCACCAGGGGTTTATAAATTGGAACCAACAGGAAACATCTAGATTTTCAATGGTTCTGGTAATGATTTTAGCATACTAACCTCAAGGATAAAAGATTTTAACTGCTCACAGAAGAAAAATATGCACAATAAATATGGGTTACGTTTCAAATATGTCTCGCCAAGTATCAGCAATAAGTTAATTAGATTTGAGAAGAAAACAAGTATAGAAAGGGTTAAAAGGACCATTAAACATTAACCCCTTTACGACCTATGACGTAGCTTACATCTTTCAGGCACATGACAGCTGATCCACCTGAAGTTCTAAACATGTTAAATGCCACTGTCAATCTCTGACAACGGCATTTAACATGCACGCGCCAGAAGTGCATCCCTAACCTCGCCCATCGGCATCCCTGTCACATGATCACGGGGCGCCAATGGGTTGGCATGACAACCAATGGTTTGCACAAAACGCACATGGTTGTCATTGCCGATCTGCTATGACTGTTTCCCTGTTTGCCGGCGTTTATATCAGATGAGCATTTCTGCTACACATAGCAGGGCTGAAAAGTTCAAATCACCCAACTTTTGCCCCATTCAAAATAAAACAATAAAAAAGGTTCAGGCCCAGAATCATAGACTATTGTCTGAATTAATGACTATTGAATTTATGTGTTTATTTATTTGGTTGGCCAAGAGTCTGAATGTTGACTCTTGTAGGTTGAATTCATATTTTTAAATTGATGAATGGTTGTTATTTACCTCTTATATCAGCTCCTACAGTTTATTACCGTATATGCTCATGTATAAGCCGACCCGTGTATAAGCCGACCCCCCTAATTTTGCCACAAAAAACTGGGAAAACTTATTGACTCACGTATAAGCCTAGGGTGAAAAATGATTATGCCCCCATATGATGCTCCACAGATTATGCCCCCATATGCTGCACAGATTATGCCCAATATGCTCCACAGATTATGCTCCAGATTATGCCCAATATGCTTCAGAGATTATGCCCCCATATGCTCCAGATTATGCCCCCATATGCTCCATATTATGCCCTCATATGTTCCACAGATTATGCCCCCATATGCTCCAGATTATGCCCCATATGTTCCACATTATGCCCCCATATGTTCCATATTATGCCCCCATATGTTCCACAGCTTATGCCCCCATATGCTCCAGATTATGCCCCCATATGTTCCACAGTTTATGCCCCCATATGTTCCACAGATTATGCCCCATATGTTCCATATTATGCCCCCATATGCTCCATATTATGCCCCCATATGTTCCACAGCTTATGCCCCCATATGTTCCACAGCTTATGCCCCATATGCTCCAGATTATGCCCCCTATGTTCCACAGTTTATGCCCCTATATGCTCCAGATTATGCCCCCATATGCTCCAGATTATGCCCCATATGTTCCACAGTTTATGCCCCCATATGCTCCAGATTGTGCCCCCATATGCTGCACAATTATGCCCCATATGCCGCATAGTATTAGGCCTCATATGCTGCTGCTGCAAAAAAAAAAATGACATACTCACCTCTCGTCGCTGGGGGCCAGGTGCCGGTGTCCTGAGCAGGTGGTGACACTGGCGCACTATGGGGGACAGGTGCTGGTGTCACCGCTCGCTCAGGACCCCGGCACCTGAGATTTTTACCTGTCCTCTCTGCATGCTGTGTCCTCGTCTGACTCCTCTTGGCTGTGAATGATCAGGCAGGGGCGGGGCACGCACTAACGACATCACCGCGCCCTCTGCCTGAACATTCACAGCCAGAGGAGTCAGACGAGGACCCAGCGGTGGACCGAGGACGGGTAAATATCGCTATACTCACCCCTCCACCGCGCGTCCCTGCAGCCTCTCCTCTTCTCCCGGCGCTCTCCGCAGCGCTTCAGTCCTGCAGCGGTCACGTGGTACCGCTCATTAAAGTCATGAATATGTGCATATTCATGACTTTAATGGGCGGTGCCATGTGACTGCTGCAGGAAGGAGCCGGAGATCGTGGGGAGAAGCAGGGGGCTGCAGAGACCGCGCCGGCGGAGGGGTGAGTATGATCCGACACCCCCGCTCCCCCTCCCCCGCAGACTCCCGTATATGACCCGCGTATAAGCCGAGAGCGGGACTTTCAGCCCTAAAAAATGGGCTGAAAATCTCGGCTTATACATGGGTATATACGGTATGTTATCTTTGCAAGATAGGAATGCAGGGTCACTGAACAATGATGTTTGCAAATATGTTGATTACACATTATACCAAGCCATGCAGTTTGTTGACTTGCAAACATTGAAGGATAAACTATAAATAACTATAAACAATATGAGTTAGCCTCATCACCCCTTTCCCTTGACCTATGAGTAATGGCTTGAAGGACAGTTACGAACTATATAAGGCGAATTTGCCTCTGTTCCAAGTGACTCTGCATCCCTGTCTTGCAAAGGCAACAGTAGAATAAACTGTAGGAGCTGATATAAGAGGTAATTAGCAACCATTCCTCGAGTTACAAATATGAATTCAATCTACAAGAAGAATCAACATTCACACACTTGACCAACCGAAGAAAGAAACAAATAAATTCAGTAGTCAATAATTCAAATAATTCAGACAATAGTCTATGACTCTGGGCCTACGGAATTTACATCTGGAACAATTAAGAAGAAACGCTGTGTCATCACATTCAGACTACTGCAACCAACTGCAGAACTGGCTCTCCAAGTCAATGAGCAATTCTGTGAATGAAGAGGTAGTGCGCATTAGTGACCACCACTTTATACACTTTTAAGGAACTCATAGGGAGAGCACTCAGATAAGATGTTCAACTTTCTGCCCCTACATTAGTTTGATGTTCTATTACTGGTATTAATAGAAGTTATTTCTATTAATACTCAAAATCAGATTAAACTCTATGTAGTCATTCAAAACAGTAAAGAATATTGACAAACTTCAGCTCAAAATTCTGCAGAATAGTGAATTCAGCTCTCGGCTATTACACAGCATAAGAAAAGATGAAGAAAATAAAACAGTATATTTACAAAGCTATTTGTGTGTGTGTGTGTGTGTGTATATATATATATATATATATATATATATATATATACATATATATTGGGGTTACATATTATAATTAATTCCCAAAGAAATGTGGATGCTGTGTAATATGTAAAGAAAACTAGAATGTAATGAGCTGGAAATAATTATAGCCATATTTTATTTGCAACAAAACATAGAACAAATATCAGATAATGAAAGTTGTAAATGTTTCCGTTTTGATTGAAAAAATGAACTCATTTAGAAAAAAGATGGCAGCGGCATATCTCAACAAAGTTTGGACAGGGTTAACAAAATGCTGGAAAAGTGGTAGTAATGAAAACAGCTGAAGGGTCAATTTTTTACTAAGTCACTTTACTGTTTATAAAAAGAGCATGTTAGGGAGGAAACATTGTGCAATAATTTAAAGAAATTTTTTTTATGTTAAATTGAAAAGGCTTTGAATATCCCACCACCTACAGTACATAATATCATCAAAAGATTCAGAGAAATCTATGTGCACAAGGGCAAGGCTGACGGTTAATATTGGATGCTTGTGATATATGGGTTCTTGGGTGGCACTGCGTTAAAAACAAGCATGATTTCGTAATGCAAATCACTGCATGGTCTCAGAAATACTACAAGAAATTATTGTCTATCAACACAGTTCTCCATGAAGCCATATTTAAACACTATCCAGAAACGCTGCCGCCTTTTCTAGGCCAAAGCTTATTAAAAACCAAGGCAAAATGGAAGCCTTTCTGTGGTCAGATGAATCCAAATTTGAAATTCTTTATAGAATCCACAGACGCCATGTCCTGCAGACTCAAGAGCAGAAGGACCATCCAAATTTTTATCAGCACACAGTTCAAAAGCCAGCATCCCTGATGGTACAGGGTAGCATTAGTGCCATTGTCATGGGCAGCTTACACATTTTGAAAGGTACTATCAAGGCTGACCATTATATAGAGGTTTTAGAACAAAATACGGTCCCAACAAGACAATGTCTATTTTAGCAAGACAATGTTAAGCTACATACTGCATCCTTCACAACAGCATGGCTTCGCAGAAGAGTGCGACTGATGAACTGGTCGCGTGCAGTCCAGACCTTTCACCAATAGAAAACATTTGGAGTAATATGAAATAAAAAAAATCAGTAAAGAAGACCCAGGAGAATCCTATATCAAAAAAGAATGGGACAACCTTCCTCTCACAAATCTCCAGCTATTGGCTTCCCAATAGACTTTTGAAAAAAGAATAGGGGATACCATACAATCGTAGACATGACTCTGTGTTGAGATGTATTACTGCCATCAATTTGTACATTAGTTATTTTTTTTAGAATTAAATAGAAAAATATCTAACTTTCAAGTGTGTTCTGTGTTCTGCTGTGAATAAAATATGGCTATAAGAGATTTCTAAATCATTGTATTCTTGATTTCTAGGTATTTTTGCCAGTGTTACCCTTACAAAATCTTCAGATTTTTTTTTTCACAAACAACTACAACTAGTATGTTGTATGACCTCAATGATTTTTAAAGGACAACACCAAGTGTTCTAGACCTCTAATTAAAAGTTAGTGACATATTGCAATATCTATCTTTTTCTATTCTTTCAATATAGAGCAGTGTATCTGTGAATTCATGATACCATCAATCACATGTATCTCCCTCACACCACCAGCACTCATGCAGCCCCACATAAGTATACCGCCACCTCCATGGTTACCTGCATTTTATTTTCTACACCTAAACTTTACTATACCATATAGTTTTTAAGTAATCGGTGTCAAGCACACAGGTGGCGCCCTTGGTTTGTGGACCCACTGTGCCACAGGGCCAGGCTTACCTAGGTGGGGTTGGCTAAGCAGCTACCTGGTGTTTACTGGAGTTCCTGATGGTGGAGTCAGGTTTGAGCTGAAGGTAGCCGCCAGGAACCACTCCTAAGAAGTCACCAGTACTGCAGCTGCTGATCCCAAGGGTCACGCACGCAGACACAAACTCAAGCTCTGTTCAGACTACAAAGGTTCTGGACTCTCAGGCAGAGCAATATTGACATGGAGTCACAGACAGGACTGAATTCAGACAATGGTTTTAGCAGTCCGGACATACGGAATACATGTTAAGGCATTGGCCACACACTGACCAGGAGAGCGGATTCAGGAACTGTTCACACAAGGACCAGGTGAGGGAATTCAGGCCCTTGCCACAGATGAACCAGGGATTCGGCATCAAGTTCTGTAATCACAGACCAGCGTAACAGATTCAGTCACTGGCCACACACAGACCAGTAATTCGGGTCCTGACATTGGCCACACATGGACCAGGGTGCAGGTTCAGAGACTGACCACACATGGACCAAGGGTTAAGATTCAGGACCTAGCCACACAGGGACTAGGAGAGCCAGTTCAGTACCAAGCCACACAAGAGCCATGGGACCTAACTCACTAATAGCACACCAACTCCCTAATGGTGGTGATTACATTGGCATCCCTGAATGGATGGGAAGAGGAACCATTGCAGGGTGCTGGCATAAGTGGTACAGTATTCCCACCTTACGACCCTTCTTCTTCAAGCTCACAAGGATTCTCTGCAGAGAAATTAATACCCGATTCTTCTTCACGGACTCCCACAATTTCTCTTCAGGACCGCGTCTTTTCCAGTCTACTGGAAGCAGGGTTACATCTCTCACCTTCTTCATTACTAGGATGCTTCTTACTATCATTACATCCTCTGAGCAGACCGAAGCGGCCATGGAACCAGGAATCTAGCTACCACCCTAGAGGATTCAAAAACGTTCTTCCTCCTTGTTGGTGGACAGCAGAGACTTGGAAGATGCCCCCGCCTTAACGCTTTCAACATCTGACCACCTAGAAACTGAAGATACCTTCTCTGGGTCAATCTTCAAGCTAGTCTCCATGAAGACATGTCCTCAAGGTGGGGAGGTTTCTGGGCACAAGTCATTAAGACTGCATGAGGACATTGCCTCCGCTTCCCTTTCTTTGGAGACGCCAGAACTCAGAGAGTTAGCGACTAGCAGACCTGGCAGAGCAGATGGCAACACTGGTGGCTGAAAAAAAGGGGTAGTAATGCCAGTTCACCATAGAAGTCCAGTAGGTTTGACAAAAAACAACTGTGTTCTAAATGCATTGCTTGCTGGCCATCCTGCCTTGGATTTTTTAATCTTGATTAAATAAAATTATTATACCTGAATTTTAGAACTCCCTCTACCTTTTTTCAACACTGGTGGCCAAAGTGGATGAATAGGGACCAGACCTCTCTTGTGGCTCATCTGTCCCCAACAAAGCACCTCTCGGCACCTCCAGACTAGAGCAGTTCTGAGCTCCAGAAGATCTAGGAGAAATGGATGAAATAAATCAGACAGCACATGGAAGGCAATTTTCTCCTTATGCAACGCTCCTATCTGGAGCTCTAGTTGTTCTGAAACTATTTGACTGTTTTCGGGCAAGGCTTATCCCTCATTGGACAGCACCCCTACCGGATCCTAAAGCTGTCTGTTCAGGAATCTGACATGGTCTCTCCATGGTTTACAGTAATAACTTTCCTACCGAACCGAAGTCTCCACTTGATACGGATACAGTTAAAGTCATAGGTAAAGAGGGAATACACTCGCCAAGGGTAAGCTCTCTTACTGACCCAAGGCTTTGCAGTTTTTTAAACTTCTCAGGACAAAGACAGGAGGGATATTCCACACAACCACAGCAATACCACTCCAGCACAGAACAATGACAACAAATCAATAACTGCTTTTATCAGATAAGAGTCACTCTCACCTCCCTTTCGTGATCTCAGATGGGGCTAGTCAATGGGAAGCGGTTCAGGTCCCCAAAAAATTAGGAGATCACCAACCTTCAGGATATCTACCCCCCTGGAGGTCTCAGAGTGAGATATTAATGCCATATTTTCTATCATGATTTTAGCTTTTGAAATATAGGAAACATGGCATATATAATGTTATCCATTGGACCTACATTAATTTGAGGCTGATGGCGTAGACCGCACAATGATGTAAATAAATTTGTTACATACGCCACTTTGTCACTTTGTCACCACGTTGGACCTATGCCTGTCACAAAAAACAATATTTATAATTTGACATTGGTGCCAGAGTTTCTGAAATCCTTGGCCCCAATGTTTCTTTGAAGAGAGTAAACTTTTTTACCCAGGTAAGGAAAGTGTCACCTCTCAGCCTCTGTGTCTGGATCTTATGTCTGCTCTTCATCAGATTACCTCCTTCAATTACCTGTTCACAGCAGGAGGTCATAGCTGAACAGAGGTCAGGTGGAGTGTTTAGAATGCTAGTTCTTGTTCCTTTTCCAAATTATAATGAAGCCATATTTCAATCTTCAATATGAGGGTGACACATCCTCTCACAAAAGATGGTTTTAGAGATTGGGCCAATTTTACCATTATATCTATGACAGAGATCTATTTAGTAATGGATGCAGTTTGTGTTGCTTGTAAATTGTAGTGGGCACTCCAGTATTCAAGTGATGAAATTAGAGAAATGATAATGTTGATTTGTAACTGATATTTAGAATTATAACAAGATTGAGTAAAAGGCACATTTACTAAACCTGAGTGCAAATTCTAAAACTTAGCATCCCTAGTGAAAACCTGATCACAATAATTCAAAATTGAATAGATCCAAAACCAAAAAATATTTACAGTTTAACTCAAGAAAATTTTAAATTGAACAATTAATATGAACTAAAACTATTTACTAAGAAAAAATCTTGACAATCCATTACATAAATTAGCTCACCTTCAGACAGCCAAAACAGTAGTAATAGTACTAAAAGTTCACTAACTATTGAGTGAATTGTCTCTTCTTGGTATATTGGTCTTGGTCAGTTTTAAATCTGGTAAAAGTTATTAAGAAATCTGAATTTTCAATTATTTAGATTTGTTTTAGTCATTCAACACTTGATTATGTGCATATCATTATTAAAATATACTGTACACGTACACTTCTATAATTACAATTTCCCTTCACCTCATCATTTGAATGGGTTACAAAACATGTTTCCACTTTGCATTTAGAAATTACTTGGTCAAAACATCTCTTTGGTAAGCCACAGTATAGAAAATTATGGAAAAACATAATAATTACTAGAGTTGTAACTCTGACACCCCTCACTCCATCTCCCCCCCAAAAAAATAAAAAAGATCCTATAAAATTACATGACAGACATCAGTATCTATACTCTTTGGGCTACACTATGGCTGATGACAGATCCTTTAGGAGAGGAATTAGGACACATGAAAACATATTATTTTTATCTCCTGCCAAGTATATTGCTGACTTTTCAAGCTGCTTTAATGCAAACTGCAGATCAATGAGCAGCATTGACCAATGGTAAATGAAGTGTGGAAATGTTCACTTTCTGAGCTGAGCTTCTCTTTTAACGCCTGCTAATGTAGTCCATTTTCACATTGCAGTCATGATCATTATCAAAATACCACTTTGAAGGACCCATGATATGTTTAGCTCAGCGGGACCTCTATAACGGTTCTAAATTTATAAATTAAACTGTGGTATAGTTAATGAAAGTAAATTGGCAAACTACAGTGATTTACCTGAAAAACCAGCCCTCAATCTACACAAATAAAAATGGTGTGAATTTGGCTATGCAAATCCACAATGGGAATGGTTTTCCTGTGTTTCCCAGGTTTGCGCCAGATACTCCGATTTTGTCCCACAATTTTAAAAATATACTGATAGGTTAAGTGTTTCCCTATGAAATTGGTCCCTATCTTTATGACATAACACATTTTGATTGTTAGTCCCAGTGGGACAGGGGATCGTAGGACTGGTGACAATGTCTCTACAGATCTTCAAACAACGCTATAGTATCTAGACAAAAGTCACAAATCTAAATAATTGAATTCAGGTTTTTCATTCAGTCCCATTGCCACAGGTGTATAAAAAGAACCATCTATCCATGCAGTCTGCCTTTACTAACATTTGTGGAAGAATGGCTCTATCAATGAGCTCAATTAATTTGAGTGTGGTACCGTAATAGGATAATGCTGTCGCAACAAGTCAGTTCCTGAAATTACTTCCTTCCTAAATAATCCACAATCAATTGTGAGCAGCATTATTGAAAAGTGGAAGCATATAGGAACCACAGCAACTCAGCCTCCAATTGTCGTCACAAGTAAAGTTAGAGCGGGTCCCTGAGTGCTGGGGCTTATAGTGCATAAAAGTCACCTTTGCACTGCTGACTCAGTAATTGCAGACCATCCTTCTTTGACATTAATTTCAGTACAAAAATTCTGTGATGCAAGCTTGCTTTGATTTATGACATTGGTTACCATATCCTAATATCTGCATGCAACCGTTACCAAGTCCAATTTCAAGCGTTGTATGGAGTGGCCCCAGAATGCAAGGTCCATAAAGGCAAGGTTGGCTGAGTTTGTGTGGATGAACATCACTGGCCGCATAGAGCCCTGATGCATGGCAGCAGGTCACTTACACTTCTGATATTCCATTAAATTTGTTTTTGTAATAATGGCCGAGTCCGATACAATGTACCAAAATGTCACAACATTATACATAAATGCTATTTGTGACAAATTTTACAACTTTTTGACACCAGTTTTTTGCCATGGAGGGGTTGATAATTTTTCTCCCATAGAGCTTTAGAAAAATGTAGCAAATACTAAAACTAAATCAACAGGAACTTAAAATATATGTCAAGCCATGTCCTTGCAAGATGAAAGTTCATAATAGTTCCTTATGCTTTTACACACACCAGAATATCTTCTGAAAACAAATATACAAGTATCCAATACCTCACCTCCTTTTGTACTGGAGATGTGTAAAGCAGTTCTTTGCTGTGCTTTAGACTATGGCCTGAAATTTGTCACTATGATATTGAAAGACCAACAGTTGAGCTTTATTTTCATCAGTAATGTGAAATGGTATTAAACAGTACAAATGCAACTCGGTAGTCTATATACCATTAAAGCGGTATTCTCAAGTTGTCTCTTGAGCGACTCAGAGCAATGCAGTCTCCTCACAATTTACTTACAGCTCTGATTAGGAGATCTTGCAAAATTACCAGTGTGCAGCTTTCAGAGTAGGATTATAACAGCAGCTTGTCAGAAGCTGAGATGGAGGAGGAAGAAGGTGAGCGGCTATCTGCTGAATAGAAATCAATGGCTTAGAGAGAGTTGGCTGGTATGGTAGGATTTACTTATTTTCTGGAATGTAACAATTGTGAACTCTCAGCCAGGGTAAGGCAGGCTCTAATGGCAGAGTGCCATGAAAACTAGCTGTACATTATAAAAGATAAAAGCTCTTATTGCAAAAAATGAATGCAATGAGAAAAAGTAAGTAAATCGCAAACTTGCTTATTTTCATGCTGTCTAACTAACTAAAGTAGCTTAACATCTTGAAAATATACCTTCAATTGCTGACTGCTCAGGAAGTCAAGAATCAGGCAGTGCTAGTTTTAACCCCTTTCCGACATCAGGCATAATAGTATGCCAACGTCGGACTCCCTCCCTTTTATGTGGGCTCTGGTACTGAGCCCACATCTTACGGGGGACATGTCAGCTGTTTTGAACACCTGACATATGACTGGAATAGCCACAGGTGGATCGCGATCCACCTGCTGCTATTAACTAGTTAAATGCTGCTGTGAAATGCTGACAGTGGCATTTAACTCACGTTTTCGGCCATCAGAACGGAAGCCCGCCAACCGGTGACCCTGTCACGTGATCGCGGGTCACCGGTTCATTGGCATGACAGCCAGAGGTCTCCTGGAGACCTCTGTGGTTGTCAGTGCCGGCTTGCTGTGAAACACCACCAGGTGATCGGCGCTCATAGCAAGTGAGTAATTCTGCTATAGGCCGGCGTCACACTGGCGACAGAATCGGACGACTGCAATACGATGAAATATCGCATTGCAGTCTGCCGTATGTTAATCTATGGAGCAGCACCCAGTATCCGCTTTTTTGTGGTCCGTTTTAAACGTCCGAGTGCAATCGCAGCATGCTGCGATTGTCACCGATTGTGGGTCGACTATCGCCAATGCAAGTCTATGGGAGCAATGAAAAATCGGATTACAAACGGACCGCAGGTGTGACTTGCGATGAAATCACATCGGTGTCCTTTAGAAAAGCCGGCAATTCATCCCCGACTATACTGTAAAGTCACACTGACAGCTTTAATAAAGAATAGAAAGAATAGATATATACACATAGAATACATATATATATATATATATATATATATATAATTACATGTAATTGTGACATGTATATATATATATATTTATAGTTCCTAGACTTCAACATACTGTAATAGGCGCTAATTCAATTGCCGGCTTTTGTGAAATCACAGAAGCCGACATGAAATGATACATTGTTTAGACACAGTTAACCATGTCATTTCTGTATTTTGATATATGGTTTGAACTTACAATTACATAAGTATATGTGTGCAAAATTTCAGACATGTAGGGGTTAATTAAAGGTGTAAATTCGTTGAAAAAAAATGCGTGGGCTCCCGCTGTATTTTCTCCACCAGACAGACAAAGCAAGCGAGTGGGGGCAGATAATAATAGCCTAGGGAGGGTACATTTTTTTGTGCCCCCCCTGGCTACTAACATCTGCCCCCAGACACCACAGAAAGGGCAAATCTCTAATTAGATTTGCCCTTTCTGGCACTTTGCCCGTCTATTCCCATTCCCTGTAGCGGTGGCGAATGGGTTAATAAGGGGTTAAAATGACCTTGCAATTGAAAGGTCACTTTAAGCCAGGTTAATAATTGAGAGCTGTCATTTAGACAACTATCAATTATTAATCCTATTGAAGTAAATAAAAAAAACACACACACTTTAAGAATAAATAATTTTAATGAAATAAAAACACATTTTTTTGACCATCTTTTATTTTACTCTTAATCCGTGCAAAGCCCTTGATCTCTTCTTTCATACAATAGGATTAATAATTGATTATTATTAACCTGGCTTACAGTGACCTTTCAATTGCAAGGTGGCTTTAACCCCTTATTAACCCATTCGCCACCGCTACAGGGCAATGGGAATAGACGGGCAAAGTGCCAGAAAGGGCAAATCTAATTATAGATTTGCCCTTTCTGGGGTGTCTGGGGGCAGATGTTAGTAGCCAGGGGGGGCACAAAAAAAATGTACCCTTCCTAGGCTATTATTATCTGCCCCACTCACTTGCTTTGTCTGTCTGGTGGAGAAAATACAGCGGGAGCGCACGCATTTTTTTTCAACGAATTTACACCTTTAATTAACCCCTACATGTCTGAAATTTGGCACACATACACTTATGTAATTGTAAGTTCAAACCATATATCAAAATACAGGAAATGACATGGTTAACTGTGTCTAAACAATGTATCATTTCATGTCGGCTTCTGTGATTTCACAAAAGCCGGCAATTGAATTAGCGGCTATTACAGTATGTAGAAGTGTAAGAACTATAAATATATGTATATATATATATGTCACAATGACATGTATATATATATATATATATATATATATGTGTGTGTTCTATGTGTATATATCTATTCTTTCTTTTGTGATTTAAATACTATTCTTTTGGATCCATTATATGTCAGTTTTGCAAGCCTGCGAGAAATTCTCGCAAGTCGGATGAAAATCGGATGTTACAAGGTACACACACATGCGACTAAATCGCATCTTTGAAGGAAAATCGGATGCCAGGCGGATGTGTGATGTTTGCATTTTGTTCCGATAATCGACCGACTAAAACGGTCCGATTTTTTGTAGTTGTGTCTGACGCCGGCCATATAGAGGCTATCTGATTATAGCCTCTATGTAGCAGAGCCGATCGGGTTGGGGCACCTTCTAGTTTCCCATGGAGATTATTGAAGCATGCCAAAAGTAAAAAAGTTTTTAAAAATATAAAAAAATTATAAAAGTTCAAATCACCCCCCTTTTGCCCCATTCAAAATAAAACAATAAAAAAGTCAAACATGCACATATTCGGTATCGTCGCATTCAATAAAAAAAAGATTAACCTGATCAATAAATGGCGTAGCGAGAAAAAAAGTCAAACTGCCAGAATTTCTTTTTTTGGTTGCCGCAACATTGCATTAAAATGCAATAACAGGCGATCAAAAGATCATATCTCCACCAAAATGGTATCATTAAAAATGTCACAAAAAATAAGCTCTCACCCAACCCCAGATGACAAAAAATGGAGACGCTACGAGTATCAGAAAATGGCGCAATTTTTTTTTTTAACAAAGTTTGAAATTTTTTTTAACACTTAGATAAAAAAGATCCTATACATGTTTGGTGTCTATGAACTTGTAATGACCTGAAGAATCATAATAGCAGGTCAATTTTAGCATTTAGTGAACCTAGTAAAAAAGCCAAACAAAAAACAAGTGTGGGATTGCACTTTTTTGCAATTTCACCGCACTTGGAATTTTTTTCCCGTTTTCTAGTACACGACATGGTAAAACCAATGGTGTCTTTCAAAAGTACAACTTGTCCCACAAAAAAACAAGCCCTCACACGGCCATATTGACAGAAAAATAAAAAGTTATGATTTTGAGAAGGGTAGCAAAAAACGAAAATGCAAAACCGAAAAAAGTTCCGGTCATGAAGGGGTTAATTTAATTCAAGTTTGATTTCTTAACAGGTATGTCTCATCTGGTCATTTTTTTCCCATAAATTAAATCCCTATGACTCTGGTAGATGAAACTCCCAGTGATCAGCTGATATTGCTATGGAAAGGTGCAGGAGAAATGAATCAGCAGTCATCTAAGAGAAGTCTCTTACATGCGAGCAGGGTCGGACTGGCCCACCGGAGAACCCGGGGGATTCTCCGGTGGGCCCTGGCATCTGGGGGGCCCTGGCACCTGCTGGCATACAGGGGCCAGTTGCCTAGGGCCCCCGCTGCTCCAGGGGCCCCCAGCCGGTGGCGTGTCGCTAATAGCGGCACACCACGCAGCTGCCATGGGGGCCCCGTGCCAGCGGAGCAGCAGCGGGTGACAGGAGGCAGGAGCCCCTGTCCCCGCTGCTAAAGAGAAATGAATATTACTGCTTCCCACGCCCACATGGGCGTGGGAAGCAGTGAATATCATTACTTACCTGTCACCCGCTCCAACCACTGAGCGCCGCTGTGTCCTCGCGTCCTCTCTTGCTGCAATGTTCAGGCAGAGGGCGCGATGACATCATTAGTGAGCGCCGCGCCCTCTGCCTGAGCATTCACTGCCGGAGGACCGAAGACAGCGGCGCTCAGCAGTGGACCCGGTGACAGGTAAATATCGCAGGTGCCCAGGACACCAGCACCTGGCCCCCAGCGACGAGAGGTGAGTATGTCTTTTTTTTTTTTTTTTGCAGCATCTATGGGGGCATAATCTATGGGGGCATAATCTGTGGAGCATTTATGGGGGCATAATCTATGGGGGCATAATCTGGAGCATTTATGGGGGCATAATCTATGGGGGCATAATCTGTGGAGCATTTATGGGGGCATAATCTGTGGAGCATTTATGGGGGCATAATCTATGGGGGCATAATCTGTGGAGCATTTATGGGGGCATAATCTGTGGAGCATTTATAGGGGCATAATCTATGGAGCATCTATGGGGGCATAATCTAAGGAGCATTTATGGGGGCATAATCTATGGAGCATCTATGGGGGCATAATCTAAGGAGCATTTATGGGGGCACAATCTATGGAGCATCTATGGGGGCATAATCTAAGGAGCATCTATGGGGGCATAATCTATGGAGCATCTATGGGGGCATAATCTATGGAGCTTCTATGGGGGCATAATTTATGGAGCATCTATGGGGGCATAATATATGGGGGCATAATCTATGGAGCTTCTATGGGGGCATAATCTAAGGAGCATCTATGGGGGCATAATCTAAGGAGCATCTATGGGGGCATAATCTATGGGGCATAATCTAAGGAGCATCTATGGGGGCATAATCTATGGGGGCATAATCTAAGGAGCATCTATGGGGGCATAATCTATGGGGGCATAATCTAAGGAGCATTTATGGGGGCATAATCTATGGAGCATATATTAGGGGCATAATCTATGGAGGCACAATCTATGGAGCTTCTAGGGGGGCATAATCTAAGGAGCATCTATGGGGGCATAATCTATGGGGCATAATCTAAGGAGCATCTATGGGGGCATAATCTATGGAGCATCTATAGGGGCATAATCTATGGGGGCATAATCTATGGAGCATCTATGGGGGCATAATCTAAGGAGCATCTATGGGGGCATAATCTAAGGAGCATCTATGGGGGCATAATCTATGGGGGCATAATCTAAGGAGAATTTATGGGGGCATAATCTATGGAGCATCTATAGGGGCATAATCTATGGGGGCACAATCTATGGAGCTTCTATGGGGGCACAATCTATGGAGCTTCTATGGGGGCACAATCTATGGAGCTTCTATGGGGGCATAATCTAAGGAGCATCTATGGGGGCATAATCTAAGGAGCATCTATGGGGGCATAATCTAAGGAGCATCTATGGAGGCACAATCTATGGAGCTTCTATGGGGGCACAATCTATGGAGCATCTATGGGGGCATAATCTATGGAGCTTCTATAGGGGAATAATCTATGGAGCATCTATGGGGGAATAATCTAAGGAGCATTTATGGGGGCACAATCTATGGAGCTTCTATGGGGGCATAATCTAAGGAGCACTTATGGGGGCATAATCTATGGAGCATCTATGGGGGCATAATCTAAGAAGCATCTATGGGGGCATAATCTATGGAGCATCTATGGGGGCATAATCTATGGAGCTTCTATGGGGGCATAATCTATGGAGCATCTATGGGGGCATAATATATGGGGGCATAATCTATGGAGCTTCTATGGGGGCATAATCTAAGGAGCATCTATGGGGGCATAATCTATGGAGCATCTATGGGGGCATAATCTATGGAGCATCTATGGGGGCATAATCTATGGAGCATCTATGAGGGCACAATCTATGGAGCATCTATGGGGGCATAATACATGGGCAGCATATGGGGCACAATCTATGGAGCATCTTGTGGGGCATAATACATGGGGCAGCATATGGGGCATAATCTCATTTTCCACCCTAGGCTTATACTCGAGTCGATAAGTTTTCCCAGTTTTTTGTGGCAAAATTAGGGGGTCGGCTTATACTCGAGTATATATGGTATCTATCTCTATTCTATCTATCTAATCTATCTATCTATCTATCTTTTAGGCCTCTTTCACACATCCGGTGTGCGCCTGACGGCGCCCCCGGCATTTAGCCGCAGCGCCGCATCAGAAAACCTGATGCGCCGCTTGTGGTTTTTTTTGCATTGACTTGCATTAGCGCCGGATGGCGCCGCATGTCAATGCGTCGTATGCGATTTTATCCGGATGCGGCGGAAATGTACATTCCGGCGGCCGGACAAAACGCAGCATGTAACGTTTTTTTTTTTTTTGCCGGATTCCCCTGATGTCTCCGGGCATCAGAAACCATCCGGCAAAAAAACGCATGCGGCGCATCAGGTTTTCTGATGCGGCGCTGCGGCTAAATGCCGGGGGCGCCGTCAGGCGCACACCGGATGTGTGAAAGAGTCCTATCTATCGCATTATACCCTATGAGGGGGGGCAGCATTATCCTCTATGAGGGGGGCAGCATTATCCTCTATGAGGGGGGCAGCATTATCCCCTATGAGGGGGCTGCTTTATAATCTATGAGGGAGGCTACCCCAACTCCTGCTACATAATTAAGACATGTACTACCTTATATTATACCCTGATATTAGTGTGTTTTACTGCACAATTTGTGGTCTTGTATTTATTTCTATGTAGCTACATAGTGGGCCCCAAAAATGATTTTCTCTGGTGGGCCCAAGGTGTTCCAGTCCGACGCTGCATGCGAGTACTCTAAGGCAAGAGGGCTCATCTCAAAAGTTTTGTGCTCCAGCTAATCAATTTTAATTAAATTCCCTGTTTTTCTATAGCTTACACACCCCAAACACAGCAGAAATCCACCTCCATTCTTCATTCTATAAAAGATGTCCCTTTCTTTATAAACCTTGTGTAATCTACTACAATCATGTTTAGCTGTGAATATAATTGTCACAACTCTGTTGTCGGGTGTCCCGGGACTAGAGACTCCTTCCCTGTCTCTAATGCTAGGGGGGCCTATCTCGTCCTGTTCCCCAGATTACTTTTGATGGTGAAGATGCTGGTGCCACAAAACCTTGCCTTAATTTCTGAATCCGCCCTCAGTCTGTACCCTTCCCCCAATCAAGGAAGAAGGGAAAATTAGTGTATCGTAACACACCAACCATACTAACAAAGTAATACGAACAGAGATAACGAAAAATACTAATCATACAAATATACTCACACAGATAACAGAGGAATGCACTGGGGAGTGGAGGATAGGGTTAAACCAAAGTAGGAGAAGAAAGGGAATGGCAGGCACTGTACTGATTAAGGAGAGTGCCTCTGACTTGAAAGTCTATAAGACAAAAGCCAGTAAATTACAGTCCATTGTTCTGGATGTGTTGGAGATGAATTCTGAGCAGAAGCTCCCTCTGGTGGTTGAAAACAGTACTGAACTATTCAATGAAGATTGTGAAGATTGGCAATCAGGTGTTACAGACTGGTCTTATATAAGGGAGGTTCCCTCCCATCAGGGTTGCCGGTGATCTATTGTTCTTGTCTCAACTTTGGTTCCTGGTTCACTTGGAAGCTTGCTGTGTCTTGCCTGCATCTTCTGCTAACAGATAAGATATTTTCTGCTTTTATTTTTGTGCTTGCTTTTTTGCATTTTGTCCTGCACTTCTGTGGAGGTCAGACAGGTCCCCTCCGGGGGCTTGTGCTCCTCTCAGTTTATCTGAGCCACTGTTGTTTGTTCATTTGCCTTTTCCAGTTTTTTCAGTGGCTGCTGCTTAGTTTTGTTACACCAGAGAACTAATTTAGGTGGTAGAGGTCGTGTGATCTCAGGTGTTTTTGCAATTAGTGAGTTGGTATTTTTTTTAGGGTTTTTTGGATTGCAGTAAGTGTCCTTCCTATCCTTCTCTTTCTAGGAAGATTGGGCCCCAACATTTGCTCATACTATTTTCTGTCTGTGTCTGTATTTCCTCTTGTCTAACCGCCATTACATGTTTGGGGGCTTCCTATGTTCTTTGGGGAACTGCTCCGGGGCAGATAGTTTTCCTCTTTCTATCTTTAGGTGTAGTTAGCTTCTCAGGCTGTGACGAGGCGTCTAGGACCAACGTAGGTATGCTCCACGGCTGCCTTTAGTTGTGGTGGTTAGTCAGGGTACTGCAATCCAGTAGATTCCAACCTCTCTGGTGTATTGCCTTTTTTGCCTGCTCTCCTCAGCTACCAAATCATAACAGTCCATGCCCAATTCATCCCCCCTCGCACCACTCCCCTCGGTGATGTACTAATTGGGGATGTCCAGCTGTCCAGTGACCTTGGAGGGGAAGGTATCTGTGGTCACACCTACAGGGGTTAAGTCCCACCCTCCCTCCCTTACATATTTTATTGGGGATAAATTTCTCAAACTTCCTGCGACAGAGTTATGTTTATACGTGTAATATGCATAATTTTATATAAAAAAAAAAATTAAATGTATATATGATAAAAATTTTGTTAGCAAGACTAAGTCACAGCGGATTAGCAGAGGAGGGCAAAGGTTCATGACCGCTCGTTGGCCAAATCGCCTGTCTATCACGGACAGGATCTCAGCCATGAGCCGCCCGTTATGAAATGTAATTGCCCTTCTCTGCTTTGGTAATTAATAAACTGTGACCGACCTGTTCAACTCATCTAGGCCTGGCTGTGTATTCTTTGCGGGATTGGTGGGAAGGGGGGTGAAGGCACTGTTTAGGACACACAGGTCTTCCCAGTCTTTTTACACACTCAAAACCAAGCAAAAGTCACAGATAAATCCACCAAACATCTTCTCAAATAACAACGAACAATCTCCAGCCATGAGCAAAAGCTACTCTGACAATGAGTGCTTGCCAGGGCCCAGATAATACAGAAGGTGGGAGTAGCAAGCAGTGAGCAGCTCAGCCTCAATGCTGGAAAGCTTCCAGGAGTGCTCAACTGAGCAGATTAACAGCTGCACTGCTAAAAGAAACCTGCACCATTTAATATGAAGGTGAAGTGCTTCTAATCAGTGCAGGAGTAGGAGAAATCAGAAGGTGCGGTCTTATGTCTCCTGTTATGTTTCGGTAGCTGAGGAGTGCAGGCAAAAAATGCAATACACCAGAGCAGTTGGAATCTATGAGATTGCAGTACCCTGACTAACCACAACAACTAGAGGCAGCCGTGGAGCGTTCCTACGTTGGTCCTAGACGCCTCGTCACAGCCTGAGAAACTAACTACACCTAAAGATAGATATAGGAAAGCTATCTGCCCCGGAGCAGAACCCCAAAGATAATAGCAAGCCCCCAAACATGTGATGGCGGTTAGACAAGACGAAATACTGACACAGACAGAAAATAGTATGAGCAAACGTTGGGGCCCAAACTAACTAAATAGAAAAGGATAGGAAGGGTACTTACTGCAATCCCAGAAAACCCTGAAAAGCACCAACTCTACTAATTTCAAAAACACCTGAGATCACACGACCTCTACCACCTAAATTAGTTCTCTGGTGTAACAAAATCAAAACAGCAGCCACTGAAAAAACTGGAAAAAGCAAAAGTACAAACATCAGTGGCTGAACTAAACTGAGAGGGCAAAAGCCCCCGGAGGGGACCCTGAAGGCCCCCACAGAAGTGCAGGACAAAATGCAAAAATCAAGCACAAAAACAAAAAGAAGAAAATGTCTTATCTTAGCAGGAGATGCAGACACGACACAGCAGGCTACAAGGGAAACAGGAATCAAGGATAGAGACCAGAACAATTGATCACCGGCAACCCTGATGGGAAGGTGACTCCCTTATATAAGACCAGTCAGTAACACCTGATTCCCAATCCTCACAATCTTCACAATCTTCACTGGACAGACCAGCACCGCTTGTAACCACCAGAGGGAGCCTCTGCTCAGAACTCATCCCAAGCCCATTCACAACAGGCTCCTCTCTGTTGTGGTAAACCCGTGACAATAATGTTCAATTTTGGTCTCATCGGATATTTTACTTCAGACGTTTTGACTCCTTTCTAGTGCTGTTTGGTGCATCACAAGAAGAGGTTTTGTGGCATTGGTGCAAAAATGTTTTTTTACGAGTTCTACTATGAAGTCAATTTGTTTCAGTGAATATACTATTTTGAAAATTGAAACCGCCAAAACACTCTTTATTTTCAAGAACCTGGAATTCAGAATTTGTTTGTGGGCTTCTATCAGGTTTGGCTTTTATCCTAAGTCATATTACAAGACTCGATAAAGGATTGATTGTGACTTGTAGGATCGCTACTTCCAACAGGTGGGACTATAGAGTTCAAGTCTTCTTTTTTTCTGAAGAGGCAATTTGCATATCTGTCTTCCAACAATTTTTGTGTCTTAATTATTGTGTATGATATTTAAAAAGTCCAAAACTTTCAAATCGGCATTTAAATAAAACTAATTAACATTTTCAAATCTTTGGATTCCTTTTTTTTAGCCTTTTCCTAATTTATAAAGTTGAACATTTATGATTCCTAAAGGAAAGAAAAAGCAAAAGAACTGTCAAAGTCAGAGCACTATTCTGGATATTTGATGGGTGCGCTATATATTATTACCATATTCTACAAATAAGGGTCATTTATAGCTACTGTTTGGGAGCTGTTGGAAAGACAAACTATAAACCACTCTTTACATGCTCTTTGGAGCTTAATTTACCTAATGTTTTCCTCTAAGCTTTAGCTAATAAACATCCAATAAGAGAATTCATATCACATAATTCACCAATATATCAGCCTAAACTTTTCCAAACATAATACACTACTCAAAAAATAAAAGGAACAATTAAACAACAGAATATAACTCCAAGTAAATCAAACTTCTGTGAAATCAAACTGTCCACTTAGGAAGCAACACTGATTGACAATCAATTTCACATGCTGTTGTGCAAATGGAATAGACAACAGATGATAATTATTGGCAATTATCAAGACACACTCAATAAAGGAGTGGTTCTGCAGGTGGGGACCACAGACCACATCTCAGTACCAATGCTTTCTGGCTGATGTTTTGGTCACTTTTGAATGTTGGTTGTGCTTTCACACTCATGGTAGCATGAGACGGACTATACAACTCACACAAGTGGCTCAGTTAGTGCAGCTCATACAGGATGGCACAACAATGAAAGCTGTGGCAAGAAGGTTTGCTGTGTCTGTCAGCGTTGTGTCCAGAGGCTGGAGGCGCTACCAGGAGATGTGGAGTGGGCCATAGGAGGGCAACAACCCAGCAGCATGACCGCTACCTTCGTCTTTGTGCAAGGAGGAAGAAGAGGAGAACTCCCAGAGCCCTGCAAAATGACCTCCAGCAGGCCACAAATGAGCATGTGTCTGCACAAACGGTTAGAAACTGACTCCATGAGGATGGTCTGAGGGCCCGACGTCCACAGATGGGGGTTGTGCTCACAGTCCAACACCGTGCAGGACGCTTGGCATTTGCCACAGAACACCAGGATTGGCAAATTTGCCACTGGAGCCCAGTGCTCTTCACAGATGAAAGCAGGTTCACATTGAGCCCATGTGACAGACGTGACAAAGTCTGGAGATGCCGTGGAGAGCAATCTGCTGCCTGCAACATCCTTCAGCATGACAAGTTTGGCAGTGGGTCAGTAATGCTGTGGGATGGCATTTCTTTGGAGTGTCGCACAGCCCTCCATGTGCTTACCAGAGGTAGCCTGACTGCCATTAGGTACCAAGATGAGATCCTCAAACCACTTGTGAGACCATATGCTGGTGCGGTTGGCCCTGGGTTCCTCCTAATGAAGGACAATGCCAGACCTCATATGGCTGGAGTGTGTCAGCAGTTCCTGCAAGATGAAGGCATTGAAGCTATGGACTGGCCCGCCCGTTCCCCAGACCTGAATCTGATTGAGCACATCTGGGACATCATGTCTCGCTCCATCCACCAATGTCATGATGCACCACAGACTGTCCAGTAGTTGGCGGATGCTTTAGTCCAGGTCTGGGAGGAGATCCCTCAGGAGACCATCCGCCGCCTCATCAGGAGCATGCCCAGGTGTTGTAAGAAGGTCAAACAGGCACAGGGAGGTCATACAGGCACGTGGAGGCCAAACACACTACTGAGCATCATTTTGACTTGTTTTAAGGACATTACATTCCACTTTAATTTTGTGTGTGACTCCAAATCCAGGCCTCCATTGGTTAATAAATTTGATTTCCATTGCTGATTTTTGTGTGATTTTGTTGTCAGCACATTCAACTTTGTACAGAACAAAGAATCAATGAGAATATTTCATTCATTCAGATCTAGGATGTGTTATTTGAGTGTTCCCTTTATTTTTTTGAGCAGTGTATAATATATTGATATCATAAAGAAATATTAACCTAACAGGTTGATCTATAGTGTGTGTATATGTGTGTGTATGTATTTATATATATATATACACATATATGCATACACACACACACATTTAAATCTGTCCTTCCCAGCTATGCTACAATATATATCCGTGAACTCAGGAGAAATTGCACAACAAACTTTGGAGTCCATTTTCTCCTTTTGCCCTTCTGAAAATACAAAATTTGTAGATAAAAAAGATTTTTGTGGAAAAAATGATTTTTTTTTTATTTTCACGGCTTATCGTTATAAACTTCTGTGAAGCATGGGAGAAATAAATTTTCTGGAACAATTTCAAGAATGCCATCACTTTTGGCCATGACTGTATATGGCGAATAAAGATGTTTTTTTATGGAGCCTTAAAATGGATCTGTAAACAGATTCACAATATATCTGCACAGAAATTATTAAATAGATCACTTAGACCTGATAAAGCTGGTGTACTTACAATTTGATTACATGTCAGAATGGCTGTCTAATTATTTTTGAAAGTTTTCTCATCTGATATTAAAATGAGCATTTTATGAGTCCAGGACTCAAAATGTTTACAATAACCTAAGGGTTAAGCAGCCATTCTGGCCTGGCTTATTAAAGAAAGTACAACAGCCTAATCAAATCCAAGAGATCTATTAAATATATATGCAATTGGTATCTAGCTTTTTATTGTGAAGTATGGCATTTCATAAGACCCTGGGAAAAATAAAGAAATGTTTCTAGCCTACATACGATTTACGTATGACACATATTGCAATTAGCTCAAGGAAATGGAAAATTAAAATTTTCTTTGGGCTTTCATTACTCAACTACCTCCCCCCCCCCGTTCCTCTAGAGGTTTTCTCACAACTCACTTGTCCATATACATAAGAGCAGTTCAATAGCACATAACAATGAAATTAAATGAAGCTTTAAATGATAAATTGTTGGATGTGCCGTTTTCTCAGCAGGTTAATACAAAACGAAACATGGTTGACCTTCTGGACACCACTGACTTTTAAAGGTCAACCTCGTCCATTTCACATCAGTATCAGACCTTTATTATACTTTGATCAATAATGGCTACAGGATAATTACAACAAGTCTTATGTTTAGTGTTACTAGCTCAGTATATATGTTGCCAGTATCCTTTGCAATTATCGAACAAAGAGGAAAAAATCAATTTAATGTCATAATGTTGACCTTGCCAGGCATGAATTAATAGACAGCGCTTTATGGGTGTAATTGTGGCAGTGATTACTTTAATAACAATATTTCCTGCTTAACTCATGGAAATGATGGTCATCAGCAGAACGGTGGCATGGATATAATAATAGCACAATTGGCTGGTGAATGGTACCGGAGTTTCCGTACGAGGATGAGATGACAGGACACAGCGGCAGATTTATTATGAGCTTATTTGAGTGCAGAGAAGAACAGTCTTGTCTTAACCTTCTTAACCTTTCTGAATATTTAAATCTGTTTCTGGTATGTGAAATATTTGTTGTATACCTAGCAGCAGAGCCTCATCAATCCTCAAGAGAAAAGGCTACCACATGTTTTTCTAACCTCCCCAATTATACTGTAAGACATAGCCATATGCTAGCTGGTTGACTTTAAGCAAAAGTAGGCGATGTATCTGACAGCACTGTAACTTCGTGAATTATAAATTATAAATGTTTCACATACAATGAAAATCTAAGAGCAGAGTACGGAATAAGTGCAAATGCCCTGTAGTGCTTATAAATATATACATATGTATATGGGCCACATGGCGGCTCAGTGGTTAGCACTGTAGTCTTGCATCAATGTGGTCCTTAGTTACAATCTAAAATCCCACCCAGTACAACATGTGTAAGGAGCCTGTATGTTCTTCTGTGTTTTTGGTTGGGTTTCCTCAGGGTTCATCATTTTTCTCCCACACTAGAAAAGACATACTGATAGGAAACCTAGATTGTTAGCCCCAATGGGGTCAGCGATAACAATGTCTGTAAAGTTCTGTACAGTCATGGCCAAAAGTTTTGAGAATGACACAAATATTAATTTTTACAAAGTCTACTGCTACACTTTTTCTAATAGCAATTTGCATATACTCCAGAATGTTATAAAGAGTGATCAGCTTAATAGCAATTACTTGCAAAGTCAATATTTGGCTAGAAAATGAACTTTATCCCCCAAAACACATTTCAACATCATTGCAGCCTTGCCTTAAAAGGACCAGCTAACCTCTTTTCAGTGATTGCTCCATTAACACAGGTGTGGGTGTTGATGAGGACATGGCTGGAGATCAATCTGTCATGATTAAGTAAGAATGACACCACTGGACACTTTAAAAGGAGGCTGGTGCTTGGCATCATTGTTTCTCTTCTGTTAACCATGGTTATCTCTAAAGAAACATGTGCAGTCATCATTGCAATGCACAAAAATGGCCTAACAGGGAAGAGTATCGCAGCTAGAAAGATTGCACCTCAGTCAACAATCTATTCGCATCATCAAGAACTTCAAGGAGAGAGGTTCCATTGTTGCCAAAAAGGCTTCAGGGCACCCAAGAAAGACCAGCAGGCGCCAGGACCGTCTCTTAAAAGTGTTTCAGCTGCGGGATCAGGCTACCAGCACTGCAGAGCTTGCTCAGGAATGGCAGCAGGCAGGTGTGAATGCATCTGCACTCACTGTGAGGCGGAGACTCTTGGAGCAAGGCCTGGTCTCAAGGAGGGCAGCAAAGAAGCCACTTCTCTCCAGAAAAAACATCATGAACAGACTGATATTCTGCAAAAGGTACAGGCAGTGGACTGCTGAGGACTGGGGTAAAGTTATTTTCTCTGATGAATCCCCTTTTCGATTGTTTGGGACATAAGGAAAACGCCTCATTCGGAGAAGACAAGGTGAGCGCTACCACCAGTCTTGTCTCATGCCAACTGTTAAGCATCCTGAAACCATTCATGTGTGGGGTTGCTTCTCAGCCAAGGGAATCGGCTCTCTCACAGTCTTGCCTAAAAACACAGCCATGAATAAAGAATGGTACCAGAATGTCCTCCAAGAGCAACTTCTCCCAACACTCCAAGAGCAGTTTGGCGATCAACAATGCCTTTTCCAGCATGATGGAGCACCTTGCTATAAAGCAAAGGTGATAACTAAATGGCTCAGGGAACAAAACATAGAGATTTTGGGTCCATGGCCTGGAAACTCCCCAGATCTTAATCCCATTGAGAACTTGTGGTCAATCATCAAGAGATGGGTGGACAAACAAAAACCTAAAAATTCTGACAAATGAAAGCATTGATAGTGCAAGAATGGACTGCTATCAGTCAGGATTTGGTCCAGAAGTTGATTGAGAGCATGCCAGGGAGAATTGCAGAGGTCCTGTAGAAGAAGGGTCAACACTGCAAATATTGACTTGCTGCATTAACTCATTCTAACTGTCAATATAAGCTTTTGTTACTCATATGTTTGCAATTATTATATTTCTGTCTGTGATAAAAACATCTGTCAAACACACATAAAAACCAGAGGGCAGCAGATCATGTCAAAATATAACATTTGTGTCATTCTCAAAACTTTTGGCCATGACTGTACAATATGATGGCGCTATCTAAGCAAGTAAAATAATGTAAAAAAATCCCTTTTCATCCTGATAATTGCTCAACATAAACTACTAACACTTCTATTCTCGAAAGCATTCCTAAATTGCAGCATTTTTTTCATATGTGCCTAAAATTTTTGCAGAGTACTACATACATGTATATATATATATATATATATATATATATATATAAATATCTGTACAGTATATATATATATATACAGTACAGACCAAACGTTAGGACACACCTTCTCATTTAAAGATTTTTCTGTATTTTCATGACTATGAAAATTGTACATTCACACTGAAGGCATCAAAACTATGAATTAACACATGTGGAATTATATACTTAACAAAAAAAGTGTGTAAATACTGAAATTATGTCTTATATTCTAGGTTCTTCAAAGTAGCCACCCTTTGCTTTGATGACTGCTTTGCACACTCTTGGCATTCTCTTGATGAGCTTCAAGAGGTAGTCCCTGGAAATGGTCTTCCAACAATCTTGAAGGAGTTCCCAGAGATGCTTAGCACTTGTTGGCCATTTTGCCTTCACTCTGCGGTCCAGCTCACCCCAAACCATCTCGATTGGGTTCAGGTCTGGTGACTGTGGAGGCCAGGTCATCTGGCGTAGCACCCCATCACTCTCCTTCTTGGTCAAATAGCTCTTACACAGCCTGGAGGTGTGTTTGGGGTCATTGTCCTGTTGAAAAATAAATGATGGTCCAACTAAATGCAAACCGGATGGAATAGCATGCCGCTGCAAGATGCTGTGGTAGCCATGCTGGTTCAGTATTCCTTCAATTTTGAATAAATCCCCAACAGTGTCACCAACAAAGCACCCCCACACCATCACACCTCCTCCTCCATGCTTCACGGTGGGAACCAGGCATGCAGAGTCCAATCCGTTCACCTTTTCTGCGTCGCACAAAGACACGGTGGTTGGAACCAAAGATCTCAAATTTGGACTCATCAGACCAAGGCACAGATTTCCACTGGTCTAATGTCCATTCCTTGTGTTCTTTAGCCCAAACAAGTCTCTTCTGCTTGTTGCCAGTCCTTAGCAGTGGTTTCCTAGCAGCTATTTTACCATGAAGGCCTGCTGCACAAAGTCTCCTCTTAACAGTTGTTGTAGAGATGTGTCTGCTGCTAGAACTCTGTGTGGCATTGACTTGGTCTCTAATCTGAGCTGCTGTAAACCTGCGATTTCTGAGGCTGGTGACTTGGATAAACTTATCCTCAGAAGCAGAGGTGACTCTTGGTCTTCCTTTCCTGGGGCGGTCCTCATGTGAGCCAGTTTCTTTGTAGCGCTTGATGGTTTTTGCAACTGCACTTGTGGACACTTTCAAAGTTTTCCCAATTTTTCGGACTGACTGACCTTCATTTCTTAAAGTAATGATGGCCACTCATTCTTCTTAACTTAGCGTATTTTTTCTTGCCATAATACAAATTCTAGCAGTCTATTCAGTAGGACTATCAGCTGTGTATCCACCAGACTTCTGCACAACATAACTGATGGTCCCAACCCCATTTATAAGGCCAGAAATCCCACTTATTAAACCTGACAGGGCACACCGTGAAGTGAAAACAATTCCCGGTGACTACCTCTTGAAGCTCATCAAGAGAATGCCAAGAGTGTGCAAAGCAGTCATCAAAGCAAAATGTGGCTACTTTGAAGAACCTAGAATATAAGACATAATTCAGTATTTACACACTTTTTTGTTAAGTATATAATTCCACATGTGTTACTTCATAGTTTTGATGCCTTCAATGTGAATTTACAATTTTTATAGTCATGAAAATACAGAAAAATCTTTAAATGAGAAGGTGTGTCCAAACTTTTGGTCTGTACTGTATATGTATACATATGTGTGTGTTTGTATATACTGTATTTTTCAGATGGAAAGATAAAAGAGAAGCAGCACCATCTAAGGCCACGTTCACACGTTCAGTATTTGGCCAGTATTTTAACTCAGTATTTGTAAGCCAAAACCAGGAGTGTTTAAAAAATGAAGAAGTTGTGACGTGTTTCTATTATACTTTTCCCATGATTGCTACACTTCTAGCTTGGGCTTATCAATATTGATGTAAATACTGATCAAATACTGAACATGTGAATATGGCCTAAGAGTGCAAATTCAAGTCTGACCTCAGCCAGATCTATAATACATAATAACCAAAAAACATTGGCAGCATTTCTCCAGTAAGTGAAAAGAATATTTACTATTAGATATGCATTAATAAAGGCACTTATTTTTTTTCACTTATTGGAGGAGTGCTGGCATTTTCACGAAAGATTGTTCATGGATGAATATTATGGCTTTTTTGTCCAACTACTGGACAAAAAAAAAGTCAAACCTGGCCGGCTACATTTCAGACAATGACTGTTTGTGTCAAGATCCCGTCTGGGTTGGAGCCGATGTTACTGCAAACACTAGGGGAAGCAGAGGCAGGTAGCGTAGTCAGATGGCAGCCGGAGGTCGGTACACAGGAAAGCAGTGTTTGTAGCAATGGATCAGGCGGATAACGTAGTCAGGTGGCAGCCGGAGGTCGGTACACAGGAGAGCAGTGTTTGTAGCAATGGATCAGGCGGAGAGCGTAGTCAGAAGGCAGGCCAAGGTCGGTTCACAGGAGAGCAGTGTTTGTAGCAATGGATCAGCAGGAAACGCTTGACTAAAGGCTTGGAGCTCAATAATCTCGCAATGACACACCCACAGGGCCAGGTTTATATAGGGTGTGTAATTGGCAATCAGAGGCCCAATCAAGAGAGCACTAGGTGTAGCCAATCAGGAAGAACAGTCAATGGTATCTGGGTTCAGCAAGGAACTTTGCAGCCAGCAGAATAGCTCAGATGGTAGAGCTGCTGGCCAGTGGACAAGAGGTACTGGGTTCGACTCCTGACAGTACTCCCCTCCTTCCAGGATGGCCTCTGGACATCTCAGGAGCTGGCTTATCCGGGTACCTTTGATGAAAGGCTCTTGTTAGTCTAGGAGCATGGACGTTGTCCCTTGGTTCCCATGAATTTTCCTCTGGTCCGTAACCCTTCCACTGCACCAGATACTGCAGTTTACCTCTGAATTTTCGGGAGTCCAGAATCTTATCCACAATGTATTCTTCTTCACCACGGATCCTTTCTGGTGGAGGAGGTGGCTGAATTCTTCCTGGAAACGGGTTTTCACAGAAGGGTTTGAGCAAGGATATGTGAAACACTGGATGAATCTTTAGATTGTTGGGAAGTTTTAAACGAAAAGCAACCTGGTTAATTTTTGCAGAAATTTGAAAAGGTCCAATGAATTTCTGACCCAATTTGGAGGATGGCACATGTGTCTTAAGGTTTTTAGTGGACAGCCAAACTTTGTCTCCAACCTGAAGAGCAGGGGGCACTCTCCGATGTTTATCTGCTGCTTCCTTATATTCTTCCTGGGTCTTGAGCAATATCTCTGATAATTCCTTCTGGGATTCCTGTAATTTTGTAAGCCTGTCATTAACAGCAGGAATGGGAGTGTTCACTGGCAGATTAGGGATAAATACTGGATGTACTCCATAATTAGCAAAAAATGGGGTTTGAGATGTAGCGCTATGTATGGAGTTGTTGTAGGCAAACTCTGCTGTTGGTAAATAGTCCACCCAGTCATCCTGAAGATAGGAAATGAAGCAACGGAGGTATTGCTCCAAAGTCTGGTTCGTTCTCTCCGTCTGGCCATTGGACTGAGGATGGAAAGCGGTAGAAAGATTCACCGTGACTCCCAAGGCTGTACAGAAACTCTTCCAAAATTTTGACGTAAACTGAACGCCTCTGTCAGACACCACGCTGTCAGGAATTCCATGTAACCTGAATACTTCTTTGATCATCAGTTCTGCAGTTTTTTCAGCAGTAGGAATTCCTTCAGTTGGAATAAAGTGGGCCATTTTTGTGAGTCGGTCCACTATGACAAGGATGACGGTCATCTGTTTGGAAGGGGGTAGTTCCACAATAAAATCCATGGAAATAGATCCCCAAGGCCTGAATGGAACTGGGAGTGGTTGCAAGAGTCCTAGAGGAGACGATCGTGGGGTCTTGTTTCGTGCGCATGTTAAACAGGTTGAAACATATTTCCTCACGTCCTTCCTACAATTAGGCCACCAAAAGAAACGAAGTAGTAAGTCTTGTGTTTTTGCAACTCCAGGATGTCCTGCCAGTTTAGAATCATGGACACTTTTGAGGACTTCAAGGCGAGAAGATTCAGGTACATATATTTGGTGTTTCTGCATCCAAAACCCCTCTTTGAATGAAAGATCGACGTCTTCCGAAGGATGGTTAAGGAAAGAGTCCTCTTGATATCCATCTTTAATTCTATTACCTAGTCCTCTAGAGTGCAATATTCCCAAAAAATTTTTAGGGCCTAGAATTGTATCATCATTACTAGACCTCTCCTGAGGTTCCGAACACATCCTAGACAGGGCGTCAGCCTTGCCATTCCTTGAACCAGGCCGGTAAGAGATTATAAAATTGAATCTTGAGAAAAATAAGGCCCATCGTGCTTGTCTTGCAGACAATCTTTTTGCTGTACGGAGGAATTCAAGATTCTTGTGGTCCGTGAGGACAGTCACAGGGTGATTGGCACCTTCCAGAAGATGTCTCCACTCGGAGAAGGCAACTTTAATGGCTAACAGTTCTTTATTACCAATGTCGTAGTTCTTTTCTGCAGATGACATGGTGTGGGAAAGAAACGCACATGGGTGAAGTTGCATCTTGTCCCCAACTCGCTGAGACAGAATAGCTCCCACTGCAGAGTCCGAGGCGTCCACTTCGACAGTAAATGGCAATTCAGGATTTGGGTGTACTAACAATGGAGCAGACGTAAAAAGAGTTTTCAACTTGTCAAAAGCCTCCTGTGCCTCTGGAGACCAGAAAAATGCTTTTGTCTTTTTTGTTAGTGTAGTAATTGGTAGTATGATCCGTGAAAAGTTCTTTATAAATTTTCGGTAAAAATTTGCAAATCCTATGAAACGCTGGACGTCTTTTAAATTTCTTGGAACAGGCCAGTCCACTACAGCATTGATTTTTCCGGGATCCATGCTCAGACCTTCTGGGGAGATGATATATCCCAGAAATTGGATACTGGTTTGTTCAAACTCACATTTTTCAAGTTTAATGTAGAGATGGTTCTCCTGTAGTCGTTCCAAGACTAACTGGACGTGCCTGCGATGCTCTTCCAAGGTGTCTGAAAATATAAGAATGTCATCGAGATAAGCCACAACGAATTGGTCCAAGAAATCTCGAAATACATCATTAATAAAATGTTGAAAGGTGGCTGGGGCATTGCTAAGGCCAAAGGTCATAACAAGAGATTCAAAATGTCCATATCTCGTTCTGAAGGCGGTCTTCCACTCATCTCCTGGGCGAATCCGTATGAGGTTGTAAGCCCCTCTAAGATCCAGCTTCGTAAAGATTTTTGCAGAACGGAGTCTCTCAAATAGTTCAGGAATCAAGGGTAGCGGGTAGCGATTCTTGACAGTGATATTATTCATCTCTCTGTAGTCAATACATGGCCGCAGAGTGGAGTCTTTCTTTTCAACAAAGAACAGGGGTGCCCCAGCTGGAGATGTGGAAGGTCGAATAAAGCCTTTCTCTAAATTTTCATCCAGGAACTTTCTTAATACCTTCAATTCAGGTTCGGAAAGATTGTAAATCCGTCCAAATGGAATGGTTGCTCCTGGCAGTAATTCAATGGGACAGTCATAAGGACGGTGAGGAGGTAATTGATCTGCTTTCTTCTTACTGCAGACATCAGAGAACTGCTGATATTGAGGTGGTAGTTTCTCTTCCTTCTCATGCGAAATCTCAGAGATTTGGACTTGTTGGAGAACAGGGGGTTCCTTATGACAATTATTCTTACAGTAGTCAGATGGAAAGGTGATGGTCCTTGATGCCCAGTTGATAGAAGGGTTACGGACTGAAAACCAGGGGATCCCTAGAATAACCGGAAATTTCGGAGATGAAATAAGGTGGAAACTGACAGCTTCATGATGATCCGGGTCGATACAAATCTCCAGTTCGATTGTCTCATGCGTGACAGGTCCAGAAGACAAAGGTGATCCATCCACAGTTTCCATTTCAATTGGTGTGGATTTGGTCCTACTGGAAATATCATTATCACGTGTAAATTTTAAGTCCATAAAATTTCCTCCTGCTCCCGAATCCAACAGGGCAGAGCATTGTATTTTTTGGGTGCCCATTACAACCTGAATGGGGATTACAAAATGAGATGATGTGGTATGTATTTTGTCTATTTCTGGCGTTACTGATGAGATAGTCTGCAAGATGGAATCCGACTGCTGAGAAAGGTCCGTATTGCTGGCAGACCTGTTGTTGGTAAAGGCTATAGTCCTTTTGTTAGGACAGTTGATGGCATAGTGTCCAGGGTCCCCACAATAGAGGCAGAGATGTTCTGCACGTCGCCTCTCCTTCTCCTGTGCAGAGAGTGGTCTTCGGATGACGTCGATCTGCATCGGTTCAGACACAACTTGCGTCTTTTCTTGGTGGTCTGATGCTGAAAATGAGAAGCCAGGGCTATTCCCAAGTGCTCGCAGTCTCTCCTTTCTCCTTTCAGTAAGTCTCTGGTCAATCCGGATACATAGTTGAATAAAGTCCTCCAACTGGTCAGGGGTCTCAACCCTGGCAAGCTCGTCTTTCACTGGTTCTGATAACCCTCGTCGAAATTGACTTCTCTGGGCCGCTGGATTCCAGGTGGTGTCGGCCACCCAGCGACGGAACTCCGATGTATATTCCGCAACAGAGCGACGTCCTTGGCGCAAATTATGTAATTTGGTTTCTGCTGTGGCACAGCGGTTTGGGTCATCAAAAACTTGATTCATAGCTGCGATGAAAGCTTCCAGGTCATTAAGGAGGGCATAGTCCTTTTCTACATAAGGTGAAGCCCAAGCAAGAGCTTCATCCGTCAGGAGATTTATCATGAAAAAAACTTTCTTCCTCTCACTGGTAAAGGGAGCAGGTTGCATCTGGAAGTATATGCGGCATTGATTGAGGAATCCTCGGTACTGCTTGCGATCCCCACTGAACTTTGCAGGCAGCGGCAGCCGCGCATTTGATTCGGACCCTGAATTGCGCACGTCCAGTAGTTGTTTTTGTAGCTCAATTACTTCCTGTTGTATCGCCGTGAAATCAGTTTGTAACTTGGCATATTTTCCTTGAGAGTCCGTACAAAAACTTTGAAGCTCCGTAACTTGCCGTCTCAGGGTGTTCACAGCGGACTCCATTTTGGCGCGAGATTATTCTGTCAAGATCCCGTCTGGGTTGGAGCCGATGTTACTGCAAACACTAGGGGAAGCAGAGGCAGGTAGCGTAGTCAGATGGCAGCCGGAGGTCGGTACACAGGAAAGCAGTGTTTGTAGCAATGGATCAGGCGGATAACGTAGTCAGGTGGCAGCCGGAGGTCGGTACACAGGAGAGCAGTGTTTGTAGCAATGGATCAGGCGGAGAGCGTAGTCAGAAGGCAGGCCGAGGTCGGTTCACAGGAGAGCAGTGTTTGTAGCAATGGATCAGCAGGAAACGCTTGACTAAAGGCTTGGAGCTCAATAATCTCGCAATGACACACCCACAGGGCCAGGTTTATATAGGGTGTGTAATTGGCAATCAGAGGCCCAATCAAGAGAGCACTAGGTGTAGCCAATCAGGAAGAACAGTCAATGGTATCTGGGTTCAGCAAGGAACTTTGCAGCCAGCAGAATAGCTCAGATGGTAGAGCTGCTGGCCAGTGGACAAGAGGTACTGGGTTCGACTCCTGACAGTTTGATAAGTTGGTTAATATGATCATTTATCCTTAAGTTTTACCCCATGAATGATCGTTTTTGGTTGAAATAGTTTGTTTTCATCAAATAAAATCAAACTGTTCTGAGCACAGTGAGGCTTGGTTTCCATTCTTCTGTACCTAACAGGATATACTTTTATGCTATTTCATACAGTGAAAAAATGTGCTTGTCTCTTCAAATGTTTAATCTACAGTAGTTCACAAATAATATGTGCATAAATGTATGCTCAGATAACTCAGACATTTCAAATCTCTATCAGCATGTACAGTGGTGTGAAAAGTGTTTTCCCCATCCTGATTTCCTACTCTTTTGCATGTTTGTCACACTTAAACATTTCAGGTGACCAAAGCAAATTTAAATATTAGACAAAGATAACACAAGTAAACGCAAAATGCAGTTTTTTAATGAAGATCTTTATTATTAAGGGAAAAAGATTTCCAAACCTACAGGGCCCTGTTTGAAAAAGTGATTGCCCTCCCACTCCTTAAAACATAAGTTAACTGTGGTTTATCACATCTTTGGGAAGCTGAGTTAGAATTTCCTAGCCACATCCAGGCCTGGTTATTATCACACCTGTTTTCAATCAAGAAATCACTTAAATAGGACCTGCCTGACAAAGTGAAGTAGCCCAAAGGATCCTAAAAAGTTAGACATTATGCCGCAATTCAAAGAAATTCTGGAACAAATGAGAAACAAAGTAATGTAGATCTATTGGTTTGGAAAAGGTTATAAAGACATTTCTAAAGCTTTGGGACTCCAGAAAACCACAGTGAGGGCCATTATACACAAATGTCGAAAACATGGAACAATGGTGAACTTTCCTAGGCGTTTCCGGCAGACCAAAATTACCCAAAGACGACTCATACAAGAGGTCACAAAAGACCCCCCGACCAACATTCAAAGAACTGCAGGCTTCACTTGGTCAGTGTTCATTACTCCACCATAAGAAATAGACTGGGCAAAAATGGCCTGCATTGCAGAGTTCCAAGATGAAAACCACTGAAGAGCAATCAGTACATAAAGCTTCATCTCAGTTTTGCCAGAAAACATCCTGATGATCCCCAAGACTTTTGGGAGAATACTCTATGGACTGAGGAGAGAAAAGTTGAACTTTTTGGAAGGTGTATGCCCCATTACATCTGGCATGGAAGTAACACAGCATTTCAGAAAAGGAACATCATACCAACAGTAAAATATGATGGTGGTAGTGTGATAGTCTGGGGCTGCTTTGCTGCTTCAGGACCTAGAAAACTTGCTGTATTAACTAGAACCATGAATTCTGCTGTCTACCAAAAAAAAATCCTGAAGGAGAATGTCTGGCCATCTGTTTGTGACCTCAAGCTGAAGAGGACTTGGGTTATGCAGCAAGACAATGATCCAAAACACATTAGCATGTCCACCTCTGAATGGCTTAAGAAAAACAAAACTAAACCTTTGGAGTAGCCTAGTCAAAGTGTTGACTTAATCAAATTAAGATGCTGTGGCATGACCTTAAAAAGGCAGGTCATGCTCAGAAACCCTCCAATGTGGCTGTACTACAACAATTCTTCAAAAGATGAGTGAACCAAAATTCCTCCAGAACGTTGCAAAAGACTCATTGCCAGTTATCACAAACGCTTGATTGCAGTTGTTGCTGCTAAGGGTGGCCCAACCAGTTATTAGGTTTAGTGAGCAATCACTTTTTAAACACAGAACCTTGTAGGTTTGGATTTCTTTTTCCCTTAATAGTAAAGACCTTCATTTAAAAACTACATTTTGTGTTTACTTGTGTTATCTTTGTCTAATATTTAGATTAGTTTGGCGATCTGAAACATTTAAGTGTGACAAACATGCAAAAGAATAAGAAATCAGGAAGGTGCAAACACTTTTTCACATCACTTTATGTAGATGAAAAATCCTCTTGAATTTTAGAGCATGCTTTGGCACTAATTTTCACTATGGTTTTCTTTGCCGTGGAAAAAAATACTCAAACAGTCCAAAGCTACCTAGCTGTGCAGACTGAAAGGGATTTTCAGGTCTTTAGTCTAGACCCCCCTCATGGGGAATTGACCTCCACTAAAGATGAATCTACAGTTATCAACTCTCCAAGTAACTTTTCAATGCACAATGCAAAAAGCTTATAAATTGTCCAGCAGTACAAAGCAGAAGTATTTAAGGGACTCTGTCAGCAGGTTTTTGTTATGTAATCTAAGGACAGCGTGAGATAGCAGCTGAACCACTGAATTCAAGCATGTATCACATTTTTGGCTGTGTGCTTTTGTTACCTTACAATGGAGGTTTTATCACTAGGACATTATCATTCAACAGACTAGCTGCCTCCTTCCATGTCATCCAACCACGCCCGCTCCTGTGATATGCAGCTCACTGTCTATAGACAATGTACCTAGAAAGCCTGGTGGGGGTGAGGGCAGCTTTCTCATCTCTGATGCATGTGTCAGAAACTCTGTGTCAGAACTTCTGCGCTAAGCAATCTAAGTGATACATCACTGAAATCAGGATCTTTTTGCCTACATCACACTGCTCTCAAATGAGGTAGCAAAAACCTGGTGACAGATTACCTATAAATGATTGCCAGGTGCCAATATGCTGTGGCTGCAATATAAAGATACATATAACTCTATGCACCGCATTCTGCAAATATTATACACATGAATTCCAATATTACTACACATGTACTTTGCACACATTTTGATCAAAGTGTCTGAGCCCATTTGCCAGCAATGAAACAACCTCTTTTAGATGGGACCCTATGCTAAAGACTCAATTCTCTCATTGCCTAGGCCTCAAACGAACTGGAGAAGCATGCAATGCAATTTTACTTTGCTCTAATTAAAAGCAGTCTTGAAAAAAGTCAGAACCCTGGTGCTGTAGTGCAGACCCTACATGCTTGTAGCCACTCTCAGTCCATCAACTTCCATCAGTTCTGCTACCTATATTTGTTAGAGAGCAAAGCAAGAATTCAAATCAAGAAAACACATGACAGAAAAAGATCAGTCCAGAAGTTAGGAAACCAGATTATTGGTGAAGTAACATTGGCTAGATGCTTGCAGCTAACGAAAGACTTGTAGGCAAAACAGCATCAATGATGCCTGGTCTGCGACAGCATTGTACTGGGGTGGGGAAGTGTAGGTAAGAAGACGCCCCTCATTCAACAGTGTGTGGTTTCTCCACCACTAGGAAAACTAAGCATTAAACAGCAACTAATTAAATCAGAAAGCTGTCCATGTCATGCACAGATGTACGTATAACAGCATGGCAGCAAGGTGGCTCAGTGGTTAACATTGCAGTGCTGGAGTCCTGGGTTCAAATCCCACCAAGGACAACATCTGAAATTAGTTTGTATGTTCTCCCCGTGTTTGCGTGGGTTTCCTCCGGGTTCTCTGGTTTCCTCCCACATTCCAAAGACATACTGATAGGGAATTTTAGATTGTGAGCCCCATCGGGGACAGCAACGATAATGTGTGCAAACTGTAAAGTGCTGCGGAATATGTTAGCGCTATATAAAAATAAAGATATTATAACTTTGCATTGCACAGTTCCTGTGTTATGTCTGTGTGAAATTTATGAATAAACTGAAAAATCATTACTGTTACGCTCAAGAATAGCTACTCTGTAGCGGCCCGCACCGGACCAGTAAAAGAGCAGTCACAGACACACTTTGCTCAAAACACCACTGCTGGCAAGTCCTTAAGGCCGGGATATTCTTCACCCACTCTCGAAGGTAAGGGTTCCCAGACGGCTGTGGCAGAATAGCTGGCGTCTGGTGGCACAGACGATGTGGAGTCAGGTACAGGAGTAAATCAAAGCTAGCAAAAAAAAAACAAATGAAAACCAAAGGGAAACCCCAGACAATAGCTAATAAAGAAGAACCAATAGCGACCTTTATCAACTACTGAGAAGCAACCAGAGCTCAACCAGGAAGCACTCACCATAGCACTACGCCAGGATGCAAATGAACTGAATAAACAGCACTGAACTGAATTAGAGGCAGGCTTTAAATAGCCAGCCCAATCTAAGGCCGGCGTCACACTGGCGAGTGTGATGTGAGTAAGTCGCACGACTTTCTCGCATCAACACTCGGCACGGCCGCCCGCTCTCGTACCCGAGTATGCGGCTGCATAGAAATACATGCAGCCGCACACTCGGGTCCGAGAGCGGGCGGCCGTGCCGGGTATTGATGCGAGAAAGTCGTGCGACTTACTCACATCACACTAGCCAGTGTGACGCCGGCCTAAAGATAACAATCAGGTGATGCATTCCTCCCAGTCATGTCCAGGGAGCCACTCCCTGCTCACCTATACAGGAGGTGCACACATTCCCACCAGTGGCTAACACCAGACAAGGCAGCATCCTGTGTGGCCTGGCAATCGTTAGGCATAGTGTCCTATGTCTCGCAGGCCGTGAAGCCAGTGGGATGCACGGCGTCCCGTGATCCCACATCTCTCACCACTTCCACATACAAGGCAACATCATGAGTAGTTGCACCACCCAAGTGTGCGCTAGCTCCGCTCCGAGCGTGGACAGGCAGGTGAAGTAGTCTGGAAACAGCAGGAGGACGATTGTGTTCACAGCAGGTATTCCTAACAATACCAGTTTGGGGCATGTGCCTGCTTAAGCTAAAGGCCCCCATGTACATTAAGCTAACTTCTGCCGAACCTGCCAATATCAAAGGGTTCGGACAAAAGTCTAATGTCTATGGGGCCACATACAGATCATTGTCGGTGAGATAAGTATCCAGCATATCAGATTTTGGATTGTCGATACTTTTGTTCTCTAAAAGATAAGACACCACAAAGATGTCTGACAGAAGCTCTTGTACAGAACACAGGATCTTTGCAGAGTGAGCATTCCTGTATATGGAAGAGTCAGACAAAATGTTTGAGGGCTTAAAGGGGCTGTCCGGTCTGGGGGTACAAGTGTGTAGTCACTCTATGTCCAATGCTGGAAGTGGGCGGTCACGTGACCACAAGTATGCGATTTACATACTTCTGGATGCATTCCGACTAGCTGTATCCAGCCTGGCTCAATACCAGTGAACTGAGCGAATCCAGAAACAATTAGCATGTCTAGTCAGATTGTGACTGCCTGCATGCAAATTGCATACTTGCGGTTACACGTCCATCGGAGAAGCCTAACAGCGCGTACTGTGCACGATGTGAGGATTCACAACTTTGCAGTCACATAAAGTGACCGCAGACTTGAACCCTAAGGCGAGACAACCTCTTCAACATCGAACAATCAATAATACCTAAGTGTGTAGGGATGCGCCCCTTTGATAAGGTGAATAGCAGCACTCAGTTGTCAATATATTTATACACTTCAAGGAGGAATAACAGAGGAACAGTACAGTGCAGAATTATAACAGAAGCCAAAATTAACTTATTTACAAAACCGATGTCAGAGATGACAACGGGTTCTCTTTAAAAAAAAAATAGGACTTGAGGAAAAACTGTAAATGGTCAACTTAATTTTAAGAAATAACAAGTGGCAGGATTTTACTTGAAGAAAAGTTTTATGTTAAATTTAATCAGATGGCCTATCATGAGGCAGCTCGAACAGCTAATCCCATGGAGAAAGAAGTATTACAGGAGTAATCGTGCATGAAATGTGTTACTTTTCTTTCACACACAGTGATTCTATGTTTTTTTTCCTTTGACAAAGGGAGTTATTTTTATGGGATATTTTACATTATTTTATGCTTGCTTTTCAGTAGATCACACAATTAATGAGTTTATTTATCTAAATTATATCCTATTTTCCATATTTCTTTTAGCAGCATTTACTGTAGCCGTTCGGTTATTACTAGGAATCTGGTACCCCCCTGTGGACCTCATGATTATTGCATCTCATTTAGCACTCAATAACTGACTTCAAGCCATGATATTAATATGTTATATTTTAATGGTTATAAATAAGAGGCGCCAGTTTAACCTATCCCAGAAAAACAGAATCAGCAGGGGGGAATTCCTCAGTCATCAGATATGCCAGTATAGCTAGCAAAATACTCTGAAGTCAACTGAGGCATAAACAACCAGTGGATTTATGGGGAAACCCTACCAGTGTTCACCAAAGAGAGAAAGCCCATAAATCTGAAGAGTAACCTCAAATCATTCACAGCATTTTGTGAGGTTCTTTCAGAATAAGAATAATGTTTTGTTTGGGAAATAGTTGTTAAATCTCTGTATACCATCTGGTCATTCACAATGCAGATTTGCATCTATTTAGATATTTAGTCTTTAGGTGCTTGAAATAAAATACTAGAAACTTTCCAACATATACAAAGCAGAGAAAGATGAATGGGGAAACTTACCCTTTACAGTTAGGTCCTTTGCTCGTACTTCTCCAGGCAGTTCTTGTTCCCAGAGAGTTTCTCAAAGACCAAACATAATGAAAAATGTATTTTTATGGAAATGAAGATAAAGAATTGTGTATTAACAGCAGTGTCTAACTGGGATGTCAAGGACCCACTAGTAACATTGCCTCAATGGCCCAATGTTCGACTACATGCAAATATTACATTACTCTCATTCACAAATTTACCCTTGCTCCTATATAATAATACATTTAATAGATTGTAAAATGAATGATTAGATGTCACCTCTGTGTATTTAACGTGGACCGAGGCGGCAGCCATGGGTGAGGTACTTGGCTTCCACTCCTCAACTCGCTACATGAAAATGGGGGTCCTGGCAGCGTGTGTTCTTCCTGTTAGGCTACTTTCACACATCAGTTTTTTTGTGTCAGGCATAATCCGTCCTATGCCTGATAGGACGGATCCGGCGCTGATTTTAAAAAAACTGATGCAACTGATCAGTTTTCTTGCCGGATCCGTCCTGACCTTTTCAACCCGGAAAGAGAAAATTTCTATGTGGAAAATGCAGGTACCAATGTCCGGACCGAGGGAGAGAGAGAGAGAGAGAGAGAGACCTTGGATTCCGGATCAGTTTTTTGACGGATTTGCCAAAAGACTGGTCCGGTTCCATAGATTTGCATTGTTTCCGGCCGCCTGAAGCGCCGATTCAGGCACTATCAGGCGGCTCCGAAAAAAAAAAAAAAAAAAACGTTGCAGTCAGCGTCTTGTCCGGCCGCCGGAATGTACATTTCCGCCAGATCCGTCCAAAAACGGATGCAACGCAACGACATCAGGCGCGATCCGGTGTCTAATGTAAAGTCAATGCAAAAAAAACGCATCCGGTACACGGATGTGTGAAAGCAGCCTTACCTGGGCGAGACGCCTTCACAGACTGTGTAAGGGGAGTGAATAATGCAATGGTACTGCTACTCTTAAATGTGTATTACTATTACTCTGCACTGGTATTGCTACACTTGAATGTGTATTACTATGTTGTAAATTGTATATTCTTATTCTTGTAGATATGTGTAATATTACGTTCTTTATCACTGTAAAGTATATCCTAAGTGATGTATCTGTGATTAGTCTTAGGGTAAACGTATTGATAAGCACACTACCCAAACCCATCTCCTTACAAAAAGGAGTGGGTCACACTTCAGTTACCAATATAAACACACTGATCATATTAGAGCTGTAAACTCCCCATGAATCAAGAAGTGTGATATAAACACATCTTAATCTTAAAAATTCAATTTTATTCAAAACATATAGAACAAAGTAAATACATAAGATACCCCAAACCTGCTACAATAACATGAAGTTTAGTAAATAAGTTATAGCAGGGAAGAAATCATTGATACCAATTGCAAGTGACATCACCTGTGAAAAATAGTCCATGTTCAAGTCCAAATATTCAAATATTAAAATAGCATAAAGATAGGATTCTCTCCATCCTCACAGTCTGAACATTTATGGTACAATAGTGCACATATGTAAATGGAAAATCCTAATATTGCATCATGACCAATGGCACATATAGTACAATAGTGCATGTATATAAATGGAAAATCCTAATATTGCATCATGCCCAATGGCACATATAGTACAATAGTGCATATATAATAAATGGAAAATCCTAATATTGCATCATGCCCAATGGCCTAAATAAATCCATATACATAAGCTCCCAAATAGAGAGTTAGTTGCTTTATTATCAGATCCTACATATATGCACTATCAGTGAGAGGACCTCAATTTGCACAATACCACATAGTCTGGATAAGTCTACCTGCATGGGATTTCAGAAAATTAGGTACTTTCATTAATCAGACTCAATTTCATAAGTAACCAATCCATATAAATCACTCTACTGTATAGTGCATCATTAAGTTAGCTGAAAATCCCTTGTTCAACACATATTACCTTTTCCCAGCTGTTACATCAATGACTGCCGAGTGGCTTCACTAGATCTCTATACCCCACACGCGTTTCGCTAATGACGCTTCTTCCTGGGGGCGTCCCCAGAGTCTGGAAAAGGAGAACGCTGTGGTACCGCCTAAGGCGCTATTACCCGTAATGTACTGGAGGACGTAGACAGAAGCCCAGAGAGAGTGCAGGAAATGAACTGTGTGGTATGAACTGTGTGGTATCCGATGCTGTCCCTGTATCTCACAAGAATGTGCTGCAAAGTGTGTTATGTTTCGGTAGCTGAGGAGTGCAGGCAAAAAAAAAAAGCAATACACCAGAGCAGTTGGAATCTATGAGATTGCAGTACCCTGACTAACCACCACAACTAGAGGCAGCCGTGGAGCGTTCCTACGTTGGTCCTAGACGCCTCGTCACAGCCTGAGAAACTAACTACACCTAAAGATAGAAATAGGAAAGCTATCTGCCCCGGAGCAGAACCCCAAAGATAATAGAAAGCCCCCAAACATGTAATGGCGGTTAGACAAGAGGAAATACTGACAAAGAAAGAAAATAGTAAGAGCAAACGCTGGGGCCCAAACTATCTAAATAGAAAAGGATAGGAAGGGTACTTACTGCAATCTCAGAAAACCCTGAAAAACACCAACTCTACTAATTTCAAAATCACCTGAGATCACACGACCTCTACCACCTAATTAGTTCTCTGGTGTAACAAAATCAAAACAGCAGCCACTGAAAAAACTGGAAAAAGCAAAAGAACAAAACTCAGTGGCTGAACTAAACAGAGAGGGCAGAGCCCCCGGAGGGGACCCAGAAGGCCCCACAGAAGTGCAGGACAAAATGCAAAAATATAGTACAAACACAAAAGAAGAAAAGGTCTTAAACTGTAGCAGGGATGCAGACACGACACAGCAGGCTACAAGGGAAACTGGAATGAAGGATCAGACCAGAACAATTGATCACCGGCAACCCGATGGGAAAATGACTCCCTCAATAAGGACCAGTCAGTAACACCTGATTCCCAGTCCTCACAATCCTCACTAGCACCGCTTGTAACCACCAGAGGGAGCCTCTGCTCAGAACTCATCTCAAACCCATTCACAACAAAGTGTGCTAGTAAAGTTCTTAGTTTGCATTGGAACCAGACTGTGTCTCAGTATTCCGACCACTACAGAGGTCCCAGAGCCAAAGAGGAGTCCCTGATGGTGCCGCAAAAGAAGACACAGGTACACTGCTGAGAGATCTTTTCTGTAGAGGAGCCAGGGCCGATGCAATTGAGGCTCGGCTAACTACACCCGGCGAGTCTTACAACTGCATGTGCTGCTATACGGGCAGCCAAGACCAGATGCTAGGAACGATTAAGGAGACCAAAGTCCACATTAAACTTGTTTTTACTGAACATGAACTTGATAAGAACTATGTACATCAGTTGATAGGCATGTTTCTTCACAAAGGTTTCCCTTGCATTAAGTAGACATGGACACTTGGCAGTTAAATTTAATAAAAAAGGGGAGAAGCCAGCACTGCATATGGTCAGCATGCAATACATAAAGTGCATATGCACATATTGGTTTCTAACTGTATTTAATAATGAGACATTTGGCAAATAATTGATCAATTCTTTGAACCACCCCGCCACGACAAGGCATTCTCATATGGGGCAGTCCTACTCTACGTTTTTTATATTCGCTGTGCCATTACGGCCTCCTAAATGTATTAAAAGCAAGACTGCAAAAAAAGATTTTTTTGTAAAATGCAAAAGTACCTGAAGCATTGCTGAATCACTCCCATGGTGCCAGCAAGGCAAGTGCAGGTAAAAGCCAACCAGGTCCAGAGATGGACATTTCAGATCTGACTTCTACACTGCCAAACCAGCAGCACAGATGAAGGGTGAAACAGGCCCAGACACAGGTGCACAATCAAATAGACCCTAGGGCAGGGCAGGGCTGCTGTATGTGTGTACAGCAGCCTAGGTTATGCATGCCATTCTATCTGGGGTTTTTTTTGTGATTGACCTAGGCTGCTGTACACACTTGCAGCAGCCCTGCCCTGCCCTGCCCCAGGCTCTGTTTGATTGTGCACCTGTGTCTGGGCCTGTTTCATCCTTCATCTGTGGCTGTTGGTTTGGCAGTGTAGAAGTCAGATCTGAAATGTCCATCTCTGGACCTGGTCGGCTTTTACCTGCGCTTGCCTTGCTGGCACCATGGGAGTGATTCAGCAATGCTTCAGGTACTTTTGCAGTTTTTTTTTCCAGTCTTGCTTTTAATACATTTAGGAGGCCGTAATGGCACAGCGAATATAAAAAACGTAGAGTAGGACTGCCCCATATGAGAATGCCTTGTCATGGCGGGGTGACTCAAAGAATTGATCAATTATTTGCCAAATGTCTCATTTTTAAAAACAGAAACCAATATCTGCAGATGCACTTTATGTATTGCATGCTGACCATATGCAGCGCTGGCTTCTCCCCCCTTTTTAGTTAAATTTAATAACACTTAATTTTTTCTTGCTTTCCACACTCTTGCATCTCTTGACAATCCAGCAATCGATAATGGGATACTATGTCTTCCTCTGAAAAGATCGCACGGGTCGAGCTGTAACACTATGGCCACTGTAGCGCTACTGCTGCCGGCGCCCCTGCATGGTGTACCCTTTTACCTCCATGCAACGACGCCAGCTTATTCACCGCCCGGCCCTCGGAGCGGTCCTCAGCATGCTCCTGCTCCCTTTTACTTCCTGGTCCTGTGTGTGGCCACAGTTTTAGTGGATCGCTTAGTGTTCACATGCAAGAGCTCCTCCATTCTTAAAGGGGCAGCGCGCTTATACTAAATGCTCTAATTGTCACAGGTTTGCTGCGACAGAGAGGAGCCAGAAGACCGCAGCGTCTGATTTCTCCTACTCCTGCACTGTTTGTGGTGATATCATCCTGCGGCTTCTTTTCTTTATTCTTTATATCCATAAAAGCATGTTTGTAGAATAGTTTGGATCAAATAATCTGTCGATAATTAACTTGATATTTATGCTAATGAAATATATTATGTACAAACAAAAATAATTAAAATGCGGACTATGTGCTAATTGATGCCAGCTCATGGGGTCCATAATTGTTACGTCTTCCAAAGATCTAATTAATTTGGATACAACAATTCAGGTACCTAGAATTTTAATGTCCATGAGTTGGCAAATAAATTCTTCTAATTCTTTGTGGTCTAATTTAAGGCTCCTGTATTAATTAGGACAGAGGAGATAGTTGAATATGTCCTTGCCCGAGTTGGCTTTTTGTTCAAATGCTATATATATCCAACAACTAGGATTCTCTAAATGAGCGGCACAACCAAGGAAAATGGGCAGGTTGTCATCCAGTAACATTATGCTCTTTTCTCTCTGTAGTTTTTCCATTCTCTTTGCCTTTTCTGTCTGTTCTGAAGAGACAACAGCAACAAATCTGGAAAGTCAAGAGAAATATGAGGACTTTTTTGCGGTAAGCTTTTCATGTTCCACTATGATGACAACTACAGTAGTTTATTTAGGACAGGTGACTATGTTGGCCAAACTAAGTCAGCTGGGTTCACATCTCCGTCAAGGAACTCTTATTGATCTGTTCTAGGAACAAAGAAAAACATGGAAAAAAAAAACACAATTGAGCATATACCCTATAGCAGTGTTCCCCAACTCCGGTCCTCAAGAGCCACCAACAGGTCATGTTTTCAGGATTTCCTTAGTATTGCACAGGCAATAATTCCATCACCTGGACAGGCAATAATTCCATCACCACTAAGGAAATCCTGAAAACATGAACTGTTGGTGGCTCCTGAGGACAGGAGTTGGGGAACACTGCCCTATAGTAAGTCAACAAAAAACAGTCTGCTGAGTTTAGTTAACTAAGTACCCTATGTTATCCACATGTACTATTACTGTTTTCTTATTTGGTTACTTTATGGTATATGCTCACTTTGCCTTTTTCTTGAGTTTTTCTCTGTGATGGCCACAGTGTGAACGTGCTCTTACACATTGCAACTTATGCTCCAGCTCATGTCTTTGCTTTTGCTGTATATTTATGTACTTTGTACAAACATGGGCTTGGCCCCGCTTTCTGAGCTAGACATTTCATCTATATAGCTTCCCATGAACAGATGTCTGCACAGTCGGGCCCCGGTCCTACTCTGCCCTTATTTACATGGAGGTCGGCTGACACAAGGTAAGGTTTTAATACTAGAGACAGGACCATCCCGAGCAGATACACCTTGTTGCGGTGAGATGGCTTTCATGCATTTTTGAAAATAGCGTTAACTAAGAACCCTATGTTACTTACGTGTACTATTACTGTTTTCTTATCTACATACTATATGGTATATGTTCACTTTATTTTTTCTTCTTTCTTTGTCTATGAGATGTCCACAGTGTGAATGTGCTCTTACGCAGTGAGCATATTATCAACTTATGCTCCAGCTCATTCCTTTAGTTTTGCTGTTCTAGGAACAGACAAAGTAACTCGAAATTGTATCACTTCCATAACTTACACAAACAGAAGTAGTGTGGCCAAATTGCCTTTGATGTTTTTTTTTCTGGACTTGGTAAAGAGTCATTTTTTTTAGACTTGAAAAAAAAATCTGCATGCTGTGTTTTTTGCTAGTGTAGAGCGCTTTGGAAATAGAAACGTTGGTGGATACGAACATATGAAAAATACATTGTATTTGCCTTAGGTGTGCTCTATTTCAGTTTCTGCATTACAAAGAACATATGGACACACAAGGGTTTACGAGATTAGAAAAAAGGAGTCTACTTTCTGCAGTAAATAATATCACATGTCCTCTGTGTCTTATGGAAGCCCAGCCAATTTAAATAGATGAGACTTAATTGAAATACTGTGATCCATCGGAGTTTGGGATGGCCGCTGTTTCTGGAAAAAAAAAGCATACATTTTCTAATCTTAAAGAACCAAATTAAAACAAAAGAATATGTGGGAAAAAGATACAGGTTATTTAGAGGCGCTATAAGGAAATGTTTATAGTATGAGCGACTTTGTAAATGAAAATATACAATTATTTTAGGGCACCTGACTGTATAACATTCTGTATATTGTTTTACATCTCCATCACAGGAAAAACTCATCTAGTTTTTAATACTAACTCAACCATAGCAGAAATGATAAGGACAAAGAAGAGGACTTCAGATATTGGAAACAAGAAAACATTCTGTAAAGCTTTCCATACACATTAGACTAGATACTTGGGGAAGAAACAAAGATTAGGCATGTTGAAATTTAACATCCTCAGTCCTTGTACTGCTGGGGAATAAGCCACTGAGGTTTATGCATGCTCAGGTAAAGAGTGTGTGTATGCTGACAAACAGCCTGTGTTCTGGATGCTCATGAGGCATCTAGGAGTCCTATACTCTTTCTCTGACCTAGGAGTCAAGATAAAAATAATAATAATCTTTAATTTTATATAGCACTAACATATTCCACAGCGCTTTACAGTTTTTGCACACATTATCATCACTGTCCCCGATGGGGCTCACAATCTAGATTCCCTATCAGTAGGTCTTTGGAATGTGGGAGAAAACCGGAGAACCCGGAGGAAACCCACGCAAACACGGGGAGAACATACAAACTCCTTGCAGATGTTGTCCTTGGTGGGATATGAACCCAGGACCCCAGCGCTGGAAGACTGCAGTGCTAACCACTGAGCCAACGGGCTGCCCTGACATCTTTTTACATTCCACAAGAACAAGCTCTTTTAGAGCCTGGACGCTGGATGGAGAGTGATGACAACTTGTCTTTCCAGAATTCCCTATAGGGGTTCGGTTGGGTTCAGATCAGGAGACACTTGACCACTGAATCACTTTCATCCTTCTTTGGAAAGATGTTGTATTACAATGCAGAGCATTGGCTGCTTGTGGGTTTAGTCTGGGGGGAGTCAAATTGATGGAATCTGTGTTAGAATATCCATTATTTATAGTAGCCCAGGGCTGCTGATCATTAGAGGTCATGGTCCAGAGACCTATTATTACTCACACCACAGTGTAAATGTGCTCAGCTCAGGCACAGCAGTTTTTCGTCCCATACTTTCTATTGAGCTAGCTCATGCATAAGCTGAGTGCTTCTGTCCCATACTTTGAACAATCAGAGTCTCAGGACAACGACTCAAACTGATCAACAGGGGCTAAAGCATAGCAAAAAAAGTTAAAAGTTTTTTCCACCTTTAGGCTATGTGCACACATTGCAGAATTGCAGCGGAAATTTCAGCGGCACCTCCCTGCGGCGGGAAATACGCATTTTTATTGGTATGCGTATTCCCGCCAGAAACTAGCGTTTTGCAAGTGTAATTAGCTTGCAGAATGCTAGCGTTTTCCAAGCGATCTGTAGCATCGCTTGGAAAACTGATTGACAGGTTGGTCACAAGAGTCACACAAATGTTTGACAAGTGTGACCAACTTTTTACTATTGATGCTGCATATGATCTAATGTTAAAAATAATTTAAAAAATAATAAATCGTGATATCCTCACCTTCCGGCAGCCCCCGCAGCCTTCCCGGTCCTCAGCGACGCTCCCGGCCAATCCCATTCCCAAGGATGCATAGCGACAATGACCCCCGATGACGTAGCATCACGCGAGACCGCTACGTCTTCTGGGGTGATTCTCGCAATGCATTACTGGGAAAGGGATTGGCTGGGAGCGTCGCTGAGGAGTGGGAGAGCTGTGGGGGCCGCCGGAAGATGAGAATATCATTATTTTTTATTTTAATTATTATTTTAACAGGATCATAGAATCATAGAATAGTAGAGTTGGAAGGGACCTCCTGGGCCATCTGGTCCAACCCCCTGCTCAAAGCAGGATTCACTAAATCATCCCAGACAGATGTCTGTCCAGCCTCTGTTTGAAGACTTCCATTGAAGGAGAACTCACCACCTCTCGTGGCAGCCTGTTCCACATATTGATCACTCTAACTGACAAAAAGTTTTTTCTAATATCTAATCTGTGTCTCCTCCCATTCAGTTTCATCCCATTGCTTCTAGTCTTTCCTTGTGCAAATGAGAATAAAGATGATCCTTCTACAATGTGACAGCCCTTGAGATATTTGTAGACAGCTATTAAGTCTCCTCTCAGTCTTCTTTTTTGCAAGCTAAACATTCTCAAATTCTGTAACCGTTCCTCATAGGACATGGTTTGCAGACCTGGTCGCTCTTCTCTGAACTTGCTCCAGTTTGTTCATGTCTTTTTAAATTGTGGTGCCCAAAACTGGACACAGTATTCCAGATGAGGTCTGACCAAAGAGGAGTAGAGGACAATAATGACTTCACGTGATCTAGACTGTATGCTTCTGTTAATACATCCTAGAATTGTATTTGCCTTTTTCGCTGCTGCATCACACTCATGTTCAGTCTGTGATCAATTAGTATACCCAAGTCTTTTTCACATGTGCTGTTGCTTAGCCCTATTCCTCCCATTCTGTATATGCTTTTTTCATTTTTATTTCCCAGATGTAGTACTTTGCATTTTTCCCTGTTAAAAACCATTCTGGTAGATGCTGCCCAATGCTCCAGTTTATTTATATCTTTTTGAGTCCTCTCTCTCTCTTCTCTAGTATTAGCTATCCCTGGGATATGGTACCCAGGGCCTGGAGGAGAGTCTCCTCTCCTCCAGACCCTGTGTATCATCCGCACATGAACCACTTACTTTGCGCATGGTGGGCATAGCCACATGCGGAAAATAAGTGGTTCAATGCATTCCTATGGCGGCGAAATCGCCGCGATTCCACAAAAAGAATGAGCATGCTGTTATATTTTTCCGCGATGCGATTCCGCCACGGAAAAACACGCAGCATGTGCACAGCATTGCGGAATCCTATAGAATAAAATGAGTTGCGTTGGGTAAGCGTTTTTGCCACGAAAAACCTCTGCAAAAACGTTAACAATCCGCAACATGTGCACATAGCCTAATACACATTTAAAAAACTCCTATAGTTCTGATCAAAACTTTTGTAATCTTTTTAAAATGTTTTATTTTTGTGCACAGTCCAGAGAAGATCTCCAAAACCAGAGAAATATGAATTCTAATGAGTATCAATATTTGGGACCAAAAAGATTAAGTGAAATGACTCCTCCAGTCATGAGCAAATATAGTGGCTTTCCAATACTGAGAGGGAATTCCTTGAGGAGAGAGACCTGAAGCCTGCTGCAAACCTTCCACTGAGATTTGGAAGAGCATCTGATGACAAAGTGGGAAAGAGCATCCCAAACTTACCTCTTAGGTTTGGAAGATACATACCAGGAAAGATCCAGTCGGCAGCTAATTTGCCCAGAGGTTTGGAAGATCACAATATGGTGGCCGTTTGGTGCAGTCGTTTGCTTCACTACCTCTTCGTTTTGGAAGAACACCTAATCTACTACGATTACAACATCATAAGAGCTATCACGCTCCAGAAGTAAAACGTCCTGATGAAAACAATGAAAGGTATGATGTGTGAATGTGCAAAAGTAGTATCACACCGAGCTATGTGTTATATATGGGGATGTATCGCTGCTGAAAGATAAAAAGTAATATGTGAAATTAGTTGTTTTTATTTTAAAGGGGTTGTAGAAAATTATAAAAAAAATGCTTTGTTTTTTAACCAGAACAATTATCTAAATCTTTAGTTTATGGTCCAGGGGTGGTGTACTGAAGATGTCCAGCAAATGTATGTATTCTACTTGCCCATATAGCGCCATTAATTTCACAGCGCTTTACAGACATCATTGCTGTTCCCATTGGGGCTCACAATATAAATTCCCTATTAGTATGACTTTGGAGTGTGGGAAATAACCAGAAGACCTGGAGGAAACCCACGTAAACATGGGGAGAATGTACTAACTCCTTGAAGATGTTGACCTTGTTGGCATTAGAACCCAGTACTCCAGTGCTGCAAAGCAACAGTGCTAACCACTGAGCCACCGTGCTGCACCAATCATATGCTGACTTCCAATATTTGGATAACTGAAATTGTACTTGTCTTTTTATGAGGATGCCGCTTTGTCAGCTTATATGGTTTCCTAATTGAGTACTCTCTAACTGTCGGCACTCCAGCACACAATAAGGCACCATGGTCGCTCAGTGGTTAGCACTGTAGCTTTAAAGCGCTGGGATCTTGGGTTGAAAACCCACCAAGAGCAGCAACTGCAAGGAATTTGTATTTTTCCCTTGTTTTGTGAGCTTCTTCACACACTATAAAGACATACTGATAGGGAATATTGATTGTGAGTCCCACTGGGGACAATGATGATGATCTCTGTAAAGTGCTGCAGAATTAATGGCGCTATATTAGTAAAGCATAATAAAAGTCTTGAGTTGTAGTGTCACAACAGATAAAGAGTCACAGATTGGAAACCCCGTCCTATGCTGTCCTTAGTACAAATCCTCTTTTTTTTTATTTCAGGAACCAGATAATGACGTATGACTAGGAGCGTAGTCTTCAAGTGTAGCACTGGGAAATTACAATTCAGACAAATCTCGGGGCTGATGTTTTACTCCTCACCATTAAGCATTGACGATCTTGAAGGGGCTATATTCTCGGATGGCTTGAATCTCACCCTTTGTACACAGTTGTGAAATCGGGTTCTTGTTGGAGACAACTATCAATTCTGAATAACAGCAATGACTGCACAAAGTGTCGACAATGGCTAAACATATTTCATCTAGCAAAGTATGAAGCCAAATTGTATTATTACCATATTGTACCGTAAATTAAATGAATACTGAATATAAAATACTATTGTCTTTTCTTTTTTCTCAGTTTCAGTCCTGAGTAATAAATTGCTTGAATTACAGGTGATTCTTAGAGAGGTGTATATATTAAATTGGTATCTGCCAGCACAAAATGACTGTTTACTCCAAGCACATGGGTTTGTGCCTTTGCGCAGCCAGAAAAGTATTAGACTTGAGAGTCCTCAGTGGTTGATACCTTTTAATGGCTAACTGAAAAGATGGTAACAAATTGCAAGCTTTCGAGACTACTCAGGTCTCTTCATCAGGCTAAGACTAATACAAAATCTGAAGAATCACATATTTATACACAAAACAGAACAGAAATAATGCAATAATAAGACAAGTGGCGTGAAGTGACTGCTTCACAGTATTTTACACTGCTTCAGTCACTGCTCAGGGCACAGTGAACGAAGGTTTTAACTGCGCACCGGCACTGACTGACAGTTTGCAGTGCATTACTTCTGGGCTGGCTGTCAGTCAGTGCGGGCGCAGTTACAGCCGTCGCTCACTGTGCCCTGAGCAGTGACTGAAGCTGCGCCTCTATGACTGAAAGCTGTAGGCTGCCAGAAGAGTGAAGTTTATTTCCTCCCGGTAGCCGCGCTATCAGTGCCATGGCTGCACAGCACCCTGCAGATTAAACCAATTTTTACAGGCTAATAGCATTTTTTACGACAGGGTTCTTTTCAGATATTTTTCCATCTAGATATTTTTCTGAAAATAATAGCTCGTGATGTACAAAATGACATTTTTCTTTTGTTATGTAAGGTTACTCCTGCATATGGACATATGTGCATACACCATTGATTGCACAGAAACACCTCTAGTAATCTCATCTCGAAGGGCACACAAGAACTTCGGCATAATAATAACTGGAATGGCTTAAGTCAAACAACACAATGCATTAAAAAAAGTCATACAGCCTTACACATCCTTTGCCCATTTAAATTACTTCAAGTGACCTTTTGTTTAAAATATATGAGGATATCACTTTATTTTCTATCCCCTCCTTGTTATTGTTGTATATTTTCCATGCGGATCCAGTATAATCGTTTCATTACTGTAAGGGACCACAGTGATAGATAATATAAGGTCCACTAGAGGGCAGCGTACTCCCTATGACAGTATAGGCTAAGCTCAGATTTGTGTGTGTGCAGACATATGATTAATGATCTGGATGTATATGTCTAAAACGTTTGCAGATCTGTGCTATACGTCTGCATATATTTTGACATATACATCTAATGTATGTAATATGTCTATCAATATGTCTGTATGTTTTTGCATTTTTTTAGCAAAATTTTATGTTCTTCAACTAGTTTTTACTTGTCTGTGAAAGCCCACACATTTGGATCTTGTGGTATGTCTAGAAGAGTAAACCTTTTTTTACCACCAAATTCATAAAAACATACCATACCTCCTAGACATATTGAACGGCAGTGCTTTACATTTCAATATGTCAGCCATTGAAATTATTAGAGAAAAACATGAAAACATCTTTTTGTAGGGAGAAAAAAAACCTGGTCGCTCATACTTTAACATACATCCAAAAAATGCAATACTAAGTAAATCTGACTTTTTGGTATGCCACCATATACGTCTGAGTATGGCTTTTTGCAATTCAGATATATTCAGACATCCAGCACAATGCACTGCAGAAACGTGAACCTCACCTTAGTTTAATTAATCAGTCAAGTAAATCAGCTAAAAAAGGATGAATAAGTCTTTCAACTTTTTAATTGGTTAATAAAGGGAGATTCTCTACATGTTCTATAAACCGACGGGCGGACATGTTTGCAATCTATGCATCTACACAGGGCCCAGTGTAAGGTTCTAGCAAGAATGCAAGGATGGACGGGAGGCAGAGCACGTATTAACAGGTTTATTTACAGGGGAATACTCCACACAGGGAGGTAGAGGGTTAAACAAGGGATAAACAGTATTCATGGCAAAGGATATGGTGAGGTGAAGATTAACGGTTCTCGTAACGGCAGTTTTGATGAGAGTCAATGATTCCTAAGTCACGAAATGGATAGCGCTGACAACAGCTGGTGCGGTATCTTTTCCAGTAAGGTCCTATGGGCTTCAATGCCCCTCTTCTGGCGGCAGCGGTCGGTCTCTGATACCTTCTGCTGAGCCCCAATACATATACTGATGTGGCCGGAGGAGCGTGGGCCATGGTACTGTCTGAGCTCGACGTGGTCCTTGCATGACTCTCCTCACAGGTTCTGTCAGCGGTGGCGTTACTTGGGCACGGGCCTACGCTGTGCGGATGCTCTGGGACCGAAGCGCTCACTGGTCTCTGCTGTAGTGTCTGACAAGGGTACGGGCCACAGCCCTGTACGAGCCCAACGTGGCTCGACAAATATTTACTGGCACAGTCAGGGTGCAAGTGTCTGTCCTGTCCCCGGTCACTCTTATGGGGCAAGTGTATTGTACTCACAGACACAGAGTGTTCTGCGCCTTGCTTTATGGCAGTCACCGGGCTTACACTGCACGTCTCTTTCCCTCTGGTCCGCGCTGTTGACGGCGGGCGAGAACAGGCACTGGCTTGCACTCTTCTGGGGCTCTCAGGACGGAGCACTTCTCCCCCTGGTTGCTGCTGCTCACACAGCTTTTCTAAGCACTGCAGCCCCTCACTCTTTTCGGCTGTCACTGCTCTCCTGGCCTCTCTCCTAGCAGCGGGCCCTCTGTGGACGGCGGGGCCCCGCCGCAGCGCTGGTACTCTCTGGAGGGGGATGGGGAAGCCGGAGTGCCGCTCATTGCTCTCTTGCGTGCTGCCCTGGATTGGCGCCAAACTTCTCCGCTGCACGCGCTCTGCTCTTTTATATCGCTGCGGCTGCACAAGCTTTACCTCCGAGGGTTCCCACCTCCCCGGGTCAAAAGGTGCGTCCGGCTCACTAACGCTTCCCCTCGGCTGCAGAGGAAGGTCCGTCTCCTTAAAGCTTCCCCCCGAGAACAGTGGATGCAGCCTCTCAAGTTCCGGACCGCAGGTACCCACTGCCTCTTCGTCCCCCCTACACCAGATAAAGCATATTAAAATTCAGCATGCCAATGTACTTTGTACTTTCCCAATCTTCTATGCACCTATGTCTGTTCTCAGTATTTATTGGGATCAGTGGCTTAAATAGCAGGAGGCAAAAGGATTGTCGCCTCCGGCCACCGCCCTGCACGTGAGACTAATAAAAGGTCCTTTTCTCGTCTCGCAGGCTGCATTGGGGGCATATATACTGTATACTCCATATTAGAATGCAGTACTGTATATATTGGTGTACAGGTACTGGCCTTACCTCATATGGGAAAATCCTGGTGACGGGTTCCTTTTAATGGTACTATATTGAGTTGTATTACTACCCCAAGAGCACATACAAGGGACACAAGGAAGATGCAAATAAGTGAAATAGTGATAATGTGTGTGTAAAACATATATAAAAAAATATAAGTTCAACAACTGCAATCCAAGGTTGGAGAATGTGCACAAGTGTGAGCAAAATATCACTTTGACATGAACAAAAAATGTCCATACAGAACAAACAGCAGAAATGGATAAATAATTATGTCAAGCTGATAGACTGTTATTGTGAAAGTAATAGACTATGACTGTGAAAAAGCGAGAAAAAGGACAAAAATTAGTGAATAAGCAACAAACATTAATACCTTGAAATAAAGAAATCACAATTTCCCATATACTGCTGGGTCTGACCCAGGGCCGGCTCCAGGTTTTTATGGGCCCCGGGCGAAAGAGTCTCAATGGGCCCCTTTAACACAGACCACGATTCATGATGCACAGATACTGCGATCATTTTGATGGGGTCCAATGTAGGTGAAAGAGTCCCCCCATTCTAACCATTTAGATGCTATGATCGCTGCTCACAGGGCCGGCTCCAGCTTTTCGTGGGCCGCAGGCGAAAGAATCTCAGTGGGCCGCTTTAACACATACCATGATTCATGAAGAACAGATACAGCAGAGAAAATATACATATAGTACAGTGCCAAAGATTTTACTTCTTACATTACATGAGTGATATCTATTGTAAATTCTACAATAGCTCAGAAACCACCGAATCCTCACAGCGCACAGTACAGACTGGATAGTACAGTCTCCATACAATATTATGGGCACCACATAGTCTCCCCCTCATCACCCATATAATACCCCATGCAGGATGTCACCCCACCATCCCCCATATAATGCTCCATACAGAATACTGGACCCAATATAATGCTCCATACTGGATACTGGTCCCCATATAATGCTCCATACAAAATATGGAGCTCTCCTCTGCACTGTGGTGCGCTCTGCACTGTTACGGCTCAGGAGAGGCCGTATCACCTCCCCCATCACCTCCATCATGGCCTTCTCCCCATCACCTCCATCAATGCCTTCTCCCCATCACCCCCATCATTGCCTTCTCCACATCACATCCATCAGTGCCTTCTCCCCATCACCTCCATCATGGCCTTCTCCCCATCACCCCCATCATTGCCTTCTCCCCATCACCTCCATCAATGCCTTCTCCCCATCACCTCATCAATGCCTTCTCCCCATCACCCCCATCATTGCCTTCTCCCCATCACCTCCATAATGGCCTTCTCCCCATCATTGCCCTCTCCTCCACCTACACACACACACACACAGATACACACAGCAATATTCACCTGTCTGCACATTCACACACACACATCTCAACTGTCCGGCGTCTGCACCACAGGCACTCCGGCTGCATCACCGGCGCCCGCGCTTTCTCTCTCTGACACAGCCAGCTGCTGTGAGAGGAAGTACGGGCGCCCTCTGGAGCCCGGAGCCGCGGAGGCATGGGGGGAGGTAAGTATTGTGCCGGCTGCCGCGGCCCTGACCAAGCTGGGGGGGGCCCAGTGGTGGTGCTGGCACCGCTCTCCTCCGCTAAAGGGCGCGGGGTGCCCTGGTCTGACCCTCTTTTTTTTCCTTCTTTTTGTCAAAAAAAGGGATCAGCACTGGCCTCAAACCTTTGTGGAGTTTAAAAAGATAGCTGATAATGGTCTTCTATTCATGGACTTTTATAAAAAATAGAAGTTCATCATTAAGACCATGTGGAGCAAGACTATTAAGATATTAAATCCACATGGACTCGACGCAAAAGCTTGCATGTTTCATTTTCCCCTATACTGGTAGTATGAACCCCATCAAACCCCATGACTCGAAACTGATAGATTTTACTTGGTGTCATGACTTTCCATCGTTTTTGGTCCTCTATTTCTTCATGAATTACATCTTACGCTACTGAAAGTGACAGCAGAGAAAATTGTAGAACCACTAGCCAGAATCTTT
>JARQOD010000006.1:59799448-59839232 GCA_033576555.1 Oophaga sylvatica | reverse complement strand
TTTGGAGTGGGGATGGGGGGATACATTATGTGTGGGGGGATTTAGAGTGGGAATGTGGGTTCTTTTATGTGTGGGGGGATTTGGAGTGGGGATGGGGGGATACATTATGTGTGGGGGGGATTTGGAGTGGGGATGGGGGTTCTTTTATGTGTGGGGGGTTTGGAGTGGGGATGGGGATACATTATGTGTGGGGGGGATTTGGAGTGACGATGGGGGGTTATTGTATGTGTGGGGGGATTTGGAGTGGCGATGGGGGATTATTGTATGTGTGGGGGGATTTGGAGTGGGGGTGGGGGTTATTTTATGTGTGGGGGGATTTGGAGTGGCGATGGGGGTTATTGTATGTGTGGGGGGATTTGGAGTGGGGATGGGGGGTTATTTTATGTGTGGGGATTTGGAGTGGCGATGGGGGTTATTTTGTGTGGGGGGATTTGGAGTGGCGATGGGGGGTTATTTTATGTGTGGGGGGATTTGGAGTGGGGATGGGGGGATTTAATGTGTGTGGGGGATTTGGAGTGGGGATGGGGGGATTTAATGTGTGTGGGGGGATTTAGAGTGGCGATGGGGGGTTATTGTATGTGTGGGGGGATTTGGAGTGGGGATGGGGGGTTATTTTATGTGTGGGAGGATTTGGAGTGGCGATGGGGGCATTTAATATGTGTGGGGGGATTTGAGGGTACTGAAGAGTATGTATGTGGAAACAGTATGGGGGATGGCTGCAGACAGTATGGGGAGCGAACGGGTGAATGTATGTGGACACAGTATGGGGAGTGAGGGTGATGGGATGTGTGCAGACACAGTATGGGGAGTCAGGGGTATGTGTGAGCAGACAGTATAGAGAGTGAGGGGTAAATATATGAGGACAGTATGCTGAACAGGGGGGATGTGAGAGGAGACAGTGTGAGGAGGGAGGGGAATAGTGTGAGGTGACAGTATATTGCAGATATTTTTATTTAGGGGCATTATAATGACTCTTCTGTCTTTAAGGGCATCGTGCGGAGAGCGGAGAAGATGGAAATCTGCAGAGATGACTGTGGATGAGAAAACTCATCATGGCATCTGGACAAGATGAAGAAAAGGAGAACAACTCCAGAGACAGCGTCATCTATAAGGTACCTGGATGTAAATATTATTTGTGAAATTGACTAATTCTCATGTCTTTATTTGTTAGGAGCATTAAAGGGGTTGTCCAGGTCTGTGCTGAGTCTGCAGTCACATAGAATGACTGCAGACTCAGCACAAACCTGGACAACCCCTTTAATGCTCCTAACATAAATAAAAACATGAGAATTATTCAATTTCAGAATTCTCACAGTGCGCATTGCACGCTGTTAGGATTCTCTCATGCCGGTAATTTACATACATGCGGTCACGTGCTGACTAGACGTGTGTGGCCTCACTCAATGAAAATGAACAGAGCGAGGCCGGGCACGTCTAGTCGGAATGTGGCCAGAAGTATATAAATCACATGCTTGTGCTGACATGACCGTGTACTCTTGCCACCGGTAATGGAGAATCCTAAAAGTGTGCAGAGCATTCGTTGTGAGAATTCAGAAGCTGCAATGTCAGGATTCAGCTCTGCAGGTCCCAGTAGTCATCACATGGACACTTCACTCATGCCATTTTCATACTTATGATCCTATGACAACGAGCTTCTCTTCCTGCTTCTCTCAGTTTTTCACTGAACATTGAGAGCATTAGGGAGAGCAGCTCGTCGGTACATGACTAAGTGTGCAAATCGCATGTGTGCGGGGCGGGGGCCAGGACACAGCGGGCCACATTAGAGGCCCCAGGAAGCAGCAGGCCCCTAATGGGGCCCTAGGAAACAGCAGGCCCCATTAGGGGCCTAGGTCCAAAGGAAGCAGCAGGCCCCATTAGGGGCCTAGCTCCAAAGAAAACTGCAGGCCCCATTAGGGGCCTTGGGCCCCAGGAAACTGCAGGCCCCAGGAAACAGCAGGCCCCATCAGGGTCCTAGGGCCCCAGGAAACTGCAGGCCCCATCAGGGGCCTAGGGCCCCAGGAAACTGCAGGCCCCAGGAAACAGCAGGCCCATCAGGGTCCTAGGGTCCCAGGAAACAGCAGGCCCCTAATGGGGCCCCGAAAATAGCAGGCCTCTTTACAGTGCTGCAGATGGCGACCAAAATGGTCGCCAAAGCGGCTAAAAATTTGCAAATGGCGACTGGATTATTCAATCCATTCGCCGTTTGCGATTAGGGATTTTTAAAAAAATATATATTTTTTTTAAAATGGCGGCTGGAGGCGGGGGAGGGGCCCCATTGTGAAGTTTGCTGTGGGGCCCTGCCGTTCCTAGTTACGCCCCTGGATATATTACTACTAATATTACCCTGGATGGAGGAAAGGAAGATTTACTACAAGACCAATATTTCTAATGATACCTATGGCCTGCTGGGTTAAGTGACGGGGTCGGCGACTTTGTGTTCTGTCACAACTCTTAACAGTATGGGTGTCTTGAAAACACCGATTCAGTTAACAATGTAGCAGCCAAGCGGTCCACAACCAGACAGGCCCTTCTGGCACTTGCCAGAATAGCCAGATGGCCAGTCCGGCCCTGGTGTGAGCCCACCGTAGTGAAGGTTATTTTTTTAAATAAGCTCTCTCTCTCCTCTGGACTCTTTAAGAAGACCAGCATATTTCTAAAGGAGGGAGGCGGGTCATCCTGTGCACATAGAAAAGCATTGTTCTCGGCAGCACATGTGTACACATGACATTGTGCTCTGGAGAATATTTGAAGGAAGTCTTTCACCTCCAAAATGCCAATTAATCTGCATACACATTTATAAAAGACTGAACATACAAACGGCAAGTCATTTTTACATTACAGTGTATGAGTTAACTCTTTTTAGCATTTATTAAGTGCTTTTTGAGGCAGGTTACATAGCAGATCTGCCTGAAAAAGTTGCACATACCCTTAGTCTGACTGATCAGGATATAGTGTGACCACTTTAAGTGCCTAGATCAGCATGAACACCAAATACGGTCCTGCTAAAGGGGCAAATGGGTATTTAGGAATTTAGTGGCCATGTTCCTTTTATTCTCACTTTTATGGCCTACTTTTCACTTGTCACGAGTGTTTCATGTTCTCCTAGGAAGTCTGGGGTTACAAGATCACTACATATTGTGAATCGTATTTAGCCTGTGTTTGTATCCCATATTAAATTACTTTGATTTCCTCTTATGCTGAAGAGGTCAACAGCCCTTTCTATGCTGATCAGAAACTTGCAGCTCTGTTTTCAGCTGCTTCTGATCTGGTCATCATCTCTCCCTATAAAACCTGGCCAGACCATCTCTGTCTTGCCAGTGGAAGCTTTGCTTCCTAGCTCGTTGGAGATGCTGTGTTGAATTGGAGATTGTTGCATTGCTATTGGAGATTGTTGCATGCTGTTTTGGGGTGTATGCTTTCCGTATTGTCCTATTCCAATTTGGTTGGCACATTCCTATCCTTCCCTATATACCTCTCTACCTTTGGTGAGTGTTTGTATGTTTGTTGCTTTCTGGTATCCATGTTTTGTCTTTGTGTCTTGTTTACCTTACATTTCTGTCACAGGCCTCATGGGGTGAGGGAGTGGATAGATCAGGGTTTAACAGGAACATTGTAAGGTTGGAGACTCAGGCCTCTCTACCTTCAAGAGTACCCTAGGCACAGGGCTAGTTAGGATCCTAGTTCCAGGGACAGTTTGTGGTCACCCTTCCTTAATGAAGACGGCCACAACATAACATCACTGTGTAATGTATGTAGTACAGTTCATATAGCGTCTTGTGCTTGGGTGCGATGAAAACACAGGAGTCACAGGTTTGATATAGAAAAGTCCTGTATTACTTCATACAAGTTGGCAGAAATAGTCACACAGTTTGCAGACACAGAAACAGGAGACACAGCAGGCCAGAGTAATCCAAGCTCAGCAATCACTCTCCAATACAGATTCAGGATCTTCTTCTCTGTTACCGTAAGTCCATGCAAACGTGGGTCTTTCAAAGAGCAGGGTTCAGAGTCCACAAGTGCTTCAGAGTTCCTCAGTAGGAATAGCTGGAGTACAAGGTCCAAGGCTTACAGGAGTCAAGTCACAGGTTCACTGCAGGCTAGATTCTGAAGCACTGATTGCTCAGCTGTGGCTGCTTAAGAAGCAAAGGAGAGAATCAGGGCGGGAACATGCAAGCTGGAAACTCCATTTTGACTGAGGGCAAGATAGCTGCAGCAAGACAGAAAGTAAAATGGCTGACGAACAAACTGAGTTTCAGGAATATATACATAGAACCTTACATTACTCCCCCCTTAAGGACAACCTCCGGATGACCTCAGACCAGGCTTGTGTGGGTACCTCTGATGAAACTGACGGAGCCAGCGAGGAGCATTAACGTTATTGACCGGTTCCCATGAGTTGTCCTCCACTGGGTAGCCCTGCCATTTAATCAGATATTGTAACTGATTTCTATACAACCTGGAATCTAAAATCCTTTCCACCACAAATTCTTCCTGACCATCGACTAGCACTGGGTCAGGGCAAGGAGAGGAACGTCCAGGAAACGTATTGGGTGTCGCAGCCTTTAGTAGGGATACATGAAAGACAGGGTGGATTCTCATAGTTCTGGGCAGTTGAAGACGACAAGCAACGGCACTTATAATTTTACTGATTTTATAGGGTCCAATGTACTTATGTCCCAACTTAGACGATGGAATCCTTAACTTAAGATTTCTGGTTGACAGCCAGACCAAGTCTCCTACCTTGAAAGCTGGTGCAGGTTTACGAAATTTATCTGCTGCTTTCTTGTACCTTTCTTGAGCCGATTCCAGATTTTCCTTTAGAAGATCCATATTCTTCTGTAAAGACGTGATTCTTTCAGCCACTGCTGGTAAAGGCGTTTCTATGGGAAATCGTGGTAGAATGTTAGGATGATAACCTAGATTAGAGTAAAAAGGAGACTGTTTAGTGGAGGCACTCTGAGAGTTGTTATACGAGAACTCAGCTAATGGAAGAGATCCACCCAATCATCCTGTAGGTGGCAGATAAAGCAGCGGAGATACTGCTCCAGGGTTTGATTGGTTCGTTCGGTCTGTCCATTAGTCTGGGGATGAAAAGCAGAAGAAAGGTTTACTTTAATGTCCAATGCTGCACAGAAATTTTGCCAAAACCTAGAAGTGAATTGCACCCCTCGATCCGAAATAACCTCATCCGGTACTCCATGTAAGCGAAACACATCTTTAATCATCAAATCTGATGTCTGTTTTGCAGTGGGTAAGCCGACACAAGGGATAAAATGAGCTGCCTTTGTTAGACGGTCAACCACCACTAGAATGGTGTTCTTCCCCTGAGAGGTTGGTAACTCCACAATGAAGTCCATAGAAATGGATCCCCACGGGCGGGACGGGGTGGGAAGAGCTGTAACAGACCAGTTGGTGAGGAGCGAGGTGTTTTGCATCTTGCACAGACCTCACATGAAGTGACATAATTCAAAACATCCTTCCTGCAAGTGGGCCACCAAAAGAAACGAGAAAGAAATTCCTGTGTCTTTAGAATTCCTCTATGCCCAGCTATCTTGGAATCGTGAATGAGTTGCAATACTCTTAATCTGACTGTTTCAGGAATATACAGACGTTGTCCCTGAATCCACACACCATTCTTAAAGACAAGACTTACGTCCCTTGGGGGTTGTGCCAAAAAGGAATCCGCATGGTATGCTTCCTTGATGTCCTTAAGTAGGTCTTGATTATGAATTACTCCTAGGAATCTAGAGTCAGGAAGAATAGTCTTAGGAGGAGTAATTGGACGTGTCTCTGCTGAGTAAATCCTAGAGAGTGCATCAGCCTTTCCATTGCGCGATCCTGGTCTATAAGAGATGATAAAATTAAATTGGTTTAAGAAAAGATTCCAGCGAGCCTGGCGAGGAGTCAGGCACTTAGCCGACCTGATAAACTCAAGGTTACGATGGTCTGTCAGGACGACTATTTGCTGTGCAGCTCCCTGAAGAAGGTGTCTCCATTCTTTGAAGGCGGCAATAATGGCCAACAACTCTCTATTGCCCACATCGTAGTTCCTCTCAGCCGAAGACAACTGCTGGGAAAAGAAGGCACAGGGATGCAAGACATTCTTCTCACCTGTTCTCTGAGAGAGTATAGCTCCAACGGCACAGTCTGAAGCATCCACCTCTATTATGAAGGCAAGCTCGGGGTTGGGATGTACTAGGATAGGTGCAGTGGTAAATTTATCTTTTAGACGGGAAAATGCTTCCTGGGCTTGGGGAGTCCAGGAAAACCTAGACTCTTTCCGGGTAAGTTGAGTGATAGGTGACACTACCTCAGAGAAATTTCTAATGAAACGTCTATAGAAGTTGGCAAACCCGATGAAGCGCTGTACCTCCTTCACATTTCTAGGACTTGGCCAATCCTTGATGGCTTGGGTTTTGCTTCCATCCATACTAATTCCTTGTGTAGACAGTACATACCCCAGAAATTGAATTTCGGTCCTATGGAATTCACACTTTTCAAGTTTGATGTAAAGATGATTTTGTCTTAGACGTTCCAAGACCATTCTCACATGTCCATGATGTTCCTCTGTGGAGTTAGAAAAAATTAGAATATCATCCAAATAAATTACCACGAATGTATCTAGGAGATCCCTGAAGATGTCATTCACCAAGTGTTGGAAAGTGGCTGGGGCGGTACTCAGACCAAAAGGCATAACTAGATATTCAAAGTGTCCATAGCGTGACCTGAATGCAGTCTTCCATTCATCCCCAGGTCTAATACGGACTAAGTTATAGGCCCCACGAAGATCTAGTTTAGAAAAAATTTTGGCATGTCGCACTCTCTCCAATAACTCAGGGATTAAAGGCAATGGATAACGGTTTCTAATAGTAACCTTATTGAGTTCCCTATAGTCTACGCATGGTCTCAGAGATCCATCTTTCTTCTTTACAAAGAAGATGGGTGCACCTGCAGGAGATGAAGAGGGGCGTATGAAGCCCTTGGCTAGATTTTCATCTATGTAATCCTTTAAAGCCTTTAGCTCGGGCCCCGCCAGGGGGTAGCTCTTACCAAAAGGTATCTCTGCTCCAGGCAATAATTCAATTGGACAATCATATGGACGGTGAGGAGGAAGCTGGTCAGCGTTCTTCTTGTCACATAAATCCACATAGTCCTGGTATACAGCTGGTAGTTCAGGGACTGACATGATTCCTTTAGGAACAGAGCAAGCTGAAACTTTTGGACTCATCTGTTTCCTCGGAAAGTGTAATTCCTTGGTCTCCCAGTTAATGGTAGGATTCTGAGCCTGCAGCCATGGTAGCCCTAGAATAATGGAAAAGTGGGGAGAAGAGATAAGCATAAAGGACAGTTTCTCTTGATGATCTTTACCCATAAGAACCCTCAAAGGCTCTGTTTCCTGATCCACTGGTCCAGAGGTCAGCAGGGAGCCATCCACAGTTTCCATCTGTACTGGAGTAGCCTTCTTCACTGAACGTATTCCCTGTTTCAGAGCAAAGGAGACATCCATAAAATTTCCACTTGCCCCTGAGTCGATCATAGCAGAGCTAGACACCCAAGCTGAGTCAACCCAGAGTTTGATGGAAAGAAAGCAATGAGAATTGTTTTTCTTACAACTCAGCTGGGACACCGCTGAGGAAACTTGAAAAATGGCAGCGTTTACACAGTCAACGTCCTCAGAGGTAACGGAGTTTAAGTCCGAGAAATCAAGATCTGTTGCTGCAGATCTCTCTGGAGCCTGAGGCTCGGACCTGACAGATCCCCTCTCGCAACACTCACAATGAATGAGTGCTGCAGTAGTCTTACGAGAACGGCTGGGGCAGTTTATAATGAAGTGCCCTGACTTACCACAATAGAAACATAGATTCTCCTTAAAACGATGTTCCTTGCGTGCATCACTAACCCGTCGTTGTAAAGAGTCTACCTGCATGGGTTCAGGTTCAGGTTCCCGTGTAATCCTACTCAAAGGTTCCTTAGCTGGAGAGGAAGGTAGGAAAAGGTTAGTACGATTGCTTTCGAACCATCTCTCTTGCCTGCGTTCAGTCAGACGAGTATCAATACGGATGCAGTAGTTAATAAAGTCACCTAACGCAGTGGGAGGGTCGGCACGAGCAAGTTCATCCTAAATCAGTGGAGATAACCCCTTTCGAAAAATAGATTTTTTGGCGGAACTGTCCCAGGTGGTATCAAGGGCCCATCTCCTGAAATCCAAGGCATATTCAGCTACCGAGTGCTTACCTTGGCGCAAAGCTAACATGGCTGCTTCAGCTGTTGCACCTCGATTGGGGTCATCAAACACCTGCCCATGGCTGAAATAAAATCATCAAGGTGATTCAAACAATCATCCTCAGTCTCAATCAGAGGGTTTGCCCACATTAAAGCCTTGTTGGTAAGCAACATAATTATAGTAAGCACCTTAGATCGTTCAGTGGGAAATTGTGAAGCATGTGCAGAAAAAAAAAGATTGCATTGATTAATAAATCCCCTGAATTTCTCACGTTCACCGCCAAAACGAAAAGGGGGCAACTTGGGAATCCCAGCACTCGGGGCTACGGCAGGAGCCTGGACTCGCCCCTCTAGAACCTCAATCCTGGCTCGCAAATCCTGGGTAGTCTGTCCAACCACTTGCAAATTGTGATTATTGAGGTCCTGTAGATTTGTAAAACGGGTCTTTATATTCTGCAAATCTGCAAGGATATTATCAGTCACTCCGCAAAGTTCCTTTATGCGGGCCTCCATTTTCCAGATCTTTTAAGACAGGATTACTGGAAGAAGAGGAGAGAAAAAAAAAACAATAGTGTTCACCTGTGGCAACACTGCAGAGAGAAAAAAAAATTAAGGGAACTGCTCACCTGGAATGGTTGTGAGAAGTCACAACCACTATCATCACAGAAAGTTTCAACCAGACATCTGATATCCAGAGTTACAGTAGACAAAAAAGAGAAAAGAAAGGAAAAAAAAAAAAAACAATAGTGTTCACCTGTGGTAACACTGCAAAAAGAAAAAACTTAAGGGAATTGCTCACCTGGAATGGTTGTGAGAAGTCACAACCACTGTCATCACAGAAAGTACAACCGGACGTCTGATATCCACAGTACAGCAGACACTAACGTTTTTTGGCTTCAGAATCTTGTAATGTATGTAGTACAGTTCATATAGCGTCTTGTGCTTGGGTGCGATGAAAACACAGGAGTCACAGGTTTGATATAGAAAAGTCCTGTATTACTTCATACAAGTTGGCAGAAATAGTCACACAGTTTGCAGACACAGAAACAGGAGACACAGCAGGCCAGAGTAATCCAAGCTCAGCAATCACTCTCCAATACAGATTCAGGATCTTCTTCTCTGTTACCGTAAGTCCATGCAAACGTGGGTCTTTCAAAGAGCAGGGTTCAGAGTCCACAAGTGCTTCAGAGTTCCTCAGTAGGAATAGCTGGAGTACAAGGTCCAAGGCTTACAGGAGTCAAGTCACAGGTTCACTGCAGGCTAGATTCTGAAGCACTGATTGCTCAGCTGTGGCTGCTTAAGAAGCAAAGGAGAGAATCAGGGCGGGAACATGCAAGCTGGAAACTCCATTTTGACTGAGGGCAAGATAGCTGCAGCAAGACAGAAAGTAAAATGGCTGACGAACAAACTGAGTTTCAGGAATATATACATAGAACCTTACACACTGCTAGAGATGAGCGAATGTCTTCGGCTCCCTCCTTATTCGGCAAGCTATAACGCTTACCGAATAAGCTGCATCGGGAACCCGGCTGTGTGACAGGCACAACACATGCCTGGAGAGCCCAACAAACAGGTTCTCCATGCATGAGTTGTGCCTGTCACACAGCCGCAACACATGCAGCTGCGGCTCAGAACAGCTGATTATCGGACCGCTCCAGTTAGCCGGGCTCTTGGTGAAGCTTGTTCGGTAAGCGCTATAGGTTGCTGTAAAAGGAGCGAGCCGAAGATATTTGCTCATCTCTAATCACTACCTCCTATCTGACCAACTAACAAATATTGACCCCCATTAGTACCCTTCCATAACAGCTTTTTTTTAGCTTTTGTTAGAAAAAGTCATACTTCAGTAACAGAAAATATTATTTATTTAATGGAAATAAATTAGAAAAAAACAACCAGACTGCAGTAGGAGAGCAGAAGCAGCAGTTGCATTAGGACCTGGTGCCTGTAGGGATCCAAAAGCCCTTCTGCCACATCTAAATTCATCAGTGTTATAAATGGTTTATGGAATTTGATGGTCCCTGTTACATATTTTGTATTGGGACCTAAGATGTTCAATTTATACCTCTGATTGCATCTATGTCTCATAGTGAAAAGTAACTGAGGACTTCAAACATTGAAAGTTGTGCACCATGATTTCACCAATTACTTACCGTGGTGACTCTTCACTGGGCCATGCTGTTTCTATTTGGCATCCAAAGTGACTGAAATAAAAAATACAGCTCTGGTTAGAAGAATTGATGCTTAGGAAGCCTACAGATAGAGTTATCTGACTGTATACAGCTGCTATAGATGTATCCAGGAGACTCAAGGAAGTTCTGGGAGTGTTGGCGAGTACATTATATTCTCGCTATCTCTCTACTTACAATCTCCGACACATCCGACTATCAAACTCATTCGGATCCTTCAGACGGAACCTGAAAACCCATCTCTTCAGGAAAGCCTACAGCCTGCAATGACCCGCTGCCTCCTCACCACTACCGGAGTTATTGCCTCAACCAACACCAGAACTGCTGCAACCCCCGACCTACTGTCTCCTGCCCCACAATCCTGTAGAATGTAAGCCCGAAAGGGCAGGGTCCTCTCCCCTCTGTATCAGTCTGTCATTGTTAGTTTGTTTACTGTAAGTGATACCTGTAATTTGTATGTAACCCCTTCTCATGTACAGCACCATGGAATCAATGGTGCTATAGAAATAAATATTAATAATAATAATAATAATAATAATAATAATCTCAGGTCCTCATTGCTGCTTTCTGATGTTGTAATCATATTATCCTCCTCCTCCTCATCCTCCTTCTCCTCCTCCTCCTCTTCCTCCTCCTCCTCTTCCTCCTCCTCATCCTCCTCCTCCTCTTCCTCCTCCTCCTTCTCCTTCTCCTCCTCTTCCTCCTCCTCTTCCTCCTCCTCTTCCTCCTCCTCCTCACTATTGGATATATAACATAGACTTTATTTAGCAATTCTCATAAACTGCCATTATTGTTATAATAACTCATTTTAAACAAGCAATTTTTCTAAAAACGTCTGAATTTCTATCCATGGTCACTGTTATCCTCCAGTTGCCAACCATTAGCAGAATGAAGGCTGCAATTTATAGTGGACTGTGTATGGAGGACATAATGGGTTTCATAAAACTCCCAGGCATGATCCGTGAAAAATCGCTCTATGTGTCCGTGTTACTCACAGAAACCCATCAGATCTTCGCCCTCATTTTAAAGGAAACTGAGATGCTGAATTCAGGATTCTGATTGGCTGTGATGGGCCACACTGATACTTTGTCTTAGAAGAGTTTTTATACATGAGTGTGCCTGTGTCGGCTGATGGTGGCAGAGTGACAATGAGGGAATCTGAAATCCTCATGAATTTCCAACTCTTTTTTACATCATTCGTCCTTACAGATGCATTGATTATGGCAATATAATATCTGTGGGAACCTCTTACAGAAATGACCCTGTTTATTACACCCACTTACTAGATGGTCTCCAGGGTAGGCACGCGGGATGCTCTTCCAAATCGGTATATCCTATAATAGAACATACAGCTCTGGTTAGAATCATTAACACTTTGGCTCATCATCTGCAGCTTCTTTTAAGTCACTTTCCTTTTTTGTCTTGTGGTATTTGTTGCCGTTTTGGCATTAAAATTCATCAAAATAATGTGCTCGATTCATGAATTTGTGGCAAAGTAAAAAATAGGCTTTTTTCCCTCTCCTGAACTGCGTTTGTGACTTTTGGTCCCATATTTAGGAGTACTGGAAAACACACCAGAGGGAGGAAGGAGGAGACTAGAGTGAATTTGTGCCAAATTGTATGATTTTTTTTTTTTTAGAAAGTCTGAATTGTTCAATCAGGTGAAAATATCTAGAATTGTTAAAAAATGGCCACAAAGCAGCAAAAATAAAAAAAAAGGCGAGCACAGGTAAAATAGACTTAAAAAAGGCGCACATAACGAATAGGGTGAAAACAACAAAAAAAAGTGCAAAACACACTAAACAAGACATAAAGTAGACACAAAGGTGGTGATGAATCGGGGCCATGATCTCTATAACCTGTCCCTCAGATATCAGCATGGACATAACCTCCAAAATCTCTCTAGCTCTGCGATCACATAGATTGCTCTACACAGAAGGATCATCCTTTAATCTAAGGCTCCAGGATACCATTTTGGTCGGTCAAGAGTCTGGCTAAATTTGCGGCATTACTGTAATTGGCTCATGATCTAATTGTTATTCTATGAATAAAAGGGATGAGGATCAGTATGAAGAATTCACCGGGGTCTAAATTCTTTATTATTGAAAGCAATGTCATCGTTCTTATGGAAACATTGTAAATGCCCATGAGTGGGAGCAGTAATGCCACTATATCACCACCATGGAGTCCTCCCTTATTGGGACACATACTATTCCTATATGAATGTGGAAGGAAGATGTAATAAGATACATACTCGAAACTCGGCCTCCATCTCTCTATGCTGAATCTCCATCTATTAAAGAAAAAGACAAGAAAACAGAATTAATAATATTCCACATACACATTCACCATGATGGTAGGAAGATAAATTATATTAGTGAGACTTAATATAACCAATGCAGACACATAGCGAACATCTCTGTGGTAGATCATTACAGGGAGAGTCTAGGAGGATAAATAATCCCAGTTATATGATGTACATACCTTTCCAGAAAGTCGTCATCATCCTCCACCTCCGCTATATTCATCCTATTGAAGAGTAAGACAATTAGGAATGATTGTATCTGCTCCATAGCTGATAACAGATCATCTGTGGTCACTAAAATGTGCAACTTTTGTATGCCAGAAACCTGGCGTAGTTTTCACCTGTACTGGAGGCACTATGCGCACCCATTATAACCTATAGGGCTGCTCACATGTCCGCATTTTACCAGCAGCACAGAGGACAGAGGCCAATACAAGTCTATGGGTCCATGTACAACACGTAAAGCACATTTTTTTACATTTATTTATAGCGCAAGCACCAGATGATGAGTATTCCCGTTAGCGGCGCCTGCTCTCACTGTTATTAGTGGCAGCAGACGTAGGCTGATGGGAGTAATACTCTCATCAGCCGATGTTCCTGTATCCGCCACCAGTAAGAATCTTACTGTTGATAAGAGCCGCTGGTGTTTCTCGCGCTGTCATGCAAACAATGTGGGGAACACCTGATGTTCAGGGTGCTGAACCTGAACAGTAAAATGGACTTCATGGAGAAGTCCATGTTCAGGGTCTGTGCCCAAACAGTAGGTGTTCGGTATGGACCCCAAACTTTAGTGTTCGGGTTCGCCCATCACTAGTCATAATATGATATTATCATTCAAAAGTCCAGTTATACATTGGAGTAAATGCAGCCATGATTGCTCTTATTACTTACGGGATTGGCTCAGTGTCAGCCCACGCTGTTTTTGTTTCATGTCTATAATAAAAATTAAGTTTTCATTACAAATCGAGAAAGTTAGAAAATATCATCTGTATAGTGTGTCTCCTAAATAAATGCAATGACTGAAGTTGTAGCAATCAGGGGCTCAGTTATTGAGAGTTAGTAGATAAAAAACAAATGACCAACAATGGACACCATAAACTTCACTTCTTATGTGAGAATCTTTACATAAGAAAGGGAAAACTTCAGAACAAAGGTCTGGGCGGTTTCTGACCTCACTGCTCTTATATTTTTGGACACATCTAACATCAGTTATTATTATGTACAGTATATGCAGCCATGTTGTATCCAGGAATGTCAAACTTAAGTATAAAATGTGGGCCAAAGTCAAGAACTTGGAGAAAGTTGCGGGACAACCTTGATATTTATATCATTCATTGCAACCGAAAAAAGGGAGGTGAGGGGAAAATGTGTTGGGGGAATCTGACTAAGGTAGGGGGAACCCCAATACTGCAGGAGAAGTTAGGGTTGTGGGGATGGCAGATAGCAGTATACAGGGGGATGCAGAGGGTGTGGTGACGCTCACTAAGAAGGAAATTTAGAGAAGTAGAGAACATCAGAAGTACATAAACTGCACTGAAACAAGAATATTCACAGAATATTTGCACCAAAGGGGCAAACGGGCGCAAAGGAGTCACTGATTTCTGTGACCATGTTCCATTTATTGCTCCTTTTGTTATTTTATGTTCATTATCTCATTTTTCCATAACTGATATTCAATGACCCCTTTACAGAGGAAAAACTACAGCCATGTATATTTTAATATGGCTGCTGGACACGTCTCTGAGTGGAGATATGCAGCATCGAGGTTAGTAACCTCAGTGATGTAAGGACGGAACAGCAGGCTCCAGCACATATAGTGCTGAGAGAGTTAACAGAGCATGCCCAGGGCAAGGTTTACGAGCAGCATAGAGATGGGTGTCCACATATCCCCACTCCGGGCCTGGTACGGAAGTCCAGCTGTATCATTAGGATAGTGTGTGCAAGGTGAAGAGACCTTACTTGTGTGGCTCAGTCTACTAGAGGCTGAATGAAGGTCTGACGTTTAATCGTGTGAGACCATGCTATGTTTGGACGATTTATGCTCCGTTCTGGTGATCTTAAACCTTTTGTACCCAGATGAGGCAGTTTTGTTTGTTAAGCTGGATGGTTTATGGACATTTCATAAATCGCAAGTTTTTTTTGAGCCCTGTGTGTGCACCAGCGTCTACCTGAGAGCTGATTCCTTACAATATGTACAGCCATGTTTTATATCCTCCCCAGTCTCCACCTTGTTACACATTCAGTAACAGATTATATGCACTAACACTGTAATAAATGGCCATTTTAGTGAGTTTTAGAGTGCATTCACTTCTGACAGCCATTGAAACCCCCTCCTCAATGTGACGCAATTGTGGGGTGCCGATCGGTTATTATGACTGACGGAAACCTTCTGGAGGCCTCAATGTCTGCCATGTGAAATCTATTATATAACTCAGCCTGAGCCTTCCTCAGTCTGCACCCAGTTGTAACAAGTCAGTTATCAGTCACAGTTACACATATACAATCCTATACAATCCATAATATGTGCATATCTCATTATCTCTTTACTTACGGTCTGATGTCGTCCTCACTTTCATCTGTTTTAAATATTTCGACCATGGTGATCTCTTGTTCCCTCTCTTCCTCACTACATAACATAACCCATTTTAAGAGATGGTTAGAGTGTGTACACACATTGCAATCATGGTGCATTTTTTTGTGGCGGTTTTGAAAAAATATGGCAAGAAACACACCTCGATCAAATAGAGTGAACCCACCCTAGTGAAGATAAATACATCATTCATGAACAAGTGAGATTTTTCTGATGAATTCTGAATTTTTCAGTACAGTACCCAGATCTGCACCGCTCTAGCAGTTTTTGTATCTAAGCCCAAGAACACTGCTCCTTTTCTTGTGAATAGTGGCACAGATCAGCACCATGTATCACGGCGGTCTGTATCCGCAGTCAGGAGTCAGGGCATAAGACAGAGACCTGCGTGGGAACTTCTTGTTTTCTAATAAATTGGTGAATGAAGGACAAGGTCTTGTCTTTATTTCTCTCTTTTTATGTTTTTCAGGTATCCATCTGTAGACTACGGCGGATTCCCTGGACTAAGGCGAGCCTTCACTGCTTTTTTTATATTTATTTTGATTTAATTTATTGGAGAACCAGGGAAAGTGTCGAGGAGTGTTTCTTCAAATACATTTTTTTTGTGTGTTTTTATTTTTGAATTACTGGGTTAGTAATGGGGATGTCTGAGAGACACCCCTCCATTACTAACCCCAGGGCTTGCTGCCAGTGATTTTTGACGAGTTACAGCTAATATCAACCCAAACTACTATCACCTCAATTGACACCACACCAAGGTTATCGGGAAGTGCCAGGCAAAGCCCCAGAATTGGTGTATTTAATGTCATCTGCCAATTCTGCCATAGCTGCAGGCTGGTATTTTTAGGCTGAGAAGGGCCTAAAAAACATGAACTGTCCCAGCTTGATAATATCAGCCTTCTGCTGTCCGCTTTACATTTGCTGGTTGTCAAAAATAGGAGGAATCTCACGTCTTTTTTTAATTTATTTATTAGGTTAAACAAGGCTAAACAGCCTTTAGTGCCACATGAAACGCGCAAAGGGTGCAAGTTTATTATATGAAGGAGGCTTTTGAAATGATATATCTACAGGATATTGATCTATTCTAACTATTCATCTATTCTCAGAGTTCTGGCTTTGAATTTACTGTACTTAGCTGATGAAACGTTGTGGTTAATTTGAGATGTGTGGGTGAAAATCATACAACATACACATGGACCGTGTGCTGTACAATTTTTTTTCTAGCACCCATTGACTTGCATTGGTGAGTCTCATCAGATATACAGGTGCTTCTCAAAAAATTATAATATCATCAAAAAGTTAATTTATTTCAGTTCTTCAATACAAAAAGTGAAACTCATATATTAGAGAGTAATGGAGTATAACACCAGGTTGAAAAATGATTTTAAAATCTAAAATGTTGGCCTACTGAAATGTATTTTCAGTAAATGCACTCAATACTTGGTCGGGGCTCCTTTTGCATCAATGCGGCGTGTCATGGAGGCGATCAGCCTGTGGCACTGCTGAGGTGTTATGGAATCCCAGGTTGCTTTGATAGCAGCCTTCAGCTTGTCTGCATTGTTGGGTCTGGTGTCTCTCATCTTCCTCTTGACAATACCCCATAGATTCTCTATGGGGTTAAGGTCAGTCGAGTTTGCTGGCCAATCAAGCACACTGATAATGTTGTTTTGAAACCAGGTATTGGTACTTTTGGCAGTGTGGACAGGTGCCAAGTCCTGCTGGAAAAGGAAATTTCCATTTCCAAAAAGCTTGTCGGCAGAGGGAAGCATGAAGTCCTCTAAAATTTCCAGGTAGATGGCTGCGCTGACTTTGGTCTTGATAAAACACAGTGGACCAACACCAGCAGATGACATGGCTCCCGAAACTATCACTGATTGTGGAAACTTCTCGCTAGACCTCAAGTAGCCCTCAAGCAGCTTGGATTGTGGCCTCTCCACTCTTCCTCCAGACTCTGGGACCTTGATTTCCAAATGAAATGCAAAAAACAACACCTTGGACCACTGAGCAACAGTCTAGTTCTTTTTCTCCTTGGCCCAGGTAAGACACTTCTGGCGTTGTCTATTGGTCATGAGTGGTGACACAAGGAATGTGACACTTGTAGCCCATGTCCTGGATACGTCTGTGTATGGTGGCTCTTGAAGCAATGACTCCAGCAGCAGCCCACTCCTTGTGAATATCCCCCAAATTTTTGAATGGCCTTTTCTTAACAATCCTTCCAAGGCTGCAGTTATCCCGGTTGCTTGTGCACCTCTTTCTACCACACTTTTTCCTTCCACTCAACTTTCCATTAATATACTTGGATACAGCACTCTGTGAACAGCCAGCTTCTTTAGCAATGACCTTTTGTGGCTTACCCTCCTTGTGGAGTGTGTCAATGACTGCCTTCTGGACACCTGTCAAGTCAGCAGTCTTCCCCATGATTGTGGAGCTACTGAAACAGACTAAGACCTTTTTAAACGCTTAGGAAGCCTTTGCAGGTGTTTTTTGTTAATTATTCTAATTTACTGAGATAATGACTTTTGGGTTTTCATTGGCTGTAAGCCATAATCATCAACATTAACAGAAATAAACACTTGAAATAGATCACTCTGTGTGTAATGATTCTATATGAGTTTCACTTTTGTATTGAAGAATTGAAATAAATTAACTTTTTGATGATATTCTTATTTTGTGAGAAGAACCTGTACGTGGTCACTCGCAGCATGCTGCAATTTTTCCTGAGTCCCATTATAGCTGAGGAAAATCCCGCAGAACAGCAATTACTGCAATGCAATGTTTTCTTGCATTCACTCCTCTGTATTATAAGTCAGTGTGAGCGAGTCCTAAGTGTAACAACATGTCACATACAACAATGTGGGAGGCTGACTTTTTCTTTATCACTGCTGGAGAAATACAAGAAATTATCACAAATAATTTCATATACAATAGTAATCATGAACAAATCATAGCCCCACAGGGACACAGACAATAAACATAATATATGACCATATACTTCTTATACTTCACCACATGATATAGGTAGATGTCATTGCTAACTATTAGCTCATTGAATACATTTTACATGCTCTTGCAAGGGGACTGATCTGCCTGTGTAACTACCAGGACAAATCATTGTATAATTTTGCATCTAGAAAACAGTAAGTAGGACATAAGGGCACATCCATTTTTGGGAAGGGTTAAATACTTACATGGTTTTGACAGTGGTCCGGTACATTCTTTTAAAGATTTTTGGTATCCACCATTTCCGATTTTGTCTTAAAAAATCCAAACAAACAAATTGAGACTCAGACAGTTCACATTATCATTCTGATCAGTCTGAGAGGATTTATACAGTGATATTGTCCTGTGTAATGTCCTGTGCTAGTGTCACAATTAGTGATGAGTGAACCCTGGATGTTCGGGTTCGGCCGAATAGTTAAAAAAAGTTCAGTTTGGATAAGATAACAGTACCCGAACCCAGATCCCATTCAGATGCATGGAGTGCCCGAACATCAATTGCTTGCCATACATGCTGTCATCTGCATAACAGCGCAGGAAAACACTGCTCTGATTGGTCAGAGAGCTGCGGTTCCCACCAGCAGTTATGACTGGAGGTAAAAAGTTTACCTCCGGTCACAGAGGGGTCGGCTGATTAGAGAATACTACTCCCATCAGCCTACGCTGTTATGATTTGGTAGCTGAGGAGAGCAGGCAAAAAAGGCAATACACTAGAGAGGTTGGAATCTACTGGATTGCAGTACCCTGACTAACCACCACAACTAAAGGCAGCCGTGGAGCGTATCTACGTTGGTCCTAGACGCCTCGTCACAGCCTGAGAAGCTAACTACACCTAAAGATAGAAAGAGGAAAACTATCTGCCCCGGAGCAGATCCCCAAAGAACATAGGAAGCCCCCAAACATGTAATGGCGGTTAGACAAGAGGAAATACAGACACAGACAGAAAATAGTATGAGCAAACTTTGGGGCCCAATCTTCCTAGAAAGAAAAGGATAGGAAGGACACTTACTGCAATCCAAAAAACCCTAAAAAAATACCAACTCACTAATTGCAAAAACACCTGAGATCACACGACCTCTACCACCTAAATTAGTTCTCTGGTGTAGCAAAACTAAGCCGCAGCCACTGAAAAAACTGGAAAAGGCAAATGAACAAATAACAGTGGCTCAGATAAACTGAGAGGAGCACAAGCCCCCGGAGGGGACCTGGCTGACCTCCACAGAAGTGCAGGACAAAATGCAAAAAGCAAGCACAAAAATATGAGCAGAAAATATCCTATCTGTTAGCAGAAGATGCAGGCAAGACACAGCAAGCTTCCAAGTGAACCAGGAACCAAAGTTGAGACAAGAACAATTGATCACCGGCAACACTAATGGGAGGGAACCTCCCTTATATAAGACCAGTCTGTAACACCTGATTGCCAATCTTCACAATCTTCATTGAATAGTTCAGTACTGTTTGTAACCACCAGAGGGAGCTTCAGCTCAGAATTCATTTCTAACACATTCACAACACTACGCCTGCTGCCGCTCATAACAGCGAGATCAGGCGTCACTGATGAGAGTGCCTGCACTATAAATAAATACATTAAAAAAAAAACCTGGTGTCTCTATTTTTGATAACCAGCATGGCAAAACTGACAGCTGCGAGTTGCAATCTTCAGCTGTCAGCTTTAGCAAGGCTGGTTATCAAGAATAAAGCTGTCCCAACAACATTTTTTTTATTATTTTAAAAAATAATTAAAAAAAAATGGAATGGGATCCCTTTCATTTTTGACAACCAGCCAACCCAAACCAGATAGCTGGGGGGCTGGTACTCTCAGGCTGGTAAAGGGCCATAGATATTGCCCCACCACTTAAAAATAGCAGCCAGCACGAAAAAAAAGTCTCCCGATGCAGCGCTGAGGTCAGTGAGTTCACTGCAGTTCATAGTGAGAAAATTCTAATAGATAAGCCTTTACTCATGTGGCAGCGGGATGCTATTCTTAGGTTGGGGTGGCAGTATCCATGGCCCTTTACCAGCCTAAGAATACCAACCCTCAGCTACCTGCTTTACCTTGGTTGGTTGTCACAAATGAGAGGGTCCCCAGTCTGTTTTTCAAATTATTTATTTAAATAATTTTACAAATATGGCATGTGGATTTTTGATAACCAGCCATTATAAAGCTGATAGCTGAGGGTTGCATCCTGAAGCTGTCAGTTTTGTCATTCTGGTTATCAAAAATAGAAAGTCTTTTTTTTTTACATTTATTAATAGTGCAAACACCAGATGATGAGTATTCCCATTAGCAGCCCCCGCCCTCACAGTTATTAGCGTCAGCAGGCGTGGGCTGATGGGAGTAGTATTCCACTGTGGCCGGTGGTAAACTTTTTACCTCCGGTCACAGCTGCTGGCCGCTCTGAATGACAGAAAGAATCTTACCGCTGATAAGAGCCACGGTTGTTTCTCGCGGTGTCATGCAGACAACAACGTGGGAAACACCTGATATTCCGGGTGCTGAACCCTAACAGTAACACGGACATTCTGGAGAAGTCCATGTTTGGGATCCGTGCAGAAACAGTAGGTGTTCGGTTTGGACCCTGAACTTTAGTGTTCAGGTTCACCCATCACTAGTCACAATATGATATCATCATTCAAAAGTCCAATTATACATTAGAGTAAATGCAGCCATGATTGCTCTTATTACTTACGGGATTGGCTCAGTGTCAGCCCACGCTGTCTTTGTTTCATATCTATAATAAAAATTATGTTTTCAGTACAAATAGAGATAGTTAGAAAATATCATCTGTATAGTGTGTCTCCTAAATAAATGCAATGACTGAAGTTGTAGCAATCAGGGGCTCAGTTATTGAGAGTTAATAGATAAAAAAAAAAGATAACCAACAATGGACTCCATAAACTTCACTTCTATCTATGTGAGAATCTTTACATAAGAAAGGGAAAACGTCAGAAAAAAGATTGGAGGGTTTCTGACCTAACTGCTCTTATGTTTTTGGACTCTTCTAACATCAGTTATTATTATGTACAGTATATGCAGCCATGTTGTATCCAGGGATGTGAAACTCAAGTACACAGTGGGCCAAAGTCAAGAACTTGGTGAAAGTTGCGGGACAACCTTGATATTTATATAATTAATTGCAACCAAAAGAAGGGAGGGGGAAAAATGTGTTGGGGGAATCTGCCTAAGGTAGGGGGAACCCTAATACTGCAGGAGAAGTTAGGGTTGTGGGGATGGCAGATAGCAGTATACAGGGGGATGCAGAGGGTGTGGTGACGCTCACAAAGAAGGACATTTAGAGAAGTAGAGAACATCAGAAGTACATAAATGTAACGGGTCTGGTGGGTGGAACTACTGACGAGACAGGTCAGGTTGGTGGAACCACAAAGCTTTATTATACAAGAGAGTTTACTTGTAAGAGAGCGGGTGGCACCCGGGAAAAGGGCAGGGAATCATGGCAGGGGATATAGGTAGTCTCTGGACAGGCAGGTTTGTCACAGCAAGTGACCAAGGAAGTCTCTGGGCAGGCAGGTTGTAACGGTGAGTAACCGAGGCAGTCTCTGGACAGGCAGGCTGTCACGACAAGTGACCAGGCAGTCTCTGGACAGGCATGTTGTCACAGCAAGTGACCAAGGCAGTCTCTGGGACAGGCAGGTTGTCACAGCAAGTGACCAAGGCAGTCTCTGGGACAGGCAGGTTGTCACGGCAAGTGACCAGGCAGTCTCTGGGACAGGCAGGTTGTCACGGCAAGTGACCAGGCAGTCTCTGGACAGGCAGGTTGTCACGGCAAGTGACCAGGCAGTCTCTAGAACAGGGCAGGCATATACGACCTGATATGGTGGAGCCTCCAGGTAGGCTGCAGTCGGATGGCAGATGATCGCTCCCAGGTGAGCAGGCAAGAGCCGTGGATCTCTGCAGATGATGTCCGAACTTCCGGATGGAGCTGCAGTCGGATGGCAGGTGATCGCTCCCAGGTGAGCAGGCAAGAGCCGGGGATCTCCGCAGATGATGTCCGAACTTCCGGATGGAGCTGCAGTCGGATGGCAGATGATCGCTCCTAGGTGAGCAGGCAAGAGCCGGGGATCTCTGCAGATGACGTCCGAACCTCTGGATGGAACTGCAGACGGATGGCAGACAGGCAAGCCGACAGGTAACAGGCAGGTAACTGGAATCAGGAGCTGATGGCTGAAACAGAGTTAGACTGCACAGGAACAACATTGCTCGGGCACCTACATTAAGGAGGAAGCCCTTAATATAGGGTGGAGTCCTCCAGCATTGGCTGGAGACTGATTTGGAAAATGCGCGCGGCTCCTTTAAGAGCGGGGGAGGGTGCGGGCGCGCGCCCTAAGGCCAGTAGCAGGGAAGGAGCGCGCGGGACCAGCAGGGCGGAAGGAGGACGCCATAGGCGCAGAGGAGGCTGGGAGCACTGAGGACGCTGAGCGCAGGTGAGGAGAGCGACGTCCCTGTCTGGCAGCAGGCAGGGACGCGGGCGCTACAGTACCCCCCCCTCTAGGCCCCCCCTTCTTTAGGCCAGAAAGAAATTTAGCTAGGATAAGAGGGGCATGGATGTTCTCCCGAGGCTCCCAGGTTCTCTCCTCAGGACCAAACCCCTTCCAATCCACCAAAAAATAAGTCTTTCTTCCTACCCTTTTTGTGGCCAGAATGTTCTCTACCTCAAATTCATCATCAGCAGACACTGGAGCAGGAGGTGTACCTGTAGACTTAAAAAAAGAGTTAAGAACCACAGGTTTGAGGAGAGATACATGAAAAGAATTAGGAATTCTCAAATTGGCCGGGAGTTTCAATTTATAGGACACCGGATTGATCTGACTGATGATCTCAAAAGGACCGATGAACCGAGGACCTAACTTGTAGGACGGAATTTTGAGTCGAACATATTTGGACGAAAGCCAGACTTTGTCCCCAGGACGGAATTGAGGAGGATCCAGAGTTTTTTGTCAGCATGTCTTTTCATGCGCTCGGATGACTGAATGAGTGCGGACCGGGTACTCTCCCAGATGGAGGAGAATTCTCTAACCAGAGATTCCGCAGCTGGATTGTCCACAGAGATGGAAACAGGGACAGGGATCGAGGGTGTGACCGAAGACTACAAAAAACGGAGACTTGGTGGAAGATTCGCTCTCATGATTATTGTAGGAGAATTCGGCCCAAGGCAGGAGCTCCACCCAGTCAGAATGGTGGGCATTAACGAAGTGTCGAAGATAACTGGTCAAATTCTGATTTATTCGTTCAACTTGTCCATTGGACTGTGGGTGGTAAGCGGAGGAAAAATCCAGGGTGACGTCTAGCAACTTACAAGTGGCTCTCCAGAAACGTGAGGTGAACTGAACCCCACGATCCGACAGAATGTGACGAGGCAGACCATGAAGACGGAAGATGTGGCGGATAAAGTCTTTAGCCAACTCGGGTGCAGACGGAAGACCTGGCAGAGGAATGAAGTGAGCCATCTTGGAAAAGCGGTCAGTGACCACCCAAATGACTGTACAACCAGCAGAGACGGGAAGATCAGTAATGAAGTCCATGGCTATATGCTGCCAGGGGGCAGCGGGTACAGGAAGCGGAAGAAGACGGCCGGTAGGGCAGGTGTCTCGGAACTTTGTTGCGGGCACAGGAAACACAGGCAGAAACAAAGTCTATTACGTCTTTGTGCAGGGTAGGCCACCAATAATGCCGGGTAATGAGTTGGAGGGTCTTTTTTTGACCAGCGTGGCCAGCGAGTTTAGACGAGTGACCCCAATGTAGGATTCTCTTCCGATCGGTTTCTGATACGAACGTCTTACCAGGAGGGAGACGATTTAGAACTCACGGGAGCCACCTGCATCACTCTGGCGGGATCGATGATATGTTTAGGCTCATCTTCGAGATCCGACACCAGGAAAGACCGAGACAAGGCATCCGCCTTGACGTTTTTGTCAGCTGGGCGAAAATGCAAAAGAAAATCGAAGCGGGCAAAAAACAAGGACCACCGGGCTTGGCGAGGATTAAGTCTCTGTGCCTGCTGGAGGTATGCCAGATTTTGTGGTCCGTGTAGATGATTACCGGATGAAGAGCCCCTTCGAGTAGGTAACGCCACTCCTCCAATGCCAACTTAATGGCCAATAACTCTCGATCTCCTATGGAGTAGTTGCGCTCGGAGGAGGAGAAGAGTTTGGAGAAGAAACCGCAGGATACCATCCTCCCGGATGGCGATTTTTGGGTAAGTAACCGCTCCGGCTCCAGCAGAGGAAGCGTCCACCTCCAGGAAGAACTGCTTGTTGCCATCCGGGCGATGCAGCACTGGAGCGGAAGAGAAGGCCTGTTTCAGAGAAAGGAAGGCCTCCTCTGCTTCGGTCGTCCACTGTTTGGGGTTAGCATCCTTGCGAGTGAGCGCTGAGATTGGAGCAGTCCTGGAAGAGAAGTGCGGTATGAAGAGACGGTAATAGTTGGCAAATCCCAGGAACCGCTGAATGGCCTTCAACCCCTCCGGTCGGGGCCACTTCTCGATGGCAGACAGTTTCTCCGGATCCATTCGTAGACCTGTTTGAGAGATATGTAAACCCAGAAACGGAAGCGATGTCTGCTCAAAGAGGCACTTCTCATATTTGGCGAAGAGGTGATTCTGCCTGAGCCTGAGCAGAACCTGACGAACATCCCTCGGTGAGACTGAAGATCCGGAGAGAAGACCAAGATGTCGTCAAGGTACACCACAACGCAGGAGTAGAGGAGGTCCCGGAAGATGTCATTGACCAACTCCTGAAAGACTGCTGGAGCATTACAGAGACCAAAGGGCATCACCAAGTACTCGTAGTGGCCGTCCCGGGTGTTGAATGCCGTCTTCCATTCATCTCCTCGACGGATACGAACCAGGTTGTATGCTCCACGAAGATCTAGTTTGGTGAAGACTCTAGCCCCTCTAAGACGATCAAACAGTTCTGGAATGAGCGGAAGAGGGTACTTATTCTTCACCGTGATCGAATTTAGGCCTCTGTAGTCAATACAGGGACGGAGAGATCCGTCTTCTTTTTAACGAAGAAGAAACCTGCTCCGCTGGGGAGGTAGATTTCCGGATGAATCCTTTGCTAAGTTCTCCTCGATATATTCGGACATCGACCTGGTCTCAGCAGCAGACAACGGGTAAATACGCCCACGGGGAGGCGTAGTACCGGGCAACAGGTCATCGGGCAATCATATGGTCTATGCGGGGGTAATGTCTCTGCTTCCTTTTATTGAAGACATCAGCAAATGACCAATATGGAATCGGGAGTCCTAGGTAGATTAGCAGGATGTAGGAGAAGGAAGAGATAGACAGGCACAGACCGTTGACAGCGCCAGCGAATCTTCATTCCTGTCAAGCACAGTGCTGCTTGGGCTGTCATGGTGCATGCCACGAAGATCGTCGCGGTTGCACATTCTGACTTCTCACAGCTGAGTTGCTGTTTCTTTGTGTTTGGCAGTTAGGGAGTTAATTCTGTCTGTGCTCAGTTCTGGGACTGGGTGCAGTTTCTCCCGGCTGCAATTAATTATTTGTTGATTGGTTTCCTTTAAATCTCTGGTTGTCTGTGTTGGGAGTTGCCAGTGAAATTCTTCATGCAGACCACAGATAGGATTGTATCTGTATAGACTTAAGTTAAAGAGCTCCTTAGTTGTTTTAAGCTCACCTTGCTTAGAGTTTAATATCCCAGATCATTTATGTTCCTTCTGTGTTTGAGTGTGTATGCAAGTCTGTGTTTTCTCCAGTCTGTCTTATATGTCTAATCTGTGTATTTAGCAGAGATCAGCCCATATTCCTTTGGTGGTAATCAGTATCCTTCTTAGGACTGATTACAGGGTTCAGGGACTGATAGGAGACAGGGTTAGGCTGGAGACTTGGACCTCTGAACCATTATCAGTACCTCCAAGGTGAGGGATTAGTTAGGACCCCAGTTTAGGGTCAGGTTAGACCCCCGGTCCTCCTCTTTCCTGTGACAGTGTATCAAGTCCTCAAGATTAACCCTGAGTTCAACGGATATCGTGTCAGGTAAATCTATTCTATATTTACATGCTGATGTTGCTAATCTATATGTTGTATAGAGTGTTGTTCTTTTAAGAATAGTTTACTGACATCGTACACATATCATAAGACCGCGTGACATTTTCACTGGCCATAAAATTATTCCCAGTTGCCATGGATCCAGTAGCCCAGCTGGCTCTGCAGTTGCAGGGATTATCCATGGAGCTGACGGACTATTAAGTCCAAAGTTTTGTCTCCCTCGGAGCAAACCAGATTTGAACCTAAAGTAGCTCTCCCGGACAGGTTCACTGGTGGGCGAGACAAATTTTTTACCTTCAGGGAAGCATGTAAATTGTATTTTCGGCTTCGGCCTCGATCATCAGGGAGTGAAGAGCAGAGAGTGGGAATTGTTATCTCGCTCCTACAAGGGGACCCTCAATCCTGGGCCTTCTCCCTTCCTCCGGGATCCCGGCTCTACAGTCAGTAGATCGATTTTTTACTGCCCTGGGTTTGGTATATGATGACCCAGATCGGGTCTCTCTTGCTGAGACAAAATTACGTAAGATACAGCAGGGAGATCGTCCGGCGGAGGAATTTGCTTCTGAGTTCCGTAGATGGGCCACAGATACTCAGTGGAATGACCCAGCTCTTAGGAGCCAGTTTTGTCATGGGCTTTCTGACAAATTAAAGGACGTTTTGGCTCAGTATGATTCTCCTCCATCACTGGAGGCTGCTATGGCCCTAGCTATCCGTACTGATAGACGGCTCCGGGAGAGGTGCGAGGTAACTCCGCCCCCTGTTGTTACTCCACCTACTACTAAAGTCCCTTATGTTGAGGTTCCCCTTGTCTGTTCGGAGGAGCCTATGCAGTTGGGAGGGACATCATTTCGTAGGAGGGGATTGGCGGTACGCCGCAGGACTAGAAGGTGTTTCTTCTGCGGGAAAGAGGGACATTTTGTTGGGGGATGTCCATCCCGTGCCTTGTTGAGCAAAAAGTCGCCGGAAAACTGTTAATCCCAGGTTGTGTGGTGGACGACAACCTGGGAGTATGTATTTCGTCCGCTAGTTCTTCTCAGTTCCTTGTACCAGTGGAGGTGGTGGTTGGTACGAGAGTGGAGAGATTTTCTGTTCTTCTTGATAGTGGGTCCGGGGCTAATCTGGTTGACGCTCAGTTTGCTCAGGCTCAAGGTATGCATCTGAGTGTATTGGTCAAACCGATCCCTATATTCTCCATTGACGCCAGGCCTCTCGGCCAAGGTAGCTTTGTTCATGAGGTTCATAACATTGACCTTCGGGTAGGGGCAATACATAGGGAACTATTATCTTGTTATGTGTTGGAGGGTCTACCTACTCCTATTGTGTTGGGACTTCCTTGGTTGGTTAAACATAACCCTGTGATTAATTGGCAGTCCAGAGATATAAGCCAATGGGGGAGTTTTGCAAAAGTAACTGCATGAACACAGTCATCAGTGCGGTCGTGCCTAGTACTTTGCCTCCTTTTTTGGAGGACTTTGGGGATGTGTTCTCTGAGGAGGGGTGTCAGGAGTTGCCTCCTCATCGCGTGTATGACTGCTCTATTAATTTACTTCCTGATGCTAAGTTACCTAAAGCTAGGTTATATAACCTTTCTGGTCCTGAGAGGCAGGCTATGAAAGATTATATTTCGGAAAGTCTGGCCAAAGGGCATATTAGACCTTCATCTTCCCCAGTGGCCGCGGGGTTCTTCTTTGTGAAGAAAAAAGATGGAGGCCTACGCCCTTGCTTGGATTTCCGCGAACTTAATCGGATTACTGTTCGAGATCCGTATCCACTCCCTCTGATTCCTGATCTCTTCAATCAAATTGTTGGCGCCAAATGGTTCTCTAAATTGGATCTCAGGGGGGCGTATAATCTATTAGGATAAAAGAGGGGGATGAGTGGAAAACGGCGTTTAACACGCCGGAGGGACATTATGAGAACCTTGTCATGCCTTTTGGTCTGACTACTGCACCAGCAGTTTCCAACATTTTGTTAATGACATTTTTCGTCATCTGGTGGGGCTGTTTGTGGTCGTATATTTGGATGACATTTTAATTTACTCACCAGATCTTGTGTCTCACCAGGAGCATGTGAGACAGGTGTTGCAGATCTTGCGAGACAATAAACTATACGCCAAACTGGAAAAGTGTGTATTCGCCGTACAGGAACTTCAGTTTTTGGGTTTCTTGGTGTCAGCCTCCGGTTTCCGTATGGACCCTGAAAAGTGAGAGCAGTGCTTGAATGGGATCAGCCAGAGGATCTTAAGGCTCTGCAGCGTTTTCTGGGGTTTGCTAACTACTACCGGAAATTTATTTGTAATTTCTCATCTGTTGTCAAACCTCTCACTGACATGACAAGAAAAGGGACGGATTTTTCTAAATGGTCGGACAAAGCTTGCCAAGCTTTTTCCTCTTTGAAAAAATGTTTTGCTTCGGCACCCGTTCTCATCCAACCAGATGCATCACAGCCGTTCGTTGTGGAGGTGGACGCGTCTGACGTAGGAGTGGGTGCAATATTGTCCCAGGGTCCGTCCCCTGGTAAATGGCATCCGTGCGCTTTCTTTTCTAAAAAATTGTCGTCCGCCGAAAGGAATTATGATATCGGCAATAGGGAACTTTTGGCCATTAAGTTGGCTTTTGAAGAATGGCGTCACTTTTTGGAGGGGGCAGTCCACCCGGTCACCGTCATTACTGATCACAAGAACCTGCTGTATTTGGAATCTGCTAAGCGTCTGAATTCCAGACAAGCTCGATGGTCGTTGTTTTTTACCAGGTTTAATTTTGTTGTCACTTATCGCCCTGGATCTAAGAATGTTAAGGCGGATGCCTTGTCTCGCAGTTTCCCAGGGGCCGGGAAAATGGATGACCCGATTCCTATCCTTCAGGAGGGGGTGGTAGTGTCGGCTGTATGTTCTGAGCTTGAGGAGGAGGTGTTAGAGGCTCAGGGGGACGCCCCTGCAGGACCTCCAGGGAGACTGTTTGTCCCAAATCAGTTGAGACAAAAGGTTATTGAGGCACATCATAATTCTGCTTTAGCAGGACATCCAGGGAGTAAGGCTACTTTAGATCTCCTTTCTCGCCGGTTTTGGTGGCCTAACGTTAATAAAGATGTTTTAACTTTTGTCGCGTCCTGTGGGGTTTGTGCTCGCTCTAAGACCCCTCATACCCGTCCGTCTGGGACCCTCTTACCCTTGAAACTTCCGGAGCGTCCATGGACTCATTTGTCTATGGACTTCATCACGGACCTTCCTCAGTCGTCAGGGAAGACTGTCATACTGGTGGTTGTTGACAGGTTCAGTAAGATGGCACATTTCATTGCTCTTCCTGCCCTCCCTAATGCTAAAACTCTGGCGCAGGTGTTCATTGGGGAGATTGTGAGACTTCATGGGTTGCCTTCTGATGTGGTGTCAGATAGGGGGTCTCAGTTTGTGTCCAAGTTTTGGAGGGCATTTTGTTTACGTCGGGGGATGCAATTGTCATTTTCCTCGGCTTTTCATCCGCAGACCAATGGTCAGACAGAGCGTCTGAATCAAAGCCTAGAGACTTATCTTCGGTGTTTTGTCTCAGAGAACCAGGAGGACTGGTCTTCTTTCTTGCCTCTGGCAGAGTTCGCTCTTAACAACAGGCGGAGCGAGTCCACTGGTAAGTCCCCGTTTTTTGGGGCATATGGTTTTCATCCCCAGTTTTGTACATTCAATGGGGGGGGCCCTTCTGGGGTTCCTGAGGAGGAGCGTTTCTCGTCGTCACTTGCTTCAGTGTGGAGAGGTGTATTGAATAATCTGAGTGCTATGGGGAACCGTTATAAACGTATGGCTGATAGGAGGAGAGTTTCTGGTCCAGATCTTAATGTGAACGATCTGGTATGGTTGTCTACCAGGAATATAAAACTTAAAGTTCCCTCCTGGAAGCTGGGCCCCAGATTCATCGGGCCGTACAGGATCAGTTCCATAATTAATCCTGTGGCATTTCGTCTGGACCTCCCTCCTACGTTTAAAATTCATAATGTGTTCCACAAGTCATTACTTAAGAGGTACGTGGCACCAGTCATACCATCACCTCTACCTCCTCCTCCAGTGGTGGTCAATGGTAACTTGGAGTTTCAAGTGTCAAAGATCATTGACTCACGTCTGAATCGCCGGTCCCTTCAGTACTTGGTGCATTGGAAGGGGTATGGTCCAGAGGAGAGGACGTGGGTTCCTGCGTCTGACATTAACGCAGATCGTTTGGTGCGGACTTTCCACAGAACTTACCCGGGCAAACCTGGCCCTGAGGGTCCGGAGGCCCCTCGTAGAAGGGGGGGTACTGTCATGTGTGCATCGCCACGAAGATCGTCGCGGTTGCACATTCTGACTTCTCACAGCTGAGTTGCTGTTTCTTTGTGTTTGGCAGTTAGGGAGTTAATTCTGTCTGTGCTCAGTTCTGGGACTGGGTGCAGTTTCTCCCGGCTGCAATTAATTATTTGTTGATTGGTTTCCTTTAAATCTCTGGTTGTCTGTGTTGGGAGTTGCCAGTGAAATTCTTCATGCAGACCACAGATAGGATTGTATCTGTATAGACTTAAGTTAAAGAGCTCCTTAGTTGTTTTAAGCTCACCTTGCTTAGAGTTTAATATCCCAGATCATTTATGTTCCTTCTGTGTTTGAGTGTGTATGCAAGTCTGTGTTTTCTCCAGTCTGTCTTATATGTCTAATCTGTGTATTTAGCAGAGATCAGCCCATATCCCTTTGGTGGTAATCAGAATCCTTCTTAGGACTGATTACAGGGTTCAGGGTCTGACAGGAGACAGGGTTAGGTTGGAGACTTGGACCTCTGAACCATTATCAGTACCTCCAAGGTGAGGGATTAGTTAGGACCCCAGTTTAGGGTCAGGTTAGACCCCCGGTCCTCCTCTTTCCTGTGACAGTGTATCAAGTCCTCAAGATTAACCCTGAGTTCAACGGATATCGTGTCAGGTAAATCTATTCTATATTTACATGCTGATGTTGCTAATCTATATGTTGTATAGAGTGTTGTTCTTTTAAGAATAGTTTACTGACATCGTACACATATCATAAGACCGCGTGACAGCACCAGACACGTTTTATGACAGTCCTGTCCCCAGCGAAGAACCTCTCCATTCTGCCAGTCGAGCACAGGTGCATGTTTTTTGAGCCACGGCAGACCTAGTAAGAAAGCATGAGAGAGTCCAGGTAAAACATGAAACGAGATGCTCTCAGAATGCAACATTCCCACCTGCAGGGTTATGACTTCGGTGATAAGATCCCACAGCAGCAACAGATACCGGTTCAACAAGAGGTTTGGTGGGAATGTGATACTTCTCTACCAGAGCCTGTGACACGAGATTCCCAGCTGCTCCAGAATCAAGTTGGGCCATTTCGAAGTGGCGGTTCTTACCGAGCAGGATTGAAACCGACAGCAGCAGGGATGAAGAGGATTTATTTTTGTCTAGATTGACCTCTCCGAGCGAACCTAGACACAGGCGTTTCCCGACTTCTCCGGACAGGTTTGGATCCAGTGCTCCTTACTGCCGCAGTAGAAGCAACTTTTCTCGGCACGGCGTGAGTCCTGACGGGCTTTGACCATCTTGGTCTGGTCGACCTGCATAGGCTCAGCAGTGTGCACCTGAGGAGAAACGGAAGAGGTTATAGATCTCTGACACGAGGGTGCAAGAGGGGAAAATTGTTTTTTACGGGTGATCTCTTTGGCTCGTTCCTGGAACCGTAGATCAATTCGATTGGCAAGATTTATTAAATCATCTAGAGAGGTTGGAACGTCCCGACCGGCAAGTTCGTCTTTAATACGGCCGGACAGACCCTCCCAGAAGACCGAAATTAGAGCTTCATTGTCCCAAGTTAGTTCTGAGGCTAAAGTCCGGAACCGTATGGCATATTGACCAACGGTGAGGCTCTCCTGACGGAGACGCAGCAGAGATGATGCAGAGGAAGTCTTCCGTCCAGGTTCGTCGAATACCTTCCGGAAGGCCGAGAGAAAAGCAGGCAGGTCAGATACCAGAGGATCCTCTCTCTCCCAGAGAGGATTAAGCCAGGCCAGGGCCTCTCCGGTAAGATGGGACATGATGAAGGCAATTTTGGCCCGGTCAGAGTTAAACTGGTGTGCCAGGAGTTCAAAATGCAGGGTGCACAGATTAATGAAACCCCGAGCCAGAGCAGGATCGCCTCCAAACCTAGGAGGAGCTGACAGTCGGGGTCCGGGAATGGAAACCACGGAATTGGGAATCAGCGGGACTGACGGATTATGAGTCATGGCTCCAGCGATGGTTGCTGGTGATGAATTCAGAGTGTCCAGACGGGAATTGACGTTCCGCAGGTGACCCAGGATGGCCTCCTGTTGAGACCTCTGGCGAGACAGCTCATGACACAGTTCCGGAGTGAAGGGGTTTGGGTGCCACCGGATTCCATGGCCCGAGCAAACTGTAACGGGTCTGGTGGGTGGAACTACTGACGAGACAGGTCAGGTTGGTGGAACCACAAAGCTTTATTATACAAGAGAGTTTACTTGTAAGAGAGCGGGTGGCACCCGGGAAAAGGGCAGGGAATCACGGCAGGGGATATAGGTAGTCTCTGGACAGGCAGGTTTGTCACAGCAAGTGACCAAGGAAGTCTCTGGGCAGGCAGGTTGTAACGGTGAGTAACCGAGGCAGTCTCTGGACAGGCAGGCTGTCACGACAAGTGACCAGGCAGTCTCTGGACAGGCAGGTTGTCACAGCAAGTGACCAGGCAGTCTCTGGACAGGCAGGTTGTCACAGCAAGTGACCAAGGCAGTCTCTGGGACAGGCAGGTTGTCACGGCAAGTGACCAGGCAGTCTCTGGACAGGCAGGTTGTCACGGCAAGTGACCAGGCAGTCTCTGGGACAGGCAGGTTGTCACGGCAAGTGACCAGGCAGTCTCTGGACAGGCAGGTTGTCACGGCAAGTGACCAGGCAGTCTCTAGAACGGGCAGCATATACGACCTGATATGGTGGAGCCTCCAGGTAGGCTGCAGTCGGATGGCAGATGATCGCTCCCAGGTGAGCAGGCAAGAGCCGTGGATCTCTGCAGATGATGTCCGAACTTCCGGATGGAGCTGCAGTCGGATGCAGATGATCGCTCCCAGGTGAGCAGGCAAGAGCCGGGGATCTCCGCAGATGATGTCCGAACTTCCAGATGGAGCTGCAGTCAGATGGCAGATGATCGCTCCTAGGTGAGCAGGCAAGAGCCGGGGATCTCTGCAGATGACGTCCGAACCTCTGGATGGAACTGCAGACGGATGGCAGACAGGCAAGCCGACAGGTAACAGGCAGGTAACTGGAATCAGGAGCTGATGGCTGAAACAGAGTTAGACTGCACAGGAACAACATTGCTCGGGCACCTACATTAAGGAGGAAGCCCTTAATATAGGGTGGAGTCCTCCAGCATTGGCTGGAGACTGATTTGGAAAATGCGCGCGGCTCCTTTAAGAGCGGGGGAGGGTGCGGGCGCGCGCCCTAAGGCCAGTAGCAGGGAAGGAGCGCGCGGGACCAGCAGGGCGGAAGGAGGACGCCATAGGCGCAGAGGAGGCTGGGAGCACTGAGGACGCTGAGCGCAGGTGAGGAGAGCGACGTCCCTGTCTGGCAGCAGGCAGGGACGCGGGCGCTACAATAAACAGCACTGAAACAAGAATATTCACAGAATATTTGCACCAAAGGGGCAAACGGGCACAAAGGAGTCACTGATTTATGTGACCATGTTCCATTTATTGCTCCTTTTGCGCCTTTATGTTCATTATCTCATTTTTCCATAACTAATATTCAATGACCCCTTTACAGAGGAAAAACTCTGTATATTGTAATATGGCTGCCAGACATGTCCTTGAGGGGAGATATGCAGCATCGAGGTTGGTAACCTCAGTGATGTTTGGACGGAAAAAAGCAGGCTCCAGCACATATAGTGCTGAGAGAGTTAATAGCGCTTGCCCAGGGCAAGGTTTACAAGCAGCATAGAGATGGGTGTCCACATATCCCCACTCCGGGCCTGGTACAGAAGTCCAGCTGTATCATTAGGACAGTGCATGCAAGATGAAGAGACCTTACTTGTGTGGCTCAGTCTCTGCTAGAGGCTGAATGAAGGTCTGACGTTTAATCGTGTGAGACCATGCTATGTATGGACGATTTATGCTCCGTTCTGCTGATCTTATACCTTTTGTACCAAGATGAGGCAGTTTTATCTGTTAAGCTGGATGGTTTATGAACATTTAATAAATCGCACGTTTGTTTTGAGCCCTGTGTGTGCACCAGCGTCTACCTGAGAGCTGATTCCTTACAATATGTACAGCCATGTTTTATATCCTCCCCAGTCTCCACCTTGTTACACATTCAGTAACAGATTATATGCACTAACACTGTAATAAATGGCCATTGTTGCAGTTGATCCTTTTATAAGTGAGTTTTAGTGTGCGTTCACTTCTGACAGCCATTGACACACCTTCCTCAATGAATTGTGGGGTGCCGATCGGTTATTATGACTGACTGGAACCTTCTGGAGGCCTCAATGTCTGCCATGTGAAATCTATTATATAACTCAGCCTGAGCCTTCCTCAGTCTGCACCCAGTTGTAACAAGTCAGTTATCAGTCACAGTTACACATATACAATCCTATACAATCCATAATATGTGCATATCTCATTATCTCTTTACTTACGGTCTGATGTCGTCCTCACTTTCATCTGTTTTAAATATTTCGACCATGGTGATCTCTTGTTCCCTCTCTTCCTCACTAAATAACATAACCCATTTTAAGAGATGGTTAGAGTGTGTACACACATTACAATCATGGTGCATTTTTTTGAGGCGATTTTGGAAAAATATGGCAAGAAACACACCTAGATCAAATGGAGTGAACCCACCCTAGTGAAGATAAATACACCATTCACGACCAAGTGACATTTTTCTGATGAATTCGGAATTTTTCAGTATAGTACCCAGATCTGCACCGCTCTAGCAGTTTTCGTATCTAAGCCCAAGAACACTGCACCTTTTATTGTGAATAGTGGCACAGATCAGCACCATGTATCACGGCGGTCTGTATCCGCAGTCAGGAGTCAGGGCATAAGACAGAGACCTGCGTGGGAACTTCTTGTTTTCTAATAAATTGGTGAATGAGGGACAAGGTCTTGTCTTTATTTCTCTCTTTTTATGCTTTTCAGGTATCCATCTGTAGACTACGGCGGATTCCCTGGACTAAGGCGAGCCTTCACTGCTTTTTTATATTTATTTTGATTTAATTTATTGGAGAACCAGGGAAAGTGTGGATGAGTGTTTTTTCAAATAAAGTCTTTTTTGTGTGTGTGTTTTTATTTTTGGATTACTGGGTTAGTAATGGGGATGTTGATAGACACCTCTCCATTACTAACCCCAGTGATTTTTGACGAATTACAGCTGATATCAACCCAAACTACTATCACCACAATTAACACCACACCAAGGTTATCGGGAAGTGCCAGGCAAAGCCCCAGATTTTGGTGTATTTAATATCATGTGCTACTTCTGGCGTAGCTGCAGGCTGGTATTTTTAGGCTGAGAAGGGCCTAAAAAACATGGACTGTTATGTTTCGGTAGCTGAGGAGAGATTGCAAAAATAGCCAAAAAAGCAATACACCAGAGAGGCTGGAAACTATTGGATTGCAGGACCCTAAACTAACCGGCACACTAGAAGTAGCCGTTGAGCGTACCTACGGTGATCCTAGACGCCTCGTCACAGCCGGAGAGATAGCTACACCTAAAGGCAGAAAGATGAATGCTATCTGCCCCGTAGTAGAATCCCCAAAGAAATAGGAAGCCCCCAAACATGTAATGGCGGTTAGACCAGAAGAAAATACGAACACAGACAGAAAATAGAATGAGCAAATGCTGGGGCCCAATCTGTCTAGATAGAAAAGTATAGGAAAGAATTCTGACTGCAACCCAAAAAAACCCTGACAAAAATACCAACACGTCTGATTAACAAAAAACCTGAGATCACACGATCTCTACCACGTAAATCTGATCTCTGGTGTAACACACAGCAATTCAGCAAATAAAAAGTGACATAGGAACAGAGCAAAAGTGCAAACACAAACTGAGCACAATTGCAGAGCCAGGCCCCAAAAGGGGACCAGGCTGAAGTCTACTGCTAAGCAGCAAACCAGCAAGAAAATCCAACCTGAGGAAAAAAAACAGCAAATCACTTATCTGAATGAGAGCAGGAATGCAAGCTGAGCTCCAAGGAAGACGTGGAAGAACAATTGATAACCGGCAAGGCTGAAGGGAGTTCAGGTCACATATCAGACCATTCAGAGCCAGCTGAAGGCCATTCAGCAATTAGTTCATTACCCTCAGCAACCACCAGAGGGAGCCCTAGCTCAGAAGTCGCCTCCAGAGTATTCACAACAATGGACTGTCCCAGCCTGATAATATCAGCCTTCTGCTGTCTGCTTTACATTTGCTGGTTGTCCAAAAATAGGAGGGATCTCCCGTCATTTTTTTATTTATTTGTTAGGTTAATCAAGGCTAAACAGCCTTTAGTGCCACATGAAATGCGCTAAAGGTGCAAGTTTATTATATGTAGGAGGCTTTTGAAATGATATATCTACAGGATATTGATCTATTCTAACTATCTATTTATCTACAGAGTTCTGGCTGTGAATTTACTGTACTTAGCTGATGAAATGTTGTGGTTCGTTTCAGATGTGTTCGTGAAAATCAGACAACATACACATGGCCCGTGTGCTGTACAATTTTTTTTCTAGCACCCATTGATTTGCATTGGTGAGTCTCATCAGATATACAGGTGTCTCGACCACGCACCACAATTGTGGGTTACCAGAGCAATGGGGTACTCAGAGCCGAGCCCATGGAAGTCTATGGGGTTGTCACAGGTAGCGCTGGCTCGGTCTGTGGCCCTGGCGGTCAGGCGTATGTTGGGGGGGAATATTTACAGGGATAGGTATATATATATACAGTTCGTGACGCCACCTGTAGTTCTCTGATCACTAAGACCAGCGCTGCTGTAGATCTCTGAGGGGATGGTGAGGCAGCTAGATGTCGGGTCCCCTACAGGTGGGACTCTTCCCTCAGGTCGATAGTTATGGTGGGGTTGTGCAGGGATGCAATCAAATAACTCAGTCTCACACATAGAAGCTTCTTTCCATACCTTTTACTTCAAGTTGTTCAGGCTGGTCCCAGGGAGGCTGTTCGGGGTGGATGAATGCACGTAGCGGTAACAGTTGAGCAGGTTACAGGCCTCCTTCTCTTTCCAAATGATGAGTGAGTCCAAGCTTGCCTGTAGCTAAGTTAACTCTATAGTTTTCAGCTTTTTCCACTAGCTGTACTGCCCGGTCAGTTTTGTGATAGAGCCTTATAAGTGGTGAACTAAGTACTTTCTTTTGCCGCGCGCCGGATTCAGAAGTCTTGTTCTCCTGACTCGGTTACGTACTGGCACTCTAAGGGCGGCTTTCTGCAACCTAAGGTCCAGTAAGACTCTGGCTTTTCTATCACTATGCCTGGAGCTATAGTGACGCTTCGGTCCCCAGTGACCGGTGACAATGTGCAGGATAATCCGATCCTTAAGGCACTTCTGAATCCTTCCCACTATGCCCTTCGCCCTGCTTCTGCTTTCAATGTAGCACTGAAGCGTGAAGATAGAAAGTCAGTTTTCTTCCTTGGTCTCACTGAGTAACTCTCAGTTTCCTCAAAGTTCAGACTGAGTAAAAGGTAACTCTGACTAGACTCGGGATGATAACTAGTCATCCGTTACTAGACTCCACTTCGTTGAATTGACAGGAACTAATCTTCTGCTCACCCAGAGCTCTGACAGGAATCCTCACTGTCTGAGAAGAACTAGCCCTGACTGCTCCGTACGATGACAGGAAGCTAGACTGACTCTCTCCTGTGCTACACGTCACTCCCCTATACACCCCTGTGGGTGTGTCTGAAGTGTAAGTGAGTGTCAAGCTTTAACTGTTACCTTACTGTGCATTCTCCAGATCCTGTGTGCCTTACATACCAGGGCTACACACAGGTGCTTCTCAAAAAATTATAATATCATCAAAAAGTTAATTTATTTCAGTTCTTCAATACAAAAAGTGAAACTCATATATTAGAGAGTAATGGAGTATAACACCAGGTTGAAAAATGATTTTAAAATCTAAAATGTTGGCCTACTGAACTGTATTTTCAGTAAATGCACTCAATACTTGGTCGGGGCTCCTTTTGCATCAATGCGGCGTGGCATGGAGGCGATCAGCCTGTGGCACTGCTGAGGTGTTATGGAATCCCAGGTTGCTTTGATAGCAGCCTTCAGCTCGTCTGCATTGTTGGGTCTGGTGTCTCTCATCTTCCTCTTGACAATACTCCATAGATTTTCTATTGGGTTAAGGTCAGACGAGTTTGCTGCCAATTAAGCGCAGTGATACTGTTGTTTTTAAACCAGGTATTGGTACTTTTGGCAGTGTGGACAAGTGCCAAGTCCTGCTGGAAAATGAAATTTCCATCTCCAAAAAAGCTTGTCAGTAGAGGGAAGCATGAAGTGCTCTAAAACCTCCTGGTAGACGGCTGCACCGACTTTGGTCTTGATAAAACACAGTGGACCAACACCAGCAGATGACATGGCTCCCGAAACTATCACTGATTGTGGAAAATTCACACTAGACCTCAAGCAGCTTGGATTGTGGCCTCTCCACTCTTCCTACAGACTCTGGGACCTTGATTTCCAAATGAAATGCAAAAAACAACACCTTGGACCACTAAGCAACAGTCCAGTTCTTTTTCTCCTTGGCCCAGGTAAGACACTTCTGGCGTTGTCTATTGGTCATGAGTGGCTTGACACAAGGAATGTGACACTTGTAGCCCATGTCCTGGATAAATCTGTGTGAGATGGCTCTTGAAGCAATGACTCCAGCAGCAGTCCACTCCTTGTGAATATCCCCCAAATTTTTAAATGGCCTTTTCTTAACAATCCTTTCAAGGCTGTGGTTATCCCGGTTGCTTGTGCACCTCTTTCTACCACAATTTTTCCTTCCACTCAACTTTCCATTAATATGCTTGGATACAGCACTCTGTGAACAGCCAGCTTCTTTAGCAATGACCTCTTGTGGCTTACCCTCCTTGTGGAGTGTGTCAGTGACTGCCTTATGGACATCTGTCAAGTCAGCAGTCTTCCCCATGATTGCGGAGCTACTGAAACAGACTAAGGGACCTTTTTAAATGCTTAGGAAGCCTTTGCAGGTGTTTTTTGTTAATTATTCTAATTTACTGAGATAATGACTTTTGGGTTTTCATTGGCTGCAAGCCATAATCATCAACATTAACAGAAATAAACACTTGAAATAGATCACTCTGTGTGTAATGATTCTATATAATATGAGTTTCACTTTTGTATTGAAGAACTGAAATAAATTAACTTTTTGATGATATTCTAATTTTGTGAGAAGAACCTGTACGTGGTCACTCGCAGCATGCTGCAATTTTT
>JARQOD010000006.1:59753129-59799348 GCA_033576555.1 Oophaga sylvatica | reverse complement strand
AAATCAGGAGCTAAAATCACAGACACATGAGATATAATGGGACATAAATCAGGAGCTAAAGTCACAGACACATGGGATATGATGGGATATAAATCAGGAGCGAGAGTCACAGACACATGGGATATGATAGGACACAAATCAGGAGCTAAAGTCACAGACACATGGAGATGATAGGACACAAATCAGAGCTAATATCATAGACACATGGGATATAATAGGACATAAATCAGAGCAATGTCACAGACACATGGGATATGATGGGACATAAATCAGAGCTAATGTCACAGACACATGAGATATGATAGGAAACAGTAAATCAGGAGCGAAATCACAGACACATGGATATGATGGGACATAAATCAGGAGCAAAAGTCACAGAAAATGGGATATGATAGGATATAATAAATCAGGAGCGAAGTCACAGACACATGGGATATGATAGGACATAAATCAGGAGCTAATGTCACAGACAATGGGATATGATAGGACACAAATCAGGAGCTAAAATCAAGACACATGGATATAATGGACATAAATCAGGAGCTAAAGTCACAGACACATGGGAATGATGGAAAAATCAGGAGCAGAGTCACAGACACATGGGATATAATAGGACACAAATCAGGAGCTAAAGTCACAGACACATGGGAGATGATAGGACACAAATCAGGAGCTAATATCATAGACACATGGGATATAATAGGACATAAATCAGGAGCTAATGTCACAGACACATGGGATATGATGGGACATAAATCATGAGCTAATGTCACAGACACATGAGATATGATAGGATATACAGTAAATCAGGAGCGAGAGTCACAGACACATGGGATATGATAGGACATAAATCAAGTGCTATAGTCACAGACACATGAGATATGATAGGACATAAATCAAGAGCTATAGTCACAGACACATGGGATATGATAGGATATAAATCAGGAGCGAGAGTCACAGACACATGAGATATGATAGGACATAAATCTGGAGCTAAAATCACAGACACATGGGATATAATAGGACATAAATCAGGAGCTAACATAAAAAAGGTACTCACACTCCACTGACTGAAACCCACAGAGAATTTCCGTTCGGCAGTTGATTATGTGTCACCGTGATGTCACAACATTCCGCGCCCTCATAACTGGCAGTCACCTACAGCCAATGCTCTATACATGAGATGGGCTTCTGACTACTTATGGACATAACTGGTTTTGGCCTTAAAGGGGTTCTCCGAGAAATGTAATAAAATAAATAAATAATACACAAATATTAAAAAGTTTTCTAAATACTTTTATTTAGCAAAAAGCTATGCTTTATGTACTGCACTCTGTCAGGATTTTTGCAAAAAAGAGTGGTCCAAAATTCCAGTTGAGAGGTGTAAGAAGCTCCATGATGGTTATGGAAGCCATTGATTATAGTTATTGTTTCCAAATGGTTTGCAACCAAATATTATAATTTCAAGGGTTCCAACACTTCAGGCCATTAATATGTGTAATATACATATATACAGCAGTCTCAGCATCTCCTGTGTGATGTACCAGTATATACAGCATTCTAGGTGTATCCTACCCTGTGTCATGTATAGAACATAATATAGTGCTAATATAGTGTTAATATTTATATAGTGAGCGTTTTCTCTCATACTGAATTAGTATGGGAAAAAAATATTGCACTTCCTCATTGAGTAATGTTTGATAAAAATATCACGTTCACATTCGTGTACAAAAAATTGATCTGATGTTGCTCCAGAAAAGTTGGATAAGTGGAATGGCCGAACTTATGTCAAGCGAGTGTGCGATTTGTTTTCTCACCTAACATCCGTATACATCGCTGGGCAGGGCAGCAAAACACCATTGCTTTTTCGTTGCTGAGAACATTAATTTTGAGCCTCTGTTTGAGACCTCATTCACATGTCTGTGTTTCCAGTATGTGTGGCAGCCATACGGAGGAAAAGTATGATAGGAACTCGTCACCACTTCTGTATTTATCACCCACTCCTGGTTTTGGCTACAAATACCGAGGTAAAAAAACTCCCCAAATACTCGGCGTACGCACATGGCCTTAGGTTGTGTTCCCACAATGAGCTTTTGGTGCGTTTTTGATGTTGCAGATTTTCTGCACTTATTAATTAGGTTGTTTTTTTTTTACATGTGTTTTATCTCATTTTTGACCCTGCCTTTTTTTGTCTCTTTGTGGTGTGTCATATTTAAATAAAGCGACTTTTTTTAATACTTCCTGATATTTTGCGTTAAGGCTAGGTTCACATTTGCGGTGGAGTCCGCAGCGTATCGTCCGCAACCATAAACGCATGCAAAATTGTATGTAAGCGCGTAAAAACGCAGCATTTTTTAGTCGCATCATCTTACGCAAGACGTTACAAAAACGCTGCGTTTTTATGCGTTTGCATGTATTTTTGCATTTTTTATGCACATGCTTCCCATTTTGAAAATTTTTTTCAGGAGATTTTCTGTGGCACAAGCCACACCCAGTGTCTCATGGGATTTCGTTCTATAGACCCTTGTAGAGCTGAAATCCGCAAATTTTGCTCCTGTATCCTGCGTCAAGATGGATATTCACAAGGAGAGTTTCTATTTTAAACTGGATTTGGATATCAAATTGTTTCTTGCCTTTGCTTGTGAGCAAGAAAGGAAAAGAGAAAGACCGAGAAGCAGACGGCGTCGACGCTTTTAGCAACACCCCATTCTTGAAGTCCGGGAAAGCCGTGGAGCCTACAAGTCCTTATTCAATGAGCTCCGTGAAAACCCGGAGAAATATTTTGAATATAAGAGAATGTCAGAAGAGAGCTTCAAGGATTTGCTTGGTCGTGTAGAAGGAGCCACATCAGCAGACAGGACACCCATCTCCGTAGAGCTATTCCAGCTGAGGAACGTCTGCTGGTGACACTAAGGTACGTAATATTTAAAAATAAACGCCTGTCATAATTATTATTGCTCTGCAATGTCCTATTTTTTTTGCAAAATCCCTGTCGTTAATATTATTATTCCTAATATTTTTTTCTTGTGGATAAAGAGCGACCAACCTTCGAACTTGATAACTGTTGCTAACCCATTGCCAGATTACCATCATCACCCTCTGAGGACAACAAGGGAAGTTGCCCAAAAGAGGGATACATTCGCGGACTACTTTATTTCTGAGACTGGACATGTGGCATGGCAAGATGCAATGGTTTAATGTTGAAATTTTATGTAATGTTATGGCCTTTGAATTTTAACATGTATTTTAAATGTTTTATGTTAAATAAATTTTTTTAGTGCAACACCTGTTTATTATGTTGTTCTCCCCATGCTTTACACTTCACCTGTTCTATGTGTCAGTGCTATGGTTGGTTCTCATGAGCTCCATCGTCTCTTCAGTCTGCATTATCTATAGTTCAATACATTAATGCACACAGAAGAGATGATGGAGGAAATCCACCTCATATCTTTACTCACCTGCCCGATTGTCACAACTACTGCACTCAGTATGCAAAAAACACAGCATCCTGTGTGAAATAGTACTGACACCTGGGCAGGTGAGTATTGCAGACCCCTGACCCGTTATGTTGTTTACCTTTTTTTTGGGGGGGGAGGGTGGTGAGGATTATCAGTCCTCTTTGTTGTTTTGCCACCTCATAGCTCCATGACAGACACAAGAAAAAAAAAAAAAAGTTGACATGGAGCGATGAGGTGGAAAAAAACCCCACAGTGTCTGTGTGTGTGTGTATACGACGAAAGAGACATAAGGGTATGCCACACTAAACAATATCGCTAACGGGATCGCTAAAAAACGTCACTATTTAGCGATCCCGTTAGCGATGTTGTTGTGTGCGGCAGCTTCCAGCGACGAGCTTCCTGCTGTGATCTCGCTCGTCGCTGGAATCGTTCCGGACCCTATTTTCTCGTCGGCGCTCCCGCTGGGTAAGTATATATCGCTAGTGTGGCACCTTTTCTTAGCGATTTAGCGGTACTTTTGTACCGCTAAAGTCGTTAAGAAGATCGCTAACGGCAATAGCGTCGTTAACTATATCGCTAAATGTGGCCGCACTTTTAGCGATATAGAAACAATCCCGCTAGCGATCTCATTAGTATGCGACGCTAACGAGATCGCTAGCGGGATAGCTTAGTGTGGCAGTACCTATAGAGCAAGCAGTGATATGGGGCAAACAACACAATTTTATTTACAAAAAAATATATATTTTACAAAATGAGGGGGAAATGTTACGGAACAGGGGAGTGTGGAGACAGGAGGATTGGCTCGGGGTGGACACTGAAGGGTTCCAGGGGAAGGGGCTAATGTGTGGGGTCCGGGAGATCGAGGTTGACACATTAGGAGTGGAAACATGGGACGGGAGAGACACATTAGAAGGGAGGGACAAATTGGACATAACAGACACATTGGGAGGTGAGGGTGGTGGAGGGAGCATGACTGTCCTTTCCTGCCTCTGTTCCCTTCTCCTCTTTTTTTGCCTTCCATGTTGTTGCTGGCTGCTGCTTCTCCTTGGAAGGGTGGGAGTGGTGGGTTCAGAAGGCGTGGTGGCGGTGGACGAGCGTGCAGGACCCGGAATCTACGTGCTGGTGGACGGCCAAGAAGGAGCAGGAACCTGCGTGCTGGATGCGGTGGATGGCTGGGCAGGAGCAGGACTCTGCATGATGGTGGCGGTGGGCATCCATGCAGGTGCTGGACTGGGCATGGTGGTGGAGAGGCTATCAACTGCACTCAGCACGGTGATGGCGCTGTAGTGGAGGCAGGACTGGGCATGGTGGTGGTCATACAGGTGTATGAAGCAGAACTTGGTAGTGATGTGAACCGGGTAACTGGTGGCACAGTTGGAAATACATATGCCTGCGGGTATAAGCGAGTCTGCTGCATAGCCTGAACATATGCAGCATTGCAGGCCTGCATCACATTCAGCTGAAGTTCAGGCGTAAGGTTTTCCGCCATGCCCCCCCCTTCAATGACAGTAAAAAAATGATGTGCTGGCCTCTGGATGTTGGATTCCAGATGGTCAAGGCGCTGGCGGACAGACTGGAAAAACGTGTCAATATGGTTCAAACCACTATCGACTTCATGCCATCCTGGAAAACCGAGCTCAAGTGTAGAAACTCGGGCATGAGTGTCCTGTCCGAGACCTTCTGCCGCTGTCGGGAAGACCCAATATAAAAAGAGGCGGAGGAGGCCTGGGACAGGGGAAGACCTGACGGACCAGCTGCCTGTTCTCCATCCTGCGACGCCGGCCTACTTGCTGCATCGCTGGTGGATGGCTGGAACTTCTCCGAGGCTGTTCGGTGAAGGGCCGCTCCAGAGGACGAACCAGGTTCCAAGGTGCTGCTCTGGGTTCTGTGAAAAGAAAAACATTACTTCAAGCGCCAACTCCGGTGGAATAGAAAAATTCAGATTAGGGAACACAACACAATGGAATACAACACAAAAATACTTAAGTTCTCTGAGCAAGGACAGGCCTCAGGAAAGCCAGCATCCAGCGGTATTTATATTTACGGAATCCTTGCTGCACCTCCGCTGCGGGCCTGGTTCTCCTGTCTGAGGTCCTTATTGAAGCGATCCTTCATTGAACGCCACCGTGTTCTGACTTTGTTCACTGTGAAGGGGGGGGGGAGAAGGGTAACTTTAGGCCGGGATCACACTACCGTGTGGGATGCGAGGAACTCGCAGGAGTTTTTCGCATCACACACGGTAGTGTGATCCCGGCCATTACAGGTTCACCGCCGCGTCAGATAACATCATAATACTTACGAAAGTCCTTTCTGGCTTGTGGCGTAGCGTTGTCCCAGTCATCCATCAGCTCTTGGGCCACCTCATTTCACTGCTGCCGAAGCACCACCTTGTCCGAGTGGTCTCGCGGCCGGCTGTCCCACAAGGCGACTCTCTCCTCAACAAGTGAGATAAGGAGGTCATTGTCTATGTAGTCCTCCTCCTGTTGTGGAACCTATAAATGAAATAGAAACATTAATGTTGTAAAGATAAACAAGGGAAAAAAAAAAAAAAAGAGAAAAAAAAACAAAACAGAATAACACTCAAAGAAAAAACAAAACAAAACAAAAAAACACAACAAAAACTTACACGCCGTCAAAAAAAAAAAAACAAACAACAAAAACTTACACGCCGTCTGGCCACCGGTACCCTCTGCTCCTGCTGTTCGCTCCTGGGCACTTGATGAAGTGTTCTGCAAAAGAAAAAACATGATTTTGGCACATATGTAAGTGATACTTACCAATCAGTTGCAAAGGTACTCACTTCAGAATCCTGTCCTTTGTGCTCAGGGCTGGAGGCCATGCTGAAGAATGCTGCAAGAAAGAGACAGAAATAATTACAGACTGCAGGGAGAAAAACGCACAGACATTAGGTTGTATACTCACATTGGGCTTGAATTCAGTGTCTCCACAGATGTCTTCTCTTGTATTGCAGTCTCCAGAGGCTTGAGAGTAATGGACAATGAGGGCTCACATCCTCTTTTTATCTCTTTGTGCGGGTGGAGGCTAATCAGTTTCTAGACAGGTTTACTCTGGAAAAACACATGCGTACGAAAACGCTAACGAACGCGTGTGCTTTTGAACGCATGCATTCTCATAGACTGTAATGCATTGTTTCGACGCTTTCCTTCCGCAAGTGTCCGCATGCGTTAGCCGCGCCCCGCTGCAAAACCCAAAAGGACGCATGCGTACTGAAACACGGCCGAAAGCATGTACCTGCGTCCACAACGCTAAAGGTAGGAAAACACTGCGCATGCGGATGAATGCGGCAGAAACGCTGCGGACGCAGCCGCCAATGTGAATCCAGCCTAACACTACTTTACTCGTACAGTCGTGTGCAGATTACATGCGGTTTTCATGCGTTTCCGCTGCAGTAAAGCACCAGATCTGCATGTGTAATTTTTTTACCAACGGATTTTCTGCATGTAAGTCTACGGGGAAATGTGCACAGAAAACTCAGCGTGCCGACGAGACACTGACTGCGGTGCAATTTACACTGAGGTAAAATAAAAAGCTCCGTGGGCAGATTTCTATAGAGCGCATTCACTTTGCTGTTAGTGTATGTGCACACGGTCAGTAATTGCTGTGAGTTGTGGGCAAAGTACATGCGCTGCGTCCAAATCACTGCTTCATCCGGATTGTGCGCACCGGCCTAAGGCGTTTTCAACACTGAGAAAATATACAGTGCCAAAAACTCACCAAAAGCGGACTGTGGGAACACGGCCCTAGAACGCTAGTAACCTGCAGATTAACCCCATATCTGCAGATTAATGGCGATTCTGACACAACATGGACTCTCAGGAATTGCAGCCTGCAGAGCGGGAACAACGCATATAACACCGATCCGTCCTCCACATAACGCGCTATGGGCAGTGCGCCCTCTTCTGGCAGTGCGTACACATACAGCAGGACAGGCGCGCGTGGGCGGGGCCTCCAGACGTAGTGCGTGCGTCTCGCGTTTCAGCCATCAGGATTCGTGTGGAGAAAGCGGCGGCGTCCGGTGACCGCAGAGCTGCGTGTTGACGGAGTCCTCCGGTAAGAGCGCACGGCCGTGAGTTACATGGCGGAGGCTACTTATACTGGCGCAGTTTCTTCAAATAACAGCGTTGTGGTCGGACGCAGAGTCTCAGGCGCTGCGGAGTGACCATTGTTAGGACAGAGCGGGGGAGTTCCTGTGCTGAGGGAGAAGGGCCCGGTCTGACAATGCGCCAGTGCCCTGCGGTACTGCAGTGCCGTCTGAGGCACAGTTCTGTCTCATGGAAAGCCCCTCCAATCTCCCTGAATACTAAATGAATAAACATGCTGATCATGGGGGAGCAGCAGGCCGCATATACTGATAATGGGGGAGCAGCAGGCCGCGCTGTCCTGTATACTGATAATGGGGGAGCAGCAGGCCTCACTGTCCTGTATACTGATAATGGGGGAGCAGCAGGCCTCACTGTCCTGTATACTGATAATGGGGGAGCAGCAGGACGCGCTGTCCTGTATACTGATAATGGGGGAGCAGCAGGCCTCCTGTCCTGTATACTGATAATGGGGGAGCAGCAGGCCTCACTGTCCTGTATACTGATAATAGGGGAGCAGCAGGCCTCACTGTCCTGTATACTGATAATGGGGGAGCAGCAGGCCGCACTGTCCTGTATACTGATAATGGGGAGCAGCAGGCCTCACTGTCCTGTATACTGATAATGGGGGAGCAGCAGGCTCACTGTCCTGTATACTGATAATGGGGGAGCAGCAGGACGCGCTGTCCTATATACTGATAATGGGGGAGCAGCAGGCCCGCTGTCCTGTATACTGATAATGGGGAGCAGCAGGACGCGCTGTCCTGTATACTGATAATGGGGGAGCAGCAGGCCCACTGTCCTGTATACTGATAATAGGGGAGCAGCAGGCCTCACTGTCCTGTATACTGATAATGGGGGAGCAGCAGGACGCCTGTCCTATATACTGATAATGGGGAGCAGCAGGCCTCGCTGTCCTGTATACTGATAATGGGGGAGCAGCAGGACGCGCTGTCCTTATACTGATAATGGGGGAGCAGCAGGCCTCACTGTCCTGTATACTGATAATGGGGAGCAGCAGGCCTCACTGTCCTGTATACTGATAATGGGGAGCAGCAGGCCGCGCTGTCCTATATACTGATAATGGGGAGCAGCAGGCCGCCTGTCCTGTATACTGATAATAGGGGGAGCAGCAGGCCTCGCTGTCCTGTATACTGATAATAGGGGAGCAGCAGGCCTCACTGTCCTGTATACTGATAATAGGGGAGCAGCAGGCCTCACTGTCCTGTATACTGATAATGGGGAGCAGCAGGCCGCGCTGTCCTATATACTGATAATGGGGAGCAGCAGGCCGCGACTGTCCTGTATACTGATAATGGGGGAGCAGCAGGATTTCTGTCCTGTATACTGATAATAGGGAGCAGCAGGCCTCACTGTCCTGTATACTGATAATAGGGGAGCAGCAGGCCTCACTGTCCTGTATACTGATAATAGGGGAGCAGCAGGCCTCACTGTCCTGTATACTGATAATAGGGGAGCAGCAGGCCTCACTGTCCTGTATACTGATAATGGGGGAGCAGCAGGCCTCACTGTCCTGTATACTGATAATAGGGGAGCAGCAGCGCCTGTCCTGTATACTGATAATGGGGGAGCAGCAGGCCTCACTGTCCTGTATACTGATAATAGGGGAGCAGCAGGCCGCACTGTCCTGTATACTGATAATGGGGAGCAGCAGCCTCACTGTCCTGTATACTGATAATAGGGAGCAGCAGGCCCACTGTCCTGTATACTGATAATGGGGAGCAGCAGGCCTCGCTGTCCTGTATACTGATAATGGGGGAGCAGCAGGCCTCACTGTCCTGTATACTGATAATAGGGGAGCAGCAGGCCTCACTGTCCTGTATACTGATAATAGGGGAGCAGCAGGCCTCACTGTCCTGTATACTGATAATAGGGGAGCAGCAGGCCCACTGTCCTTATACTGATAATGGGGGAGCAGCAGGCCGCGCTGTCCTATATACTGATAATAGGGAGCAGCAGGCCCACTGTCCTGTATACTGATAATGGGAGCAGCAGGACCGCTGTCCTGTATACTGATAATAGGGGAGCAGCAGCCTCACTGTCCTGTATACTGATAATAGGGGAGCAGCAGGCCACTGTCCTGTATACTGATAATGGGGAGCAGCAGGCCTCACTGTCCTGTATACTGATAATAGGGGAGCAGCAGGCCTCACTGTCCTGTATACTGATAATGGGGAGCAGCAGGCCACTGTCCTGTATACTGATAATGGGGAGCAGCAGGCCCACTGTCCTGTATACTGATAATAGGGGAGCAGCAGGCCTCACTGTCCTGTATACTGATAATAGGGGAGCAGCAGGCCACTGTCCTGTATACTGATAATAGGGGAGCAGCAGGTCCACTGTCCTATATACTGATAATGGGGGAGCACAGGCCTCACTGTCCTGTATACTGATAATAGGGGAGCAGCGCCCACTGTCCTGTATACTGATAATAGGGGAGCAGCAGCCCACTGTCCTGTATACTGATAATAGGGGAGCAGCAGGCCACTGTCCTGTATACTGATAATAGGGGAGCAGCAGGCCCCACTGTCCTGTATACTGATAATAGGGGAGCAGCAGCCGCACTGTCCTATATACTGATAATAGGGGAGCAGCACCACTGTCCTGTATACTGATAATAGGGGAGCAGCAGGCCGCACTGTCCTGTATACTGATAATAGGGGAGCACAGGCCGCACTGTCCTGTATACTGATAATAGGGGAGCAGCAGCCTCACTGTCCTGTATACTGATAATAGGGGAGCAGCAGGCCGCACTGTCCTGTATACTGATAATGGGGAGCAGCAGGCCTCACTGTCCTGTATACTGATAATAGGGAGCAGCAGGCCCACTGTCCTGTATACTGATAATAGGGGAGCAGCAGCCGCACTGTCCTGTATACTGATAATAGGGGAGCAGGCCGCACTGTCCTGTATACTGATAATAGGGAGCAGGCCGCACTGTCCTGTATACTGATAATAGGGGAGCAGCAGGCCACACTGTCCTGTATACTGATAATAGGGGAGCAGCAGGCCGCACTGCCCTTTATAACTGATAATAGGGGAGCAGGCCACACTGTCTGTATACTGATAATAGGGAGCAGGCCACACTGTTCTGTATACTGATAATAGGGGAGCAGGCCACACTGTTCTGTATACTGATAATAGGGGAGCAGGCCACACTGTCCTGTATACTGATAATAGGGGAGCAGGCCACACTGTCCTGTATACTGATAATAGGGGAGCAGCACGCATACTGATAATAGGGGAGCACAGGCGCATATACTGATAATAGGGAGCAGGCCGCACTGTCCTATTTACTGATAATAGGGGAGCAGGCCTCACTGTCCTGTATACTGATAATAGGGGAGCAGCAGGCCGCACTGTCCTATATACTGATAATAGGGGAGCAGGCCACACTGTCCTGTATACTGATAATAGGGGAGCAGGCCACACTGTCCTATATACTGATAATAGGGGAGCAGCAGGCCGCACTGTCCTATATACTGATAATAGGGGAGCAGGCCACACTGTCCTGTATACTGATAATAGGGGAGCAGGCCACACTGTCCTGTGTACTGATAATAGGGGAGCAGGCCGCACTGTCCTGTGTACTGATAATAGGGGAGCAGGCCGCACTGTCCTGTATACTGATAATAGGGGAGCAGGCCGCACTGTCCTGTATACTGATAATAGGGGAGCAGGCCGCATTGTCCTGTATACTGATAATGGGGGAGCAGCAGGTCGCGCTGTCCTGTATACTGATAATGGGGGAGCAGCAGGCTGCGCTGTCCTATATGCTTATAATGGGGGAGCAGGCTGCGCTGTACTATATGCTGATAATGGGGGAGCAGCAGGCTGCGCTGTCCTTTATACTGATAATGGGGGAGCAGCAGGCTGCGCTGTACTATATGCTGATAATGGGGGAGCAGCAGGCTGCGCTGTCCTATATACTGATAATGGGGGAGCAGCAGGCTGCGCTGTCCTATATACTGATAATGGGGGAGCAGCAGGCTGCGCTGTCCTATATACTGATAATGGGGGAGCAGCAGGCTGCGCTGTCCTATATACTGATAATGGGGGAGCAGCAGGCTGCGCTGTCCTTTATACTGATAATGGGGGAGCAGCAGGCTGCGCTGTCCTATATGCTGATAATGTATCCACCAGCTCCGTCATACGAGCCCTGCTGCCCGCATGCCAGGAGACGCTTTTTAAACCCCCTGAACTGTCTGCTGATCGCCTGCGCACATCTTGTTCCCTACTGTGCAGGTGTGAGCAGCCTCCGGACTGTGATTAGCGCCTCCTCTGTCATCCAGTCACGCCCATTAGACTGTTCGCGCATCCTCTGTTCCTGCAGTCGCTGTCCTCCTGCCTTGAGTGACGTGACTGATATCACCTATATTATCCATAGCCTATTTTAACTCTCGTGCCTCCATAGTAGGGAATAAGATATGTGCAGAGGCTGCAGACAGTGCGAATGATGTCAATCAAGGCAGGTCTGAGACGCCCATCGGATCGCTCAGCGCAGTTTAGTCGGGCGTATTTTGTTGTAAAGACTGCAACCATGAGATCACAGTTAGGCCTCTTTCACAGATCCGTTTTTTGCCGTCAGGCGCGATCCGGCGCTTTTTGAAAAATAAAAAAATGGATCCGGTTTTTTAAACCACCGGATATGTTTTTTTGTCATTGACTATCATTAGCGCTAGATGTCATTGCGTTGCGTCCGTTTTTCAATACAAGTCTATGGTGCCGGATCAGTCTTTTGTGCAATCCGGCAAAAGCCTGATCTGGAAACCAAGGTGTGTTCTCTCTCTCTCTCTCTCTCTCTCTCTCTTCTCTCTCTTTCTCTCTCTCTCTCTCTCTCTCTCTCTCTCTCTCTCTCTCTCTCTCTCTCCTTTATATAGGGAAAACCTGTCACCTACAAGAGTGCTATCTACCTGCAGATAGTGTCTAAATCCTGCCTGCTGACACATTGTTTGACAGCCTGCTGGGCATACGTGCTGTCATTGTGGCGGGGTTAGCGAGCACATCTGCCCTCGCTGTGGCGGGGATCTGTGGCTGAAACTGCTCCGTGCACCGTCCCAAGTGGCTGCATGGAGGATATAAGCTCCTTTTCTCCCTGTATCTGCACTTCCAGTAATGCAGGCAGACTTGATTTGAATGCTGTTTACCTACAAATTACCATTGGTGGCACACAGTCTGTGTGGATCCCCACCCTCTCCCTGGTGTGCAATTTAAAGCTAACACTTTCCTGCTCTGCTATTGTCTGTTACTTGGGCTATGATGCCCATATCCGGGGTTGTCCCATGCATATTGTGCCATTGCACTAAGCTATACTGTTAGCGGTATTCACTTTATATGTTTGCACACCGTACCATATGGTCTCACTAGAGGGTTGGGTATTATTGCATTGTCAGGGATATGCTACTTATATTTCCCATCTGATTTTGAATACTGAATATGTGACAGTGGTTTCCACTACCTTTTGTGGCCCTTGCACATTTTTTGCCTATGTTTTTTCCCCCACCTGTTTTTTACTCGTTATCTAATAAAGTATTATTGTATTTTAATATAAAGACTAGTGGATCGTTTCTTTTTCTCTGTCTTTGACATATTGTATGACGATCAGTCTTTAATAGTCCACTACTTGGGATTTGTAGATAATCTTCTAAAAAAAGTCTATGTAGACACTCTTTAAATAAATAATTATGCCAACCTTTTAAACAAGCGATTGTTACTATTATTCCAGTAATGTAGGCAGACTTGCTTTGAATGCTGTTTACCTACAAATTACCATTATATTTGCAGATGAATATTGATTCAGGTGATGACTATTTCCCTTTTATCTTGGTATACAAGGACGAGGCTTGTCACATGTGTTAGTGATCCGCATGGGTTCCAGTAGTGACACCCCCACACCTAAATATTTATCATCTTTCCTAAGAATAGGTGAAAAACTCATTAGTGGAAATCACTGTTAAAGTAAACTTCTTTATTGTTAAAAAAAAAGCTTCCTATATTTCATAATGTATGTAAATAGGCTTTTTATTTTCCTTTTTTTTTTTTTTGCAGAAGTGTATACAGCGGTTCTCCAATCAAATGATATTGGTGACTTATCCTTAGGACAGGTCATTAGGACAGGTTATCATTTGGGTCTGACATCTGTTACTCCCACTGATTAGTTATTAGCTCCTGTAGCAGTGAAAAGTAACCTGTGTATGAGGCAGACAGCTAAGCTCCATTCAGTGAGTAGTGACTGCTGTGGAGTACTGCACATCAGCTACTGTTAGGCCGAGTCTCGCATGTCAAGACCCGGCACTTCCGCCGGCACTCGGGACCGGAGCTTATTGCTGCATAGAAATACATGCAGCCGCACCCTCCTGTCCGAGTGCCGGCGATCGTGTCGGGTCTTGACATGCAAGACCCGTGCGAGTTTCTCGCATATCTGACCCCGGCCCTCTAGAAAATGTGTACATCCAGCTACCATCGGAGCAGGAAACAGCTGATCCGTTGGGGTGCCGGTTGTCAGATCACCACCAGTCCGTTATTGATAATCTATCTTAAGGATAAGTCTCCAATATCATTTGACCGAACAATCACTTCAAGCTTTTTAGGTACGGGTTATCTGTGATAGTGGATTCATCTGTTACCGAATTAATGAGCAGAATGTTGGGCTTTGCTTTTCTTTTTTTTTTTTAAAAATGGAACCCTGACACAACCACAGTATAAGTCAATAGGGTCCATCTGGCATTTGTGAGGTCCGTCCTCTAATCATTCCCTGCAGATTTTAGAACTCGGGTGGTCACCCAACACTAGAAGTCACCTCAGTTTTAAGTAATTTTTTGAAAGCTTTATTAATATGCGTGTATTATTATGCATTAGGCCACATTCACACATCCGTGTGTTATGGTCCGAGTATGTTTGCAAATATATAGCTGACAATTTGGGACATGAGACCCTCGCCTTAGGGTCTTTACTCAGACTGTGACACATGGATGTGTGAATGCGGCCTTAGTGAGACCGCTCTTTTAACCTCTTCCTTCCAACAACATACGTGCTATTATGGCGCAGAGATGATGTGGTCACAGGAGTGGTCTCTGAGCTATCAGTGGTTGTCACATGTAACATGCAGTGGACACCCTGCTGCAATGGCCGCGATTTGGAATTTATTTAGCACTTGACTACCTCTGAGATCTGACCTGTCCCAGTCACCCAAGTGGTTTTGTTGAGGGTGGGTTCTTTTTCTTGCACGTTTTCTGCATTATACTGCTTGGCATTGCATTTGGCAACAAACAATGACCTCCAGTTTGGTCATGCAGTAGAACCAAATAGGCTAAAGGCATCTAATTCTAATGTACTGCCTGTCTGTGTAATTAGCGCTCCAAATGACGACCAATATGGTCACCAGTGTGGACATCCGGTTTCAGAAAAGTTGTGTCCCATTTGCTGTTTGTTGTTAATAAGTGCTATGTTTCCGCCAGTGCTCTGGTTTCTGATGGTGACCTCACATAGAAAGCCAATCTGAGTTCAGTGGCTTTGCACATGTAGATGGCTTGAGTCACTGAGCTCACTAATTGACATGACGTCACCATTGCAGACAGACCAGAGCAATGATGTTGGCTGCGGTACAGCACTACTCAGCCCCTCTACAACTGCTTTCTGCATTACATATACAGTTTTGCTCAAAAAATGTACATACCCCAGCAGAATTTTTGCTTTTTTGGCCTTTTTTACAGAGAATATGAATTATAACACCAAAACTTTTTCTCCACTCATGGTTAATGGTTAGGTGAAGCCATTTATTGTCAGACTACTGTGTTTTCTCTTTTTAAATCATAATGACAACCCAAAACATCCAAATGACCCTGACCAAAAGTTGCTGATTTTGGCTTGATAGCATGCACAGAAGTTGACACAAATGGGTTTGAATGGCTACTAAAGGTAACATAGTCACCTGTGACCTGTTTGCTTGTAATCAACGTGTGTGCATAAGGGCTCATACCCACTTGCGAGAAATACGGACGAGTACAATACGATAAAAAAATGGGATTGCACTCGGACCAATGTTATTCAATAGGTGACATCTCATCTGCGATTTTTTTTTTTTTTTTTTCTCAGCTGAAATCGGACTGAGAAAAAAAAATCACAGCATGCTGCATATTGCTGTGTATCTCAGACGAGACTCGCCAATGCAAGTCAGTGGGTGCGAGAAGAAAAACGCACAGCACTCGAACCATGCGAGTGCTGTCCGATTTTTACGCACCGGTATCCTTTGAAAAGCCGGCAATTCATATATAGTCATTGACACGCATATATATATATATATATATATATATATATATATATATATATATAATATATATTATATATATATTTCATAGAGATATATTATATTATATTTGATATATATATATATATCAGAATAGGTGACAATTCAATTGTCGGAGTCTGTAAAATCATTTATCAACAGGATATGATACATGGTTTGCATAGTCAATCATTGCATATCATTTTGATTTATGTGTGTCCCTGACTACTAATGTTATTAGTGTATGTGTGTAAAAATTTGGAGATGTAGGTGTTAAATGAAAGTATTTATTCACGGAAAAAAATTGTGTGGGCTCCCGCGCAACTTTCTCCGCCAGTGACTGAGGGCAGATATTAAGAGCCTAGAAAGGGACCATTGTTATTGCCCCCCTAACCCTGGCTAAAAACATCTGGCCCCAGCCACCCCAGAAAAGGCACATCTGTTGAAGGAAAGATGAATGCAGCACTTTATCAGCAAATACTGCTGTACATGGGACGAACTTGGATATTCCAACATGACAACGATCCAAAACAAAAGGCCAAGTTAACCTGTCATTGGCTACAGCAGAACAAAGTAAAAGTTCTGGAGTGGCCATCTCAGTCTCCTGACCTCAATATCATTGAGCCACTCTGGGGAGATCTCAAGCACGCAGTTCATGCTAGACAGCCCAGGAATTTACAGTAAATGGAAGCTTTTTGCCAAGAAGAGTGGGCAGCTCTACCATCTGAGAAAATAAAGAACCCTCATCCACAACTACCACAAAAGACTTCAAGCTGTCATTGATGTTAGAGGGGCAATAAACGGTATTAAGAAATGGGGTACGTGAACTTTTGATCAGGGTCATTTGGATGTTTTGGGTTGTCATTATGATTTGAAAAGAGTAAAAACACAGTAGTTTGACAATAAATGGCTTCATCCAACCCCTAAGCATGAGTGGAGAAAAAGTTTTGGTGTTATCATTCATATTCTCCGAAAAAAGGTCAAGTAAGCAAAAATTCTGCTGGGGTATGTAAACTTTTGAGCACAACTGTATCTTCACTGCCTCTATATACAGCTGCCTCCTGCAGTACAGATATCTTCACCTCCATCGATCCTCAGCCTCTCTATACACATGCTTTTTCTTCAGTACATTGCGTCGTTTAGCCTCTCGATATAAGGCTTCATCCTGCAAAACTTCAGTTCTCCCACCCTTCTGCATACAGGCTCCTGTAAGTACATCTTTCCTCTCAGTGCCACTATAAGCCACCCTCTCCTGCTGTACATCACTTCTTAGCCCCTGCACATCACCTCCTTTTATCCTCCTCTACAGTTAGGAGCACAATCCCTGCTCCCTCTACTGCTGAATCTGGGACGGCAGATGCTCCTTAAAGGGAGAGATAATTGGGAGTCCGGTGTACAGCAGGAAAGGGTGTGGGAATTGGTTTCTTCACTCATTCTCAATTCCCCACATCCAGATCCTACGACTTCTGCACTGCCCTTTATCACTATAGTTGAGACTCAGAAATACTTGGGCTGTAAACAGAACATCACAAGAGTATATAATATTAAACAATGTACAGTAGACGGGGCCTGAATTTGTAGGGATAGTTTGAGGACGAATAAAAAAAAAAATCTTTAATATGATTTGTTTTCATAAAGTATGTCTCTGCAGACAGATTATGTATCTATAATAAACTCCCCTTGTTTTTTTTTATCTAGCATATTAGAATGGAAGGAGACACATTATTCAATAAAGGTAAATATATTGAGCCTTTACATGAAAAAGTGGATTACAGTGGAAATATTAGCATATTTCACAATGCAGACTGCATGCAGTACTCGTTAGACCTCAGATCTGATACGGATGCTGTAGTTACTTTAAAACTCCATATCTGAATGACAAATCAATCAGAAATGCATCGCCCCTGGCAAGCGGGAAGGTGGTACACTCCTAAAGACAGAAATTGGGAGGAAACCTATAATATCAGGAATATACAACCATTTATTCTGATATGGAATTTCAAACTTAGTACACAAGCTTCACCAGGTCTAAGTGATCTATTTAAAGGGGTGTCCACTACTCGTACAATCCCTTCTAAATCCTGATGTTTGCCTGCAGTAAAATAACAACGCTAAGGGCTCATGCCAATCACCATAAAGAAAAAAAAAAAAACTGTCCGATATTGTTCTTGAAAAGTCGGACGAATGTCATGCAAATAGCATGTGATTTTCATGCGAGTACAATCCAATTTTTATAACCTAGCATCCAATTAACATTTAATTTGCAATCCATATGCAATTCAGTTTTTAACACGTGCTTTTACATAGCAATTCTTTGTCATTTACACATAGAACATAGAATAATTCCTTGGAAAAATTATATATTGGCTATAAATATGAGAAATATATAATCAGTGCTTTGCGTGTCTAGCTTACTGTACACGTATTTCATTGCTAAGTAATTATTTTCTGAAAAATAAATGGCGTGGCAATCCCTGATATTTTATTAACCAGCAGAAGGAAAGTGGACAGCTTGGGGGCAGATGTTTACAGCCTATGAAGGGGGTAATACCATGTAGCTTCCCAGGCTATTAATATCAGCTCACTAAGTCTTTACTGGTTATTAAAATGGGTGACCCCCCAAAAACAAAATGACGTAGGGTCCCCCTATAATTAACCAGCAAGGGCCAATCCATTGAAGCCCATGTCCCCTGCAAAAAAAATAATAATAAAAAAAAAAAAAAAAATTATCCTCCCGTCTCCGACGTGCAGATAATCCTTTGATTCCTGTAAAAAAGTTTAAAAAAATAAACAACCATATTCCTCACCTCTCAGTGAAGATAACAATCCATTTTGTCCATAGACTACCTAAGCTCTGCCACATCTACTTGGCATGCTGAATACTGACAAAATGGATGCGAGCCTTCAGCATGTCAGCTCAGTGTCTTGCGGTGATGGGCAAAAGATGAGAGGCGTTCATATCCAATGAACTCTGTTCACCTCAATGACGTCTGCGCGAGCACCGTGGGAAAGTTCTCAAGGCCCTTGCACTGACGTCATTGATGTGAAAGGAGTTCATTGGCTCCAAAGTCTGACCTTTCTTATTCTCTTGGTGACGTCAGTGAAGTGAAAGACGTTCATTGTATATGAACCCCGCTCACCTTTTTGCTGTCAACGCGAGGCACTGAGGTGCGCAAGCACGCGCAGATCAGTGTCTCTGCTTCCTGGCTTGCATCCTGCCAGTTTTCAGCCTGCCAAGAAGATGTAGCAAAACTAGAGTCGTCTGTGGACAAATGGATTATTGTCTTCATGTCGGGGACAGGTGAGAATTATGTTGCTTTTTTTTTTTACAGGGGACATGGGCTTCAATGGATTGGCCTTAAAGGTGAGTACAAGTATTTGTATAATTTTAATTTGATAAAGGAGTCTTTGTCATTATTTCAAATAAAGGACTTTATTCTGGGTGTTTTTTTTTTTTTTTTTAACAATTTGACTAGAGTTAGTAATGGGGGGCGTCTTATAGACACCTCCATTACTAACCCATGGGCTTGATGTCACCTGACAATACAAAGGTGACATTAACCCCAACCCTATCGCTCCACTTGTCACTGCCACAGGTCAAGTGAGAAGAGCGACGCTAAGTGCCAGATTTGGCTCTTCTTATGGATGTGCCATTTCTGGGGCGGTTGAAAGCTGATGTTTTAGTCTGGGACAGGACCAATATCCATGGCCTCTTCCTAGCCTATTAATAACGGCCCGCTGCTGTCTCCCTAGCCTTTGCTGGTTATAAATTATACAGGGGACCCACTTCATTTTTTTTTTCTGAGTCCTCCATTTAATAAATAGTAAAGGCTAGGTATACAGCTGTGAGGTCATAATAATATCCTGGGAAGCTACATTGTTATTGCCCCCTTCCCAGGCTATAAACATCAGCCCCCTGCTGTCTGCTTTCCCTCTGCTGGTTAATAAAATGTCAGTGGATCCCATGCCATTTTTTTTTTTAGAAAATTGTTAATTAAAAACATGAACAGTAATCTACACACACCGTGTACTAATTGTAAATGTCACTGACCTCTTTATACATCATTATATCGATCTATTCTATGAATATATATCTATTCTGTTCTGTGGGGTCACGCTGTGATTTTACTGTACGCGGCAGATGAAATGTCGGGTTTTCAAGGACATAGGTGTGTAAAAATTGGATGGCATTCGTATGGTCTGAATGCGGTGCTATTTATATTTATCCCACCCATTGACTTTTATTGATGAGTCTCGTCTGGGATACAAGGACAATCACAGCATGCTGCAATTTTTTTTTTTTTTTCTGAGTCCGAGCTGAGAAAAAAATCGCAGATGAGCAGGGATTCGTAGATTAACATTGGTCAAAGTACAATCCGATAAAAAGTCGGATTGCATTCGTCCGTTTTTCTTGCAGATGATTCCGGTGCTGTTCCTGTGGCGTCGCCTATGGTTCTTCTGGGGCTCACTTGACTTTGTCATGTGATCCCTGCTGCCATTCACCGCTTGCTTCTCTCCCCTGCCTTTGGGCAAATCAAGAAATCCGGAGGAAGTGAGCTGCTTTTGCTCTTTCACTTTTACGTCATTTACGTCCGTAAGAGATTGAAGCCAGCGCTGATTGGCTACAGGGATCACATGAAATTACAATACCACGTGAGCCCCGGGAGAGCCAGTGCGGACACCGCTAGAATGGCACCGAAGGTATTAGTTCTGTGTTTTACTGGGGGGGGGAAACGTAGGGATTCAGAAAGGGTTGAGTGAGTAGACAACCCCTTGAATAATGTATACAATTTATATCTGGTGACAGGTCCACTATGAAGAGATTAATCTCTTACTTTGTTCCCACATAGTGGAGGAAGTGTACGTCTCTCATATAGAAGATGCTGTGACATTTTGGGGGCAGGTAGGAGAAGAGCAGACGTCATGTTCAACAGTATCATCTAATTTTATTGTTTGTGTCATTAAGGGATGGGAATAGCAGGAGTTTATGCTGTTGCTACTAAAAGAACACAGTTGTCTCCTCCCTTTTCGGCTTTTCTCGGCATACTGCTACAGGGATAATCCGTCCGTTTTTGCCATAAGTCAGTATGAAACCGATGTAGGGATTTAATTCTGCAGACCAGTTCTTTCTACAATTTTCCTTAATTAATGTTTGTTTAATTTTTTTCTAGATTTAAAGAGAACCTGGCTGCCACCATTAAAATGCCATGCAATCTGCAGGCACTGTGTTATAGAGCCGTTGGGCTTCAGTAGATTGATATAAAGTTTTGTGAGAGATGATTCAGTATAACCTGTGCTTTAATCATTTTATCCTTATCTCCTTATGTGATTTTGGTCCAGTGGGTGGACCTAGCAGTGATTGACAGCTATGTCTGCACTCTTAAACAAAGACTGCGGTCAGTCACTGATAGGACTGCTCACTGGACCGAAAATCCCAGAAGAGCAGAGGCTTAAATGATGACAAGACAGGCGAGTCCACATTCACACGTTCAGTATTTGGTCCGTATCTGCAACCAGGAGTGGAACAATCAGAGGGAAGTGTAATAGAAACACGTCACCACTTCTGTATTTATCATCCTCTCCTGGTTTTGGCTTACAAATACTGAGGTAAAATACTGACCAAAATACTGAACTTGTGTATGTGGCCTTATGCTGAATAATTTCTCACAAAGGTATTTACCAATCTACTCCACTTCCCTGTCTTTATAAGATGGTGCCTGCAGATTGGACTGCGTTTTCCTGGTGACATGTTCCCTTTAATACCACATTGTCCCTCATGTTAAATGGGTTGTCCAGTCCAAACAGATAAGTCTGCAATTGCTCTGTGTGACTGCAGACTTATAAATCCCCCCTGCGCACGCACTGTGTGTTGCGTGGTTTTGCCGGTTTGTGAGCCAGTACCGGAGGGTATATATGCGTTATAGATACTCCTGGCCAGTGGGCATGGCCTGCTTCCATACACCTGCTGGCCGGCCGTGTCATTAGACGGGTTGCGGCCTTGCTCAAAAGAAGTGTTTGGAAATGGGCTGTGCCCACTGGCCGTGATTATGTATAACTCGTACATGCCCTCCTCTCCTGACTCAAAAACTGACGAACCCCACAGCACCTAGTGCATGCGCTGGGGGGATTCATGAGTCTGCAGTCACATTGAGTTACTGCATACTTATCAGTTTGGACTGGACAACCCCTTAAATTCTAGGACACAATTTTTAGGACATTTTACTGCCTACCCTTGTTCTTCAATGGTTGTCAGCAGGTAAACCGATTCGTTTGTCTTCTTTGTTACCCATGTAAGCTCCACCGTTGCCCCTGCCTAGCTTACTGAGCATTGTACACTGCCTTGAAGCCCTAAAGACTGGCCCTCTGACTAAGACCAAGTAGGGCAGCATCTCTTTCCCTACCTGGCCTTGTACTTATCTCTGACCCTTCACCTGGTCCTCTTGCTCAGTCAAGAGCCGAAATCTCAACCTGCGCAGCCACCGGCAGCATTTTATTGAAGTCCTACAGACAGGAAGCCGGCTCCCACTGCGCAGCCGCTGCCCCCACAATAATGGTGTCAGGGCAACATTTTAAGAATGAGGCAGGTCACTGATTAATCAGTGACCAGCACAAGAAACAGTGTGGTGGTGAGCGGAGAATGAGAAGAAGACCCTGCCACCATGTCCCACCCCGAAGCACACAAGATGTCATTTTATGAAAACTTCATAAGGTAAGTATTTAAATAACCACTGAGCAGACCCCTTCACATCAGATATCGTATTAATCAGCATCACAGTGCCATTATGGTCATGCCTTTAGTTTATAGGGCTCAATCCTGATGACGGGTTCTCTTTAAAGTGTCACACCTCAGTGAGGTACATTTCCAGCCGTCCAGGCTACGTTCACCTTCGTTTCTTGCATCATCCACTTCTTCATCACTTATGTGACTATCCTAAAACAAGCTTCTTTCTTCAGGTAAGATTAAGTCCTTAGGTTCCATTTTTGATTCAGATACACAGCTTGGACCGCTTGATCTTGGCTGTCCATCCAGATTAAGTATACTTGGGCACCTACTGCTCAAAAATAAGTGTCCTTTAAGTACCAGATGTTTATTTTTTGCAGACTTTCGTAAATTTGTTTCTTATTAGCTAATTAGTTCTGTCAGGTGCATGAGCTAAGCAGCACCGAGGACCATATGTGTCTGCTGATCTCCTGCAGAATCCATATCTAATCTCCTACATACTGCATTATTCTGTTCCACAGTAGATGCCACTTGTATCTCTCCTTCTACATCACCAGGACAGAGAACTTCCTGAAGTGCTGCAGTGCTGCTGATCATCCCTTCATGGTTATCATCCACTGCTTTTCTACATCTCCTGAAGATGTGGCCTGGATGGCACAGATGGTGATTCTTTATTGTAAGGGCATTGAGATTATGTAATGCTATGCTACACAGTGTTGTAGTGGTCAATTGACTAAACAAGTTTCAAGAAGAACCCGGATGCCCAGATCATTCAGTGTTCAAGAGTGTTGTCTTCCTGTCTAAACAGGCAAGTGAACTACCAACTTATCAGCAAGCAAGTTGCTGGTTAGAGGTCATTTACAGCGGCCCTTCATCAAGTGCAAGCAAACCCTCCCTGAGATGGATCACCGTGTCGGCACCCTGGATGAACGAGCAGTCCCTTTGACACACAAAATGAAGGAAGTTGAAGATAATGTCATCAAAATGCACAAACACTTGGACAATCTATAGAATCATCTCCATCAGTGCAATCTCTAGGTTTTGTAGGTGTCCATGAAATAGATTGATACATACGAATATCTTCGAATGAAACAAGTTCTTAGTCATGTACACCATAGTGGGAGCACATTGAATTCTATGTAAACCTCCTACCGTCGACGCTCGCCAAGAACATTAATAGCTACCTTTCTAAACTACCCGGACAGGTACATCTAACATGGGTCGAAGGCTCCATCCAGTATTAAAATGTGCTGGTCTCTGTATACCCTGCTGCCTCTGTGCAAAGACGGAGGGTCAAATTCAAAACTGAAATGGAGTTTAATGGTCAAAGGACACAAATATGTGATGATGTACTCAGCAAAGTCCTGGAAGATGGCAAATCCCTTTTCATCCAGAAAAGGAACCCAGGAATGGCAGGAGTATCGTGCAATAGAAAGAAGCAGCAAATCCTGGATGAGGCCTCACACCTTCACCTTTTTTCTCCCACATTTTGTCCATTTTTGGAGATGCCTGAGGTTCAAAATAAACCTTTGCTCTTTAAGTTGCACTATACCTTAGTACTGTGTATATAAAAATTGCACACTCCCTGTTTTTGTATGGGGAAAAAAAAAAGAATCCTACCGAGAACAATCATTTCAGACACTTTGACATCTTTTAATATAAACCATAATCTGTACAATTCAATTGAAAAATAAACTGATCTTTTTGAGTGGAAAAGGAAAAAAAAATCATCTCATATTTGAGACATATACCACTCACCTCTTTCCCTCTATTTTAATTTATCAGAGCTCTAGTAGTTTTAAGGTTTAATAATGGTGCAAAAGGAGGGTTTGGGTATAAGCTTCTTTAGATTTAAAAGTTTTGTTCAATTGCACGTCAAACCAGGATTGATTGGATGATGTGTCAGGGGTGGACCTACATGGCAAATCCGACAATAATATGCAATAGATTTAAATAAACCAAAGTTGTGATAACCAATGTCAGCCTAGTCGCCAAGTAGTGCAGTCTTATGTCAGGCAATGGCACTAATAAAATGCAGAATATGTGTCAATTAAGCAAAAGTTCATTCTAAAAAGGACCAACGAAAGAAAACTTAAATCAACTTGGGGTAGTTACTTCAGTGATTGTATTTGATTTATGTTGTTGTTAATATATGTACATCCTTAGTAAAACACTTTGCTTAACCCCTTAGTGACAGAGCCAATTTTGTACTTAATGACCAAGCCAATTTTTACAATACTGACCACTGTCACTTTTAGGTTATAACTCTGGAACTCTTCAAGGTATCCCATTGATTCTGAGTTTGTTTTTTCGTGACATATTGTACTTCTTGTTCGTGGTAAAATTTCTTAGATATGATTTGCATTTATTTATTAAAAAAATAGAAGTTTGGCAAAAATTTTGGGCATTTTGCAATTTTCAAACTTTTAATTTTTGTAAACCCCTAAATCAGTCATATTGCACAATAGTTAATAAATAACATTTGCCACATGTCTACTTTACATCAGCACAATTTTGGAAACATTTTTTTTTTGTTAGGCTAATTTGACCAGCGATTTTCTCATTTTTCCAACAAAATTTACAAAACAATTTTCTTTAGGGACCACCTCACGTTTGAAGTGAGTTTGGGGTGTCAATATGACAGAAAATGCCCAAAAGTGACACCATTCTAAAAACTGCACCCCTCAAGGTGCTTAAAACCACATTCAAGAAGTTTATTAACCCTTCAGGTGCTTCACGAGAACTAAAGCAATGTGAAAGTTAAAAATGAACATTTCACTTTTTTCACAAAAACTGTTCTTTAGACCCAGACTTTTTTATTTTTTATTTTTCACAAGGGTAATGAGAAAATGGACCACAATTTGTTGTGCAATTTCTCCTGAGTATGCCGATACCCTGTATGTGGGGAAAGCCACTGTTTGGGCTCGTGGCTGGAATCAGTGGCGGGCGCCATGTCGCGTTTGTAGACCCCCTGATTTACCTAAACAGTGGAAACCCTTCAATTCTAATTCCAGCCCTAACACAGCCCTAACCCTAATGGAAAATAGGAAAGATATACTTTTTTTTTTTATTTTATCACTTTTACCTAGCTAAGGGTGTGTAAAGGGGGTTTGCTTTACTATTTTTTTTGTTTTGATCACTGAAATAGGGTCTATTACAGTGATCAAAAAGGAAATCTATTATTGCCGGGTGCCGGCCGGCAGATATTGTCCAGTGCACTGCGCATGCGCCCGCTATTTTCTTCCCGAAAGAAGATGCCGTAGGACAGAGCTGGAGGTACTGGGGGGGTAACAGCAGGGATTTCTCGATCGCTTCATTGGGGGACACGGGAACCATGGGGTGTATGCTGCTGCCACTAGGAGGCTGACACTGTGCATATACAAAAAAGGTTGGCTCCTCCTCTGCAGTATACACCCCACCGACTGGCACAAAACTAATCAGTTTTAGCTTAGTGTCAGTAGGAGGTGGACACGGGTCTCTATTGAGAGCCATATCTACCTAATGTGCGTCGTTCCTTTTCAGGTCCTTTTTTCCGGAGGGATACAGTGAACAGTCACTACTGTACTCCCACGAAGAGACTATGAGTACGGCGTGTACTGCCATCCCGTATCCTCATATGTCTGTTCTCTCGGCAGGACCCCGAAGAGGATCCCTAACACGGACGTATGTTTAGGTGATCTGTAAAAGGAAGGAAGACTCCAGGCCTGCCTCCGTCTCCCACCTACTCGCCTACCAGAGCCTGTCGGTTGAGGAGACACAGACGTCCTACAACTGGATGCCGGACGTCCGACTCTACATAAAGGTATTGTCCCTCTTTCTCCCTAGTTAACAGAGAAGACAGAAGAAAAGAGAAAAAGAAAAGAAGATTTTGGGAAAAAAAAGAGCAAAAGGAGATTTTCCTTTTTTATTGAACAGAGTAAAGGGGAAGCTCACGTTCAGGGGCTCCTTCTCCGCATCCTTTGAGCTCACCCAGGGCATTAGTCACAGACCTTATAAGCCCCGAGCTTCTCCTTCTTGGGGCCACCTTGTAGCTCCAGGTTCCTAGTTGCGCCGCTGCGAGACGTTAGTGGGGGCCTCTGGATTGCGTTTTCCTGTGGGGTCCTTGGCAAGGGATCGGGTGACCTCCGCGCCGCCCCACCCCTTCGGCGGCCGCGATATCTACTTGAGTCCCCGGCTTCAGTTCGGGCCTAGTTTTCGGCCGGCCCCGCCCCCTTCCCCTCTAGTTTCCGGGCGGGCTTTTCTCCCGCCTGTCTTTACTCCTCAGCGCTGCCTAGGCTTCGCCCACCTGCCAGCGTTACTGGGCTGGAGCCGCAGCCATATTGCCCCAAAACGACGGCGCTTTGCTCTGTCCCCCCTCTTCATCCACTGAGAGCGCGTTTTCTTTCAGCAGCGTGCTTTCTTCCACTGCCGGGTCTCCTGCTGGACGCCATCTTCGGCTGGGGCACAAGTCGTCTCACAGCCTCTTACTACCACTTTGTCACACCTGTGGAGCAGCACATAAGGAAACTGTGAGTTGCTCTGCCCTGCAGAGCTGACACTCTCCTCTGTCTCCCTTCTGTCCCCCATCCTTCTGGCATCAGTTAGTGGGATTGTTCACCATGCCTAAGCACAAGGCAGAGCCTGCTCGCCCTCCACCTTCCTCTTCCTCCACCACTCTGGTCAGGCACTTTGTGTGCTCTTCTTGTAATGGCAGACTCCCTTCAGGTCAGTCATCTCCCCTCTGCCAGGCCTGCAGCGACCCCCCCCCCCCCACTGTACCCACCCAGGAATCCCCTTCTGCCCCAGGCGGTTCTGACCCTCCTGCCTGAGTGGGCTGCTTCTCTGTCACAATCTGCGGCGGACCTTACCAGGATGTCGCAGACCCTAGTGTCCGTCCTAGACAGATTGCCCCTCTTAACACCCGCGGTCGCCAGCGAGTCTCAGGACTCGCAGCCCGGTCCTTCCAACCCAGGCCGTAAGAGACCTAGACTAGAGCGCCGTTCTAGGTCCTCTTCCCTCTCCGCCTCTCCATGTCACCTTTCACGGCGTGATCCCTCTCTAGCGCCCTCCTCTCCGGAGTCAGGCGAAGCGTCTTCGGACCCGCTTTTAGAAGAGGAGTCGGACCTGGATTCAGAACAGGCCTCCAGCATGACGGATTCGGTGCAGAGCCTGATTGTGGCAGTCAATCAGACCTTAGGCATCAAAGATACCGCTACGGAATCCGCAGATCAGGCGGTTTCGTTTAGTCGGTCCAAACCACCTTCCAAGGTCTTTGCCCCACATTCTGAGTTCTTGGAAATACTCAAGAAGAAGAGGGAGAATCCGACCAGGCGGTTTCAAAGAGGGAAGCGCCTCAGCATCCCATATCCCTTCTCCCCGGATATTACCACTAAATGGACGATCTCTCCTTCAGTGGACCCTCCGGTCTCCAGACTGTCCACCAATATGGTTCTTCCACATTCTAGTGCAGCTTCCCTCAAGGATGCCAACAATAGAATTTTAGAATCGCTGGCAAAATCAGCCTTTGAAGCGGCCATTTCTGCTTTATGCCCGTCTTTTGCCTCTACTTGGGTCTCAAAGGCCATAGCCAGATGGGCCAAGCAGCTCCGCAAGGGCATCATGGCTGGAGCCCCTCAGAGAGCTGGCTGAACTTGCCGACCAAATTTCCCATGCTGGGCAATATTTAGTATCTGCCTCCCTGAATGCCGCGTCCTGCTCTGCTCACGCATCCAGCAATGCGGTGGCCAACCGGAGGAACATTTGGCTTAAAGCGTGGCAAGTAGATCTTTCCTCAAAGAAGTTGCTCACAGGCAGGGTGGATTTGATTTAAATCAAACTGATTTAAATCACGATTTAAATCACGATTTAAATCACTAGTCAGTAAGGCTTGATTTAAATCAGTGATTTAAATCAAAGTTTCTACCTAAACTAGTTCTTGCTACTTTAACATGCAAGTAGATGAAGATTTTTAGAATCACTTTTTATATTACTTTTTTCTCCCCAGTTTAATGGGTTAATCATTCATATTTGGACACCACTGTTCTGTTGTACTTAGGAAGGAGAAAAATAATCCTGACCTTAATAACAATTTAAATAGATTTATTCAACTGAAACAATAACAACATTACAGCATAAGTTATTTGCTTAAACAAACATCCATGTTTGTTAACTAATTTGGCTAAACAAAATATATATATATATTTTAAGAAACTTAGACTGTCAGCCCAGCCGACACATGAAAAACTTAAATACTACTGTCCCTGCTGTCCTCTGTAGCTCACTCGTCGTCATCTTCATCATCATCTCTTCTTTGTTCCTATTCATAATCTGGAAAAGAAAAACAAGCTTTCCTGCTTTATTGGGTCCCAACCGATTTCTCAATTTAGAATGAATGAGTCCAAAGGAAGAGAATATTCTTTCAATGCCTGCAGAAGAAGCTACTGCTGTTAAAAGTTAAATCATTACTTGAACAGTCTCTAAATCCAAGCGCTTAAGTGACTTCCACCAGTTTACTGGTGTGACCTTCCTTAAAATATCTTCAGCAAACATATATTTCTTGAATGGTTCCGCATTAGCTCTGAAGTTTATTATAGTTGGCATTAAAGATGGATGATTTCTGGATACCCATGTCATAGCTAACTCCTCTTCCTCAGCACTTAGGTTTTGACCCTGATATTGGATATTGACAATATTTGCCAAAAAATGAGCTGGAGTCAGTGCTTGTCCCATTCGTTTGTTTACTGCTTGTAATTTAATTCTGTCCATGTGTAGTTCTGTTTTTAAGTGTTCACTCAGTTCCTTCCAAATTTCAACAGCATTCGCAATAAAACAGCTATTTTTCTGTATTTTGTTTAAAGCTTGAGAGATGGGTTTCAGGAAGCTCAGCATATGTTCAACATTTCTCTTAAGCCCAATGTTGAGGATTTTGGCCGTGACAGTGCCATCTATTTTATCTCGATTTTCTTCACAAAGTGTCATCAGAATAGGCCAGTTTTTGATATACTGCTCAAAACAGTCCACCACAGAGTTCCATCTAACATCTTGTGGGAGCGTTAGCTTGGTTCCACCCATCCTTTTCAGAGCTGCTGCAGCAAAATGATTATTACGGAAGTATTTAGCAATTTCAACAACATTAGCCTTTATTTCTGGAACACTTAAGTCTTTGGCTAAGAGGTGCAGCAAATGAGCACTGCAACCATATGTTATTATTAGCTTTGTATTCCCTCCCTGCTCTTCTAAATTTCTTCTCATCTTGGATACGTTTGCAGCATTGTCAGTGACCAAACTGCGTACTAGACATTTGAATTTTTGTTCACATGTTGTTATAGCTTTTACTGCCACTTCTTGTAATTATTCTGCTGTGTGTGCATTTCCTGACGTATCAGTTGTTTGTGCAAGGAAGACTTTACCTTCTTCTGTTGTTATACAAGCACATACAATAGGATCATTGTGGACATTACTCCACCCATCAATACTTAGGTAAACAATTTTACCCTACAGAGCTGTTGCACATTGCTCCATTTCTCTGTCATACACTTGATCCAGCAGTTTCCCTGCAACATCAGCTCTGCTGGGTGGACTGTATCCTGGTCTCAGTGACTGAACCATATTAATGAAATGTGGGTTCTCAGTCAGACAGAAAGAAGAGTTCGTTGCATAAATAAACTGGGCAATTTTTTCATCAATCAACTCTTTTTCTAATCTGCTAGTTCTTATCACAAACCTATCTATGGTGGTTCCAGGAGGTAAAGGTTTTTTCTTCCTTTTGGGTGATGGTGATATGTGGCTGTGGGTGTCTGATGATGATGCTGCTGCTAATGAAGCACTATCCTGGATGGATAACTCTGAAACTGTAGAACAGGATGATGGTGATCTTGGAGGTGGATAGTTTCCAGAATCCATGAATTCCCCTAAACAAAAAAAGTCAATGCTGTTATTTTATTGTTTATACAATTTCTGCTTATTGTACACAACACAGCACTGCCCCAAAAGGAATATTTGTTTTTCTTCATAACTGTACCAAATGACAGTAACATGCAGTAATAATAAGAAATATAATTTTTCTCACACATGACAGTTCAGTCTTTAGAAATAGGATTCAATAAAAATGTTTACCAACCTGAAGATCCTGCCTGTTCAGAAGTGTTTCTTTGGTCATCTTCATCACCGCACTTCTCATGATGTTGCCTCATTCGCGCCACCAGGCCTTGCATCTCTTTGTTGCATCGTTTGCATTTTGCACGCATGCCTGCATTACCGATAGGCGAAGGAGCTTCATTAAAATATTCCCAAACTGGGTCTCTTTTACGGCCTGCTGCCATTATAAGGAAAGAATGTAATAAACCTCAGATCGTACACACAAACAGATACAGACTTGTCTGTCTGTGGCTATGCTGCAGTATTGTGCTCAAAGTTTCACTTTAATTTTCTTGTCTGCTTGCCCTTCCTCCTCCTCACACTTAGATTCACATTCTTCTTGTGTTGTGCAGATCTATTCCACTCCAAACAATCAGAAACATATTGTCTAACTTCTTGGACTTGGCACTGAAGGGGTTGATTCTGTATTCATATAGGTTTGTAGAACAATAGGATTAAGGTCTTTTTCTCAACTCTGTTCATGTTGTAACATTTTTGCCGTGAAGAAGAGGCTGGGACCTCTGCGGAGTCAAATTCAGTTTTGAGAACTGCGTAAGTAAAGCGAGCGTCTGTGATAATATAGGAGAGAAACTGCCCACTAATCCTACAGAAACCTCTGGAAGAGCATGGCATTGTGAATGTTACACATATACAGCCTTTATTCTACTGAGTTAAACAACTCAGCTTTATCTCATGATGGAAGAACCTTTGGATGGTAAAATATTTTCCTCAAAAAGCAGTTTATTGAAAAAAATCCGATTTAAATAAAAAAAAATCCGATTTAAATCAAAAAAATCGATTTTTTTTTTTTTTTTTTTTTTTGATTTTTTTTAAAAAAATCATTGATTTTTATCCACCCTGCTCACAGGACTCCCCTTCCAGGGAGACCGTCTGTTTTGCTCTAGGTTGGACCAGATCATTAAAGAGGCAACGGAAGGTATGAGTTCCCTCCTCCCTCAGTCCAAGCCCCGCAGACCCGTTAGAAGGCGAAAGTTCCGCTCCTTTAGGCCGTTTCCTGAATCGTAGGATTCCTCCGGTCAGCGCAGGCCGCACAATCGCCAGGTCAAAAAGAAACCTTCCTTTAGGCCCACTCCTTCCTAGCGTTTCCATAACTCCTACAGTAGATCTGCCAGGGCAAGACCTGGCAGATCTTCCTCGGCATGACTCTGTTCCAGGGCCCAGCGTTTCTCTCAAGCTCGGCGGTTGTCTCCTGCTGTTCAGTGACGTTTGGCTCGACTTGGTGGAAGACTCTTGGGTCAGGGAGGTTGTATCCTCAGAATACAAAATAGAGTTCACTTCCCGTCCACGAGATCGGTTTTTTCGAATCCCGCCCTCCAAGGGATCCTACTTTGGTCCCGGGTTTCTTTGCATCCATCGACTCTCTTCTCAGTTCTGGGGTTATCGTCCTCGTCCCACAGCGAGAACTCTTCACAGGTTTCTATTCAAGCCTGTTTGTTGTGCCAAAGAAGGGCGGCAGTTTGTCGCCCTGCCGTTCGGCCTTGCGACCGCTCCCAGGGTCTTCACCAAGATCATGGCGGCATTGATGGCCATCTTGAGAATCAGAGGCCTGGTTCTCATTCCATACCTCGACGACATCCTCATCAAGGCCCCGTCCCTCTCACAGGCCCGAGAAAGCCTGTCCATCGTCCTCAACACCCTGGCCCGCTTCGGGTGGATCGTCAACAAGAAGTCCTGCCTTGTTCCATCCCAACGCCTGATCTTCCTGGGCATGCTATTAGATACCCGACAGGCGAAGGTTTTTCTCCCCAAGAAGAAAAGAGCAATCCTTTAGCAGGGAGTTCGGTCTCTGCAGAGCCGTCAGCTTCCTTCCTTCCGGTCAGCAACGAGGGTGCTGGGCAGAATGGTGGCAGCTTCAGAGGCAATCCCCTTTGCGCAGTTCCACTTGAGACCTCTTCAACGAGCTATCCTGTCTCAGTGGGACAGGTCTGTCCTGTCGTTGGATCGTCCGCTTTGTTTCCCTCTCAGAGTCAAGCAGTCTCTCAACTGGTGGCTGTCATCCCCCCCTCATCCTCCAGGGCCGGTCCTTCCTCCCTGTCCACTGGCAGGTTATAATGACGGACGCCAGCCTTCTGGGCTGGGGGGCAGTTTTTCGCCACCTGACGGCTCAGGGTCGTTGGTCGGCACAGGAGTCCTCTCTACCGATCAACATCCTCGAAATCAGGGCCATCTTTCTCTCCCTCCTTCACTGGCAAACGCTTCTCAGGGGTCTGCTGGTCAGAATTCAGATGGACAATGCCACGGCGGTGGCGTATGTCAATCACCAAGGAGGGAACAGAAGTTCCCTGGCAATGGCCGAGGTGCCCAGGATCCTTCATTGGGCGGAGGCGACGGTTCCGGCAATATCTTCGGTTCACATCCCCGGCGTGGACAACTGGGCCGCCGACTTCCTCGCGGCAGGAGAATGCTCCCTGCATCCGGACGTCTTTCATCAGATCTGTCTTCGATGGGGGACTCCGGACGTGGACCTCATAGCGTCCCGGCTGAACAAGAAGGTTCCTCGGTTCGTCTCCAGGTCCCGCGACCCTCTCGCGTTGGACGCTGATGCTCTGGCCATTCCTTGGTCGCAGTTCGCTCTACCCTATCTATTCCCTCCTCTGCCCCTTCTTCCCAGATTGCTGAAAAAGATCAAGGCGGAAAAGGTGCCGGTCATTCTGATCACCCCAGATTGGCCCAGGAGGTCTTGGTTCGCAGACATCGTCAATCTTCTGGCGGACGCCCCCTGGAGACTCCCAGACAGGCCAGAGCTTCTGTCACAGGGTCCGTTCTGCCACCTGGGTTCTCGGTCGCTCAATTTGATGGCGTGGCTGTTGAGACCGCCGGGGCAGATAAGCCCCTGATGGCGGTGGCCGCATCTCCTAGGGCAAAAATGGGGTGACAGATTCCCTTTAAGCAGTTTTATAAAATAAAGCCATGGCCTGGAGAACGTCTACTGCCTAACAGGCATACACCTTGCTTTGTTTCGGGAGTGAAACCGAATCTATTTCTGAAACAGAATTTTTTTCAGCCAGTGAAGACGACCCCTCCCTCCATGAAATCCCAGGGCCACAGCCCTATGGTAGTGGAGTCAGTCGACACAGGGGAAGTTTCAGAGGCAGGACCATGTTTGCGTTTCCCGACAATGCATTTTCCTCTCAAATTCCCCCTTTTTCAGCAGCCCCTGGAATAAAATTTTTCTAAATTTGTTATCCCAGAAGCCCTACAATTAATTTCTAATTTCCAACCAAACCATTTCATATGCCCAACAATATATTTCCGAAAACACCACATCCTTTCATTCCTGTTCATGGATCTTCACAAATTTCCCTGAAATAAATTTTTTTGGGGGGCCTTACCCTCAACATGGGTTTAGTATAAAAAAAAAAAAAAAAAAGTTTTAAGGGCTGTGTCATTCCACCAATTTATCCCCTCCAATTACCCCAAATGCGGTGTAAAATTGTACAAAATGTGCGAGAACAACCGGGTTCACGTGCACATTCTTCATATACGTATGTACAGACTGCCAAATAAACCCACCAGACAATTGACGTCCTGGCCAAGATTGTCTGGGAACTAATGACGCCATTTCTTCACCAAGGGTACCATGTGTACACTGAAAATTACTATAAAAACTAGTGCAATAACATCTGAGGTGTGTTCCTAAGAATGTACAAAAAGATTCATGAAAGTGACAGTGAAAAAATTGCAAATTGTACTTTTTCAAACTTGTGTTGCATCAACTGCATAAAAAATGGTGCCATCAAACTCTTCACTACGTCCCAAGATGAATACATTAGAGGGTATCCTTTACAAAAAATACATTATTTTTCTGTTGCTCTTGACCCACACAAGCTCTGCAGATATGACAATCTATTACAAATTGAGCCAAATTTGTGTTCCAAAACTCACATTGTACCACTTCCATTTCAAAGTCCTCCCGTTTGTCCAAATCCAACTTGTTTTACTAAATGTGCAGAATTGCTGCGCTCATAACAATGTGGGTAACAAACTGTGGGAACCACTTTTTGGTGTTACCTTTTATAAAAAAAAAAAAAAAAAAAAAAGTGAGATTTTTTGTGAAAAAAATGAACTTTTTCAGTATAGCAACCTAATGTCATCAAATGCTAACCTACCTATGCCTGACACTGCCTTTTCTGTGTGTGGTTCCACCATTACTCCCCAGCCACATGCCCGCTGTCTTGCGGTCATACTTGATTCCGAGCTTTCATTCACCCCCCATATCCGATCACTGGCTCGCTCTTGTTATCTGCACCTCAAAAACATTTCTAGAATTCGACCCTTTCTTACTTCCGACTCTGCAAAAACTCTTACTGTTTCTCTTATTCATTTTCGCCTGGATTATTGAAACTCTCTACTAATCAGTCTCCCTCTTACCAAACTCTCCCCTCTCCAATCTGTCCTGAATGCCGCAGCCAGGATCATATTCCTCACCAATCGTTATACCGATGCCACTACCTTGTGCCAGTTATTACACTGGTTACCCATCTTCTCCAGAATTCAGTATAAACTTATTACTCTCACCCACAAAGCACTCCATGGCTCAGCACCACCCTACATCTCCTCCATTGTCTCAGCCTACCATCCTACCCTTGCCATCCATTCTAATGACCTGAGGTTAACGTCAATAATCAGAACCTCCCACTCCCGTCTCCAAGACTTTTCACGTGCTGTGCCAGTTCTTTGGAATGCAGTACCCAGGATAATACGATTAATCTCCAATCACCACAGTTTTAAGTGTGCCCTAAAAATGCATTTGTTCAGACTGGCCTACCGCCTCAACATGTAAACCTAACTATCCCTGTGTGGCCCATTCAAAATTTTTACCATAATCAGGTTCCTCGCATCATGTCCTCACATTCTTTAAATATGTAACAGTACAGACACAGATGGCTATTAAATGCATAGACTGTTAACCGGTTCATGCAGCATTACAGGAACACCCGATTCGTACACTATGGCTGGTCCAAACCATGAAAGCAATGGTTACCATCCACCTTTCGTGTCTCCCCTTTTTCCTCATAGATTGTAAGCTTGCTAGCAGGGCCCCATTCCTCTTGGTATCTGTTTTGATCTATGTGCTTATTGTTATGCTGTAATGTCTATAGCAGGGGGCTCAAACTGCATTCCTCGGGGGCCGCAAACCGTGCGTGTTTTCAAGATTTCCTTAGCATTGTACTAGGTGCTGGAATCATTATCAAGCAGGTGATTAAATTATCGCCTGTGCAATACAAGGAAATCCTGAAAACATGACCTGTTTGCTGCCCTTGAGGAATGCAGTTTGAGACCTCTGGTCTATAGTCTGTACAAGTCCCCTCTATAAAAGTGCTATGAAATAGGTCGGCGCTATATAAATAAAATTATTATAATTACTAATGCTGTGTAGTACCTCAGAATGCTCACTATACCTCTCGATAAAATCCTTGAGAGGTGTAGTTTCTAAAATGGGGTCACTTGTGGGGAGTTTCTGCTGTTTAGGCACCCTGCAAATGCGACCTGGTGCCCGCCATCTCCTTCAGCTAAATTTGTGTTCCCAAATAAAAATATTGCCCCTTATGCTCGGAGCCCTTCTGTTTGCCAAACAGAACTTTTTTGGGGTATCGCTTTGCTTGTAAGAAAGTGGGTAGCAAACTATGGTGTCTACTTTTTGGTATCATCTCTTGCAAAAGTGAAAAAATTGAGGCTAAAGCAGAATCTTTAAAGGGAATCTGTCACCACATTTTTCGACCATCAGCTGTGGCCACTGCCATCAGGGGCTTATCTACAGCATTCTGCATTAATTCCTGTGTAGCACTTGAAGGGTTAAAAAAAATTCCTGACAAGTGTTGGTGTTTTAGGGGTGTGGTTTTTAAAATGGCCTCACTTTTGGGGAGTTTCCAATATATAAGACCCTCAAAGTCCATTTAAATCTGAATAGGTCGGTAAAGAAGCAGGTTTTGTAATTTTTTTTTTTAACCCCTCTAACATCCTAACAAAAAAAAATTGTAAAAAATTGATGCAGATGTAAAGTTGACATGTGGGAAATTTTATTAATTATTTTGTGTCTTCAAACTATCTGATTTTAAGGGTATAAAAATGTAAAGTTTGAAAATATCAAAATTTTGACAAAAAAATTGTACATATTGCAAATATACCCAAATCATATCAACCAAAATTTACCACTAACACGAAGTACAACATGCCACTGAAAAACAGTCTCTGAATCACTGGGATCCATTGAAACGTTCCAGAGTTATTACCACATAAAGTGACATTGGTCAGATTTCTAAAATTTTGGCTTGGTCGTTAAGATCAAAGTTTTCTGTCACTAATGGGTTAAATAATGTTCTACTGAAGGTATTGTAGATGATGCACCCTTTGCTTTGCTGTGTGGGTTTTGTGACTGCATAGCCTACTTGCACACATTCAGATAAAATAACTTTAGGCAGAACACAACAGTATGTCTTTGGGATGTCAAAGAATGTACTTTTCACTAATTTTTTGTTTTCTAAAACAGTCAATGAGCAGAATTAATGACATTTCAAAAATAAGTGATTCTTTGGCAAAGTTTTGCCCAACCATGAGCGCTGTTTTTGGATCTCTTGATCTTGATAAGGTAAGATTTACAAATTAGCTTCTTTATAATTAGAAAAATATTTAGAGTTGAGAGTCCTCAGTGGTTGATACCTTTTAATGGCTAACTGAAAAGATGGTAACAAATTGCAAGCTTTCGAGTAGTCTCGAAAGCTTGCAATTTGTTACCATCTTTTCAGTTAGCCATTAAAAGGTATCAACCACTGAGGACTCTCAACTCTAAATATTTTTCTATCTACTGGCTAACACGGTACGAAGATATACAGCTTTACTGTATCTTCTTTATAATTAGTAACTTGTCTTTTTGTGTCAAGTTTAAAATACAGATGACAAGTCTTACAGGGGAAGAGATATCGGAATAATTTAGTTATTAACATGGCTCCATGGTAACCGACTACAAACAAACCCTATGAAGTCTGATCCCTGATCTTTGTGTTCTCTTCTATCTTTTCAGTTGATGGTACCTACGGAGTATATCCTCTTAAGACGTAGATTCAAAGATTCAAGGTTTTTTTTCTGTTACCATGGAAGAACATGGGACTTTAGATACAACGCTTAGACATTTTTAAGGAATATCTCCAGAGTTCTTAAAAAAAAAAAAAAGTGAAGAACCATTTAAAGGGAACCCGTAATGATCTTTGAGGCTTCCAAATTCTTTGCATTGCTGGGTAGGGTAGTAATTAGTGATGGGCGAGCATGCTTGTTGCTTGGGTTTACCCAAGCACACTCGGGTGGTCTCCGAGTATTTGGAAGTGCTCGGAGATTTAGTTTCTGTTGCCGCAGCTGCATGATTTGCTGCTACTTGACAGCCTGAATACGTGTGAGGATTGCCTGTTTGTTAGGGAATTCCCACATGTGTTCAGGCTGTCAAATAGCCGCAAATCATACAGCTACGGCAACAGAAACTAAATCTTCGAGCACTTCAAAATACTCGGAGACCACCCGAGCGTGCTCGGGAAAACCCGAGCAACGAGCATACTCGCTCATCACTAGTAGTAATGTACAAGTTCAAAGCCCATCTTCCTGGCTGAAAAGTGATTTTTTTTTCCATTGCTGAGAAAATCAACTTTGAATCTTTGTTAGATACAAGGCTTTATGTGCGCCAGTACCTGACTAGTGCATTGATTGGCAACATTATTACTCGCCTTGCGCCATTTCATGTGCTTGATTCATGTCTCTAATTTTGACATTATGGAAGAGAGGACAATCAAGCATGTGGAGGTGGTGCTAGGTTGGTAATAATGTGGAGGATCGATGCACTAGCTGGAAATTGTCCCGCTCTAAGTGTGCTTTCAGCCTCAATTACATAAAGTTTCAAAGTTAGATTTTCTAAAGCTGAAAAAATAATTTGCGTCCAGGATGATGTGTCTGAACTTGTCTCCCTAATATCACGGCCCCTGTATCCTTCAGCGATCATCAGGTTCCTATGGATAGCTGATAATGTGCCGAGATGGAACCTTCCTAATTCTGGTAGCATTTTTATTCTGGTACCAGTAGATATTTTTGGAAATGTATATAAAATAATGCAGTGTGTCTTACGGATGTGTCTTTTCCAGGTTTATGGTGGTATGTTTTCAGCAGATAAATGCTGGTACAGATGTAAACTGCTGCACGTGGTTAGTGATGAGCAAGTAAGTAACATGCTGTGGCCCTCTGTCATATGATCAATCTCTTCTCACTAGCTGCCTATATACGGATACATTTTATGTTTTGCTAACATTTTATCTTTAGTAAAAGTGATCCTCCACCTTTGAACCAGCATTTGACAATACATTTCCCTATTGAGGCCACCGGACCAGGGGTCCTCTATCCTGCTGTCGCTGTCTCCCTCTGTCAGATGGACGACAGTGGGCCTGCTTGAGCGCTGCTCCATTAGTTCTTTAATGATGTTAACTGATTGCAGCGCTCGGCTATCTCCGGCAGTCCCGTAGAGAATGAATGGAATGGTGGTTGAACATGTGCACTGCTGATCCATTCAAGTGGGGTAGCTCTTTCTGGCAAGCATTGTGGGATTTCTGCAGCTGGCCCCGTACAAATCTAAAAGGAGTCTATCCTGTGGCATATTACTGGATTATCCCTTTTAAACCCAACATTCATTTTAGTACCTGGTGAAGTATCACCTGTCACATTTAAAAGGTCACAAAATAAAATGGGTTAGGGATGTCAATAATAATGTGTAGTAACCAAGCTTGAAAAACCCTGGTGTGAGTTTTGCTGTAAATTAGTAATGTCTCCTGGCTGTTGGCATTGATGTTTTGTCCACTATGCTTGGCAGGACATCTGTCAAGGTCTCCCCAATGTCAGCACACCCAGTCTGCCATTACTCATCACTCCTGTCCTGCTGCCCAGACCATCAGTTTGAGCTGTGTGGCAGTTTTATTAGTGCAACTTTTCTCTCCTTTTGCACCTTTTAAATTTTTTTTTTTAAGTGACAAATCCATTGAAAGATAACCATATATTAATAAATCTAAATGTAACCACTTGGTAGCTTCCCGAATTTTCATGATGGGTGCTGATTTTGAAGTAAGCAAATGACATAAGTGCCTATGGTACGTTTTAGACATTCACACCGTGAGTCACTTTCATTTGCAAACAGTTTGCACATGGGGCACAGTTAGCCCCCTATAATAGGGATTTGGCAATACCATATGTAAATACTAGAACATGCCATCCAATGGCGAAATTATTGATTTTATTTCTTTAGTGTGCAGTCACTTATATTGACTATGGAAACTCAGAAGTTTTAGCTACATCCAGCATTGTTGAGCTTCCTGAGGAATTACAAGTGCCACCTATTGCTCAGAAATATAGATTTTGGGGGCTTCAACTTCAGACCACTTCAGATATTGAACAGGTGAGATAATTACTGCCACTTGTCATGTCATAACCACTGGTGTTTATAGAATTCATTTTTTTCTTTAAAGTTTCTTTATATATGTAACTTGAAGCACTTTTGATGGATTTTTAAATGTAAATGTAAATTGAGAACCTCCTCCAGTTGCTGCTTCTCTGACGTTTTTGGAACAGTTTTTTCTCTACCGCTTCATTGGGGGACACAGGAAACCATGGGTGTATGCTGCTGCCACTAGGAGGCTGACACTATGCAGAAAAAGTTAGCTCCTCCTCCGCAGTGTACACCCTTCCGACAGGAACTAGGGAATTCATTTTTTTAGCTTAGTGTCAGTAGGAGGTGGACACGGGTCTCTCCGGAGACCCATATCTACCTAATGTGCGTCGTTCCTTTTCAGGTTTTTTCACTACTGTACTCCCACACTGAGACTGAGTACGGCGTGTACTGCCACCCCGTATCCTAATATGTCTGTTCTCTCGGCAGGACCCCTGACGGATCCCTGACACGGACGGGTGATCGGAAAAAGGAAAGATGACCCGGGCCTGCCTCCGTCTCCCACCCACTCGCCCACCAGAGCCTGTCGGTGAAGGAGACACGGACGTTCCACAGCGGATGCCGGACGTCCGACACTCATTAGAGGTATGTCCCTCTTTCCCCCCACACAAGAGAAGACAGAAGAAAAGAAGCTTTAGGAAAAGAAGATTTTTTTAGAAAGAAAAATTAAAGGGCAAAAAAGGGGGAAAAGTTAGCGATCAGGGAGGACCCCTTCTCCGCTTCCTTTCGGCTCACCTGGGGGATCTAAGGCAGGCCTTTATAGGCCCCAGGCTTCTTCTTTGGGGCCACCTTTCCAGCTCCAGACGCCTGTTTGCATCGCTGCGCACCTCTTGTGGGGGGCCCTTTCTATTTCAGCCCTTGTGAGGGTTCTTGGAGGCAATCTGGTCACTTCCGCACCGCCCCTCCCCCCCCCCCTCCATCGGCGGCTGCGATTTCAACTTTAGGCCCCGGTTTCACCTCGGGCCTAGTTTTTTAGCCAGCTCCGCCCCCTTCACTCTGGCTTCCGGGCGGGCTTTTCTCCCACCCGTCCTTCCTCCCAGAGCTGCTTTTGGCTCTGCCCACCTCTCCCTGCATCACAGTAGGCTGGAGCAGCGGCCATATTGCCCAGAGCAGGGCGCTTTGCTCCGCCGCCCCTCTTCATCCACTGACAGCGCGCTTTCTCCCAGCAGCGTGCGCTTTTTTTCCCCCCGGAGTGGGCTTCTTCTCTGTCACAATCTGTGGCGACCTTACCAGGGTGTCACAGACCCTAGTGTCCGCATTAGACAGATTACCCCTTGCAACACCTGCGGTCGCCAGCGAGTCACAAGGCTCGCCGCCCGGGCTGTAGGAGACCTAGACGGGTGCACCGTTCTAGGTCCTCTTCCCGGTCCGCCTCTCCAGACGACCTTTCACGGCATGATCCCTCTTTAGCACCCTCCTCTCCGGAGTCAGGCGAAGCGTCTTCGGATGCGCTTTCGGAAGATGAGGCGAACCTGGATTTAGAACAGGCCTCCAGCTGGACGGATATGGTGCAGAGCCTGATTGTTGCAGTCAATCAGACCTCAAAGATACCGCTACGGAATCCGCAGATCAGGTGGTTTCATTTAGTCGGTCCAGACCACCTTCCAAGGTCTTTGCCTCGCATCTGAGTTCATGGAGATACTCTATAGAGAGAGGGTTTTTCTCCAGCATGTTTGCTGTGGCTCAGTGGACAAAGCAGCTGACCACCAATCGCAGGCCCAAGGGTCTTAAACCAGGTGCACAACAGGGAGTAGAGTTTATTCTCTCTCTGATTCCAAGTCTACTGTTCTTCCGTCAGGACAAATGACTGTACAGGTTATATCTAGAATCATAGAATGGTAGAGTTGGAAGGGACCTCCTGGGTTACCTGGTCCAACCCCTTCTCAAAGCAGGATTCACTATATCATCCCAGACAGATGTGTGTCCAGCCTCTGTTTGGGGACTTCCGTTGGGGGGGAGGGAGGGAGCCGCCTCTCGTGGCGGCCTGTTCCACTCGTTGATCACTCTAAGGGTACTGTCACACCAAGCGATCGCACCAGCGATCACGACAACGACACGACCTGGCAGAAATCATTTGTACATTGCTATATGGTCGCTAGTTAGCTTCCAAACAGGAAGATCTCATAAAAGAAAACCTAATCCCACCTGCGCCGCGGACAGATGAGTCGCCAACAAGGTTGCTCGCCGTTCATAAAGGGCATCATAAAATCGGTGTCGCTTAAGCGATATCGCTGGCGATCTCGCCTAGTGTGACAGTACCTTAACTGTCAAAAAGTTTTTTCTAATATCTAATCTGTGTCTCCTTCCATTCAGTTTCATCCCATTGCTTCTGGTTTTTCTGTGTGCAAATGAGAATAAAAACATTCCTTCTACAATATGACAGCCCAAAACTGGACACAATATTCCAGATGAGGTCTGACCAGACTCCGTGGGGCGGTTTACCACAAGTAAGTCCGTTTATACCTAATGCCGTCAGGTGTCCAGGCCTAGACCGCAACACAGAATTGGCTCTCTCCCGTACCCGTCTCCAGGGTTCTCTCCGCACGATCGTAGTCGCAGGATACTGAGAGCCAATCGCAGCAGTACTCTATCCGGTTTCCAGGTTTCTGCGCACCGTCCACAAGGTACAGTAGAGCCGTTTGAAACTGTTGCATTTTTAGTGGATCAGACGAGTCTTGAGTGGACTGCTGCCGTGGTACTGGTATTCCGTGCTGTATCAGTTCCCTGCGTTCTGTTGCAGCAGTACTCTAGCCGCTATCCAGGATTTACGGGGGTGATCCACCGGGCACTTTTAGTCGATTCCAGACGTTTTTTTTCAAGAGGTTCAGATGTGCTGAGATCAAGTGCTGCATTGATCCTCCTTTTCTGTTCTAGCCGTTGAGTCAGGAATGCCCTCTTTCTCATACCTCAGGGTCTTTTGCAACATCTGCCTAGGCTCTCTTCTGTTCACCGCTCAGTGAGAGATGCCCGGTGTTCATTAGATCTGGTTGGCTGCAACAGCGGTTTTCAGTCCGCTTTCAGGTTAGTCACAGGTTTTTGTCTGCTGTGTGTTATTTCTCGATCATTAACATCTGCGGTTTAGTTACAGAAAATCTGCACGTACCACAGGAAGGAGCTCTATACCATAAGGTGGTTTTCAGCGGCAGCATGACTGGCCACACCATTACCTGATGGTCGCAGGTTTTTCTTCGACCACGCACTGGGCCCTGTTTGCTGGTTGATCACCAGGGACCTGTCTTCACCATTTGATCATTCGGACCTAGCACTGACTTTCCATAGGTCAGTTACAGGGTCCTTCAAGTTATCCTTAGTTCCAGTGCGTTACTCCCGGCATAGAAGACCGTTCTCGGTTCTGCCCTAAGGGTCTTTTGAGCTACCTCAATACCAGAGCTCCCTATCTATATGTCATTACTTACCTCTTCTTTCTACAGGCACAGGATAAAGCCTCGAGCAGCTCCGAGATTTTATTTCCGAGGGTGGCAGCATCAGGTTCTCCCACCTTAGACAAGAATTGGATCTCACTCTGCACATGCATCAACCAGTGACGAACACTGCTCCAGGCCTGTATTCAATGAAGAGTCTGATGATAACACGTTCCTTCCGTCAGCAGGATTCGTATCTTTTTCACTAGTATCTTCAGTGGTGTGATGTCTCATACTTGGGTAAGTGGGTCCACACCCTACAATCTTCTCCCCGCTTCAAGGGGCCAGGACATATAGGATCGACAGTGTCGTCATTGGGAAGGATCTTCTTCCTTAAATTATAAGATTCTCCAGAGTCCATGTATTGCTCTGGCGGATACCGGCTTAGCTAGTAAGCCCTTGCAGGTTACGGAGGGGAGTTCTCCGACCTGATTAGAGTTTTCTGCTGTTCCCTCCCCTTGGGTACTGCTTTGGGACGTCCCATGGTTTCCTGTGTCCCCGAATGAAGCGGTAGAGAAAACAAGATTTTGGTTGCTTACCGTAAAATCTGTTTCTCGGAGCCTTCACTGGGGGACACAGCACCCACCCAGGTTGAACAGCTCTGCTTACTATACTGTTACAGTTTGAGTTTGTGTTTTCTATCTCCTTTATAGATTGCTTCTCCTACTGCTTTCTCACTAACTGAATTCCCTAGTTCCTGTCGGAAGGGTGTACACTGCGGAGAAGGAGCTAACTTTTTTTCTGCATAGTGTCAGCCTCCTAGTGGCAGCAGCATACACCCATGGTTTCCTGTGTCCCCAATGAAGGCTCCGAGAAACAGATTTTACGGTAAGCAACCAAAATCTTGTTTTTTCCTTCTGTTCCCCTTTGTTCCAAAGTTAGGTCACGAGGTAAAAAAGATTCAAATTTTCTCTTCAACCAAGCGGGCGTATACAACAGAACTTCTCTGTGGATGTGTTCCTGCTTTGATTCAGCTTCAGAAGAGGAAAAGCAGATGGCCACAGAGCAGTTCTGTGGTTTACAGCCCAGTTGGTTTAAGGGAAAATGTTCATCTTTATTACCGTGGGGTATAACCTTGGAAATGAGGGCACAGAAGAAAAGAAAGAAAAAAAAAAACATTCCAGAATATGTAGAACAGGTGCTTAATTTTAATAAAGTAATACAGTGAAAGATTTTCCTTAACTTAGCATATTTCCTACTAAACACACAAACACTATGATATTTACAGTATTTAGGCGAGTGTGCATGGAGCTCCAAATACAGGCGAGTAAAGTGAGACTAATAAAAGGCTGAGATTTTCTTTCCACAATTCCTAAAATGTTTCCCAATGCTAAAATCTTATTACTATGTAGTGAACTGTTTGCTAATGTTTGCAGTGTTTTTTTTTTCTTTTTCTACTTGTCAGGGCTTAAAATTTTTAACCCAACTTTTATGTGACAAACAAATATCTGTGCAGCAAAAGGCAGTCTACAAAGATGGCACTGTTGTTGTCCAGGTGTCACACGATGATCTGGATATAGGAGAAGAAGTGGCTAAAAAGGGTTTTGCAGTGAGGTGTAGACTGACTGGCTCCCCAAACGGTGCTCTGGAAACAAAGGATGCACCGTTTCACTTTCCATGGCAATCAGGAATCATGGAAAGGCCTCGAATGCGTGAGCCAAAAGCTTTACCCATGTTCCCCCGATGTGTCAACGACTCTCTTAAAGAACATTTTGGAATGAACAATTTTCAAGCCCCAAGGTAGATGCACTTATTTTTTGTCGGCTGGTTGTTGCTGTGTTTGTGTTATTTTTTTCGTTTTTAAAATCCCTGCTCTCCTTTCTCTGACATACCTGTGTGTGGTGCTCCTGAGGGGCATGGCTTCTCCTTTGCTTATAAGCCTGGGTTTCCTCCCTCACATTGACATCATTGAAGAAGCTAAGATTTCTGCGAGAAATAGAGCATTTGCATTAACACTGAATTGCCTCTTTATTAGAAATACCTTCCCTGTATTGAAACTGGACACGTGACCAGTGAAGGCTTTCTTAAAAACAAATTCAATCATATTTAGTGATGCGCGGATTGATTTGTGGAACTCTTGTCCACGGGCCAAATCAGTAGTGTCTTGCAGCTGGACAGGATCTCTGCAAATCAAAAGCTACATCAGGGACACTGGAAAGATAATAGATTAGCCAGGCAGCGTAATAAATGCAGCGAACCATACACAAGATTTTGGCCCTGGCTAATCAAAAGCTATTCTGGTTGACACCAGAAGGTAAGAGATATGCAGAGCTTCTGTCCAGCAGCCATAGCCAACCGACAACGATGATGGTATGATGGTCTGCTGACATTTTTTGGGAGTGCTTAAAGCAGTGCTTCACTTTGTATGGCTACACTGTGGGATGTGTTGCAGATCTTTGAAGGCATACGTCAGAAAATGTGAACAGCCCTTTAGCAGTATGAAAGTCAGTAGTATACAACCAAAGAATCAACTAGTGATTTACAACCATTAACCCACTTTTTTTTTTTTTGTAGCAAAAAGGAATATTTTATAATCCATTCAGATGGAAAAATTCTTTAACAAGTCTAATTTTTTTTTTTTTGTGTGCATGCAGTGCATAAAACA
>JARQOD010000006.1:59644599-59753029 GCA_033576555.1 Oophaga sylvatica | reverse complement strand
GAATGGTCTCTGCACCCGGAAGTGTTTCAGATCATTTGCCAGCGTTGGGGAACGCCGGATGTGGACCTCATGGCATCCAGACTAAATACCAAGGTTCAGGCTTTCATAAGCCGGTCCCGCGACTCGCTAGCCATCGGCTCGGATGCGCTAGTCCTCCCTTGGAGTCAATTTCGCCTTCCTTACATCTTTCCGCCTCTTCCGTTAATCCCCAGGGTAATCCGAAAGATCTAGGCGGAAGGCGTTCCTCTCATCCGTGTCGCTCCGGACTGGCCTCGCCGACCGTGGTATGCGGAACTAATGCATCTAGTCGCAGACGTACCCTGGAGATTACCGGATCGTCCGGACCTCCTCTCGCAGGTCCAATTTACCATCACAATTCGAAAGCGCAATTTGACGGTATGGCCATTGAAGCCTGGATCCTAGGCCAGGCTGGTTTTTCTCAAAGAGTTGTCTCTACAATGATCAATGCCAGGAAGCCTGTTTCCGTGCGCATTTATCATCGTGTTTGGAAAACCCTCTTTTCCTGGTCTAAGGATAAAGGTCATTCCCCTTTGGTCTTTTCTATCCCTTCCATTCTGGAATTCCTCCAAGCATGATTGGACTCGGGGTTAGCACTATCCTCCCTGAAGGGGCAGATTTCCGCCTTGTCCTTACTTTTCCAACAACGGATTGCATCTAAGTCTCAGGTTAGGATTTTTATCCAAGGAGTGTCAAATCTCGTTCCTCCCTACAAGAGGCCTTTGGAACCATGGGATCTTAATTTGGTCCTCCGTGCCTTACAGGAATCCCCGTTCGAGCCTTTGCCGGACGTGCCTTTATCCCTTCTTTCTTGGAAGGTTGTCTTTCTTGTCGCAATTATCTCCATCAGGTGGGTATCGGAATTGGCAGCCTTGTCTTGTAAACCTCCTTTTCTCATTTTTCACCAGGACAAGGTAGTCCTTAGGACTTCTCCTTCTTTCTTGCCCAAAGTCGCTTCGGCTTTTCATATCAATGAAGATATAGTCCTGCCCTCGTTCTGTCTGGCGCTGATTCACCGTACTGAAAAGGCCCTTCACACTTTGGATTTGGTGAGGGCTCTCCGAAGGTACATTTCTAGAACTGCATCTTTCCGTAAATCGGACGCCCTTTTCAGCAGCAGATGGAAGGAAGGGAGACAGTCATTACTAGTGGGTAGGCGGAGCCCACACAGGATAGAACACCTCAGATTACAAAGTGTTGACCGGCCCCTCCAGCTTGGGCTCCTCCTACTCCAGCTCTCCAGTCTAAAATTTGAGGTCACAGAGGATAGTCGCTGCTGGAGCAGCTCCTCAGAAAATTTTGTTATTTTTATCGGGCAGAGACTTGGACCCCCGTGGTCTAGAGGTCTCAGGGGTCTCAGCGCTGCTGGACCCCCACCTCTCCCTTGGCGGATCTGTATTACCCTTTAAGGAGGTCCCTGCAGAACCCTGCCGGCCCCGGGGGATGAGGGTTGCTTCCCTGGCGGGGACGCAAACCGCGCTTCTGGGGTCACTGCGTTCCCCGCCCTGGGGGGAAGCTACGGGCACAGCGCCACAAATCCCTGGGGGTCCCTGTGGCGCTCAGCTGGGTGAGTACTCAACATTTTAATATGTGTTTGAGTGCTTCAGCGGCTCCTGCGGCAGCCGCTGCTACATGTTTTCAGTGTGGTGATTGTGTACTTTTGTCCGCAGGTGGATGCCTGCAGGACATGGGAGTGGGGCAGGAGCGGAGAGCAGAGTGAGTCGCGCGCTTTTTTTGAAGCCGGCGGGGGGCGTGGCTTCGCGCTTTCCCGTTTTTTCGCGGGCAGGAAGCGCTCTGAGCGCGCGCTTTACCCTGCTTTTCCTCTTCCGGCTTCTCTCCTGTAGCGCGGCGGCCATTACTGACGGCTTCCTCGGGCTCCTCACTCTCCGCTCTCCCCGACGACCAAAGGAACAAAAGGACACTGCACCGCGGCCAGCTGGGTGAGTCGCTTCTGCCTGTCAGGGCAGAAGCTTAACCCCCTCACCCCCCCCAGCGCAGGGCACCTTTCTGAAGGACTGCCACACTGAACGCTCCCGCTAACGATCACGATAACGACGCATACTAATGCGATCATTTTTGTGATCGTTTTTAATGTCGCTAGTAGCTGCCACTGTGGAAATTCTCATTTACGACGCATAAGTGGTTAGCGATCTCCTTAACGACTTTGGCGGTCATTGCGATGTAAAATCAGCGCAATATGTTAGCGATCTCGTTGGCGTTCTTGTTTAGTGTGGCATACCCTTGAGGCACTGTCCTACAGCTGCTACCTCATAAGAGGCACATGGGGCTCGCACACCCTTTTCATTAACAGGGGTTGTGGGGAGTCTGCGACATTAACCCCTTCTTAGGCGGTTAACCCTTAAATTGGGGGACAGCTGGGGTAGCTCTCTCTTTAAGAGCTTTAACCCTTCAGCGTTCGTTTTGCCTTTAAGAAACCACACTGTTCTAGTTGCTGACAAGTTTAACCTGCCATATACTGTGTGAGGGCATGTCAGATCAGGGTCCAGGAGGTGCGGACCGTCTCCCAGATCCGCTACAGGATCAGTCTCGCGTATCTGACACGCAGACCTCGGCGGCGTCAAGCGCAGCAGTCGGAGGTGTCAGTGATGTCAAAATGGAGGCCCTCGCTCGTTCTATTGATTGCCTTTCTGACCTTCTAGGTTATTGGGTAGATCCTCTCATGGTAGGAAGCGACACAGGCCGGTGCCATCCTTCCCGCGTAGCGACTCGGAGATCTCGGGCATGGAGGGTTCCCCTTCAAGCTCGAATGGGGAGATGTCCGATTCAGATAAGGAGGATCGGCAGGGACGCTCTGCCTCTCTTTTAGCCCGTACAGAGACTTTTATTGGAGCCATGAGGGAGGCGTTACAGTTACCGGAGGAGGTAACTAGACGTCCTGGTAAGTCGGCCCGGATGTTTCAGGAGTCGCATAGGTCGCGATCAGCATTACCATCTCTGGATGAGCTTAATGGGGCAGTGGAGAAGGAACGCCTATGTCCAGATAAACGTTTTCAGGGGACACGGTTTTTTTGAGACGCTGTATCCGTGTACGACGGAGTTGATTGATAATTGGATTCCTTCTCCTGAAGTGGATGTCCCTTTATCCCAGCTTAGCAAATCCTCATTACTTCCTGTTAAAGGGAAGGCGAGTCTGCAGGATCCGCTGGACAGAAAAACAGAGATGGCGGCGAAATCCATCTACGAGGCCGCGGGTCATGGATTCAGAGCAATACTAGGGTCCATGTGTGCTTGTAAAGCTTCCCTAAGCTGGTTAGACCGTCTACGGACGGCGTGGCAAGATGGATCCCCACTATCCGAGGTAGATGGGCTTTTCAAGTTGTTGGAGGATGCAGCCCGATATGGCAGTGATGCAGGTTTGGATACTGCGTCACTGCTGTCCAGGGCGCAATCCTCGGCGGTCACAGTCAGGAGAGCACTGTGGCTTAGACAGTGGACCGGAGACGCGGTTTCCAAGCAAGGTTTGCTATCTTTAGCTTACAAGGGTGGTCAGCTATTTGGATCTGACATCACGGAGCTGATTGCCAAGGCAAAGGCAAAAGAAACGGCTTTACCGCAGCGAAGAGCTGTGACTTCTGCGTCTGGCAGGCATAGTGCCGGTAGTAGTCGGCGGTCCTTTCGGTCCAGGGGACGGTTCGGTCAGCCCTCTTGGGGATCGGGTCGTCCATCTTTTCAGGAAAAAAGAACGCTCAGAAATCCCGCACTCCCTGGAAACAGAGCTTCCGCCAAAACAAGCGGGAAGCTGACAAAAAGCACGCTAAGGCGGACTGACGCCAGGGTCTCACTCAAGGGCTCTCGAGTGGGAGGTCGCCTGCTCCAATTCGAACCGACTTGGGCTTCCCGCGTGTTGGACGCCTGGGTGACGCAGGTTGTGTCGGCAGGCTACTTTATAGAGTTTCTTTCTCGACCCCCAGACAGTTTTTGTCAATCTCGCATTCCGTCAGAGCCCGAGCTATTTGCCGCTCTACTGCGGGAGGTCGATTCCCTTCTGCAGAAGGGTGTGGTGGTACCGGTTCCACCGGAGGACCGGGGGAGAGGGTTTTATTCCAACCTCTTTGTGGTCCCCAAAAAGGAGGACAAATTTCGCCCCATTCTGGATCTCAAAAGATTGAATCGGCATGTCCGCACCCGGAAATTCCGCATGGAGTCACTTCGCTCCGTTGTGGCGGCCCTGTCGCAGAACGATTTTTTGGTGTCAATCGACATTCGCGACGCTTATTTGCATGTTCCCGTCGGAAGGGCCCACCAACGCTTCCTTCGTTTTGCCATAGGTCAGGACCATTACCAGTTTGTGGCCCTGCCATTCGGGTTGGCCTCAGCACCCAGAGTTTTTACGAAAATTCTGGCACCTCTCATGGCGATTCTGCGAAGACAGGGGGTTACGATTCTTCCCTATCTGGACGACCTTTTGATTGTGGCGTCCTCAAAGGAGGAGGCGGTGGACGGCTCGCAATCTATCCCTTCAGCTCCTGGAGGACTTCGGGTGGCTGGTCAATTGGGAGAAGTCGTCTCTGGAACCGTCGCAGTCAATCCTGTTTTTGGGAATGCATTTCGACACGGTACGAGCAGTGGTGTCTCTGCCTCCAGACAAGCAAGCGAGTCTTCTTCGACATGTACAGGTTATGAAGTCTTCGACAGGAATGTCCCTTCGAAGGTGTATGCGCCTTCTGGGTTTGATGGTGGCGTCGATGGAGGCAATTCCGTTTGCCCAATTTCATTCCAGGGCTCTCCAAATGCTCATCTTGAACCGTTGGGATCGATCGCAGTTTTCACTGGATTGCAGTGTCATCATCTCCCACAGGGTGTGAGAGTCTCTAGGATGGTGGTTACATCCGGGAGTGTTATCCCTGGGGAAGTCCTTCCTCCCTCCGAGGTGGTCGATCATAACCACCGATGCCAGCCTGACGGGCTGGGGGGGTGTCTGGAACGATCTCTGGATTCAGGGAGTATGGTCGTCGGAAGAGTCTGTCCTGCCGATCAACATCCTGGAAATGAGAGCAATTTTCCTTTGCCTCCAACACTGGACGGTCCCTTTAAGCGGTCTACCAGTCCGAGTGCAGACAGACAACGCGACGGCGGTCGCGTATATCAACAATCAAGGTGGGACGAGGAGCTTCAGGCTCATGATGGAGGTGTCTCGGATCCTGGTATGGGCCGAGGCCAGGGTGCCAGCCATCTCTGCGATTCACATTCCAGGAGTTCAGAATATCACAGCGGACTTCCTCAGTCGCGAAAAGATGGATCCCGGAGAATGGAGTCTTCATCCGGAAATTTTTGCACTGCTGTGCTCCCGTTGGGGGACTCCCCAAGTGGATTTGATGGCATCCAGGTTCAATGCCAAGTTACCGACGTTCATGTCCAGATACAAGGACCGAAGGCTGTGGCGGTGGATGCTCTGGTGGCTCCTTGGGACCAATTCGAGCTAATCTATGTGTTCCCGCCGATATCCTTACTTCCTCTGGTGTTGCGTCGGATCAGACTGGAGAGAGTCCCGGCTATGTTGATAGCCCCAGATTGGCCAAGGAGGACGTGGTTTTCGACACTGGTGTCGCTTCTGGCAGCGCCTCCACTTCCACTCTTCGCCCGGACCTGTTAACCCAAGGGCCCGTTCGTCACCCGGACCTGAAGTCTCTGCGTTTGACGGCGTGGCTCTTGAGACCAAAATCTTGATCCGTCAAGGTTTTTCAGCCGAAGTCATTGCCACTCTGCGAGCTGCCAGAGGTCCGGCTACTGCTAGGATTTATCACAAGACTCTGGAAGCCTTCTTTTCGTGGTGTTCGGGTTCTTCTAGGAACCCGAGGATTTTTTCCATTCCCAATTTGTTGGCCTTTTTGCAGTACGGGCTGGACAAGGGTTTGGCAGTTAGCACTCTGAAGGGGCAGGTTTCTGCTCTGTCCTTGCTGTTTCGGAAGGCTATCGCCTCGCGTAGGGACGTACGTTCCTTTTTTCGCGGGGTAACCCGTCAGTTTCCGCCGCGGAAGGTGCTTGTGTCTCCTTGGCGGCTCAATCTTGTCTTGGAGGCTCTTCAACATGGGCCTTTTGAGCCTATGGACTCTGTTAGCCTTTCTTTGCTCTCTTGGAAGGTTGCCTTCCTAGTGGCGGTCATTCTTTGAGAAGGGTTTCTGAATTGGCGGCTCTTTCTTGCTCGCCTCCTTTTCTGGAGTTTCACCCAGATCGCGTAGTGCTTCGCACACGGGGCGACTTTCTACCTAAGGTGGTGTCACAATTTCATGTCAACCAGGATATTGTGTTGCCCTCGCTTTGTCCGGAGCCGAGAAATGCGAAGGAACGGGCCTTGCACACATTGGATTTAGTGCGGGCTTTGAAGTTCTATTTGTCTATTACTCAAAGTTTTCGGAAGTCGGATTCTCTGTTTGTGATTCCAGCAGGTCGTCGACGTGGACAACGAGCTTCCAAGGATTCTATAGCTCGTTGGATTCGGTCGGCCATTTTAGAGGCTTACCGACTTAAGGGCGAACCTTTCCCGATTAAGATTCGAGCTCACTCCACAAGGGCTGTGGGTTCATCGTGGGCCTTTCATCAAGGGGCCTCGGCAGCTCAGTTCTGCCGGGCGGCGACCTGGCGTTCCGTCCACACATTTACGAAATTTTATAAGGTGGACGTCAGTGCTTCCGCTGATGCGGCCTTAGGACGTAGGGTCCTGCAGGCGGCTGTAGTTTAAAGTTCTTGTGAACTTGTATTTAGCGCTAGTTGCGCATTTATTTAAGTTGTTGGGAATCTGCCTCTGTTGGTTTTTTGCCCACCCTTAATTTCTGGACTGCTTTAGGACGTCCCACTAGTAATGACTGTGTCTCCCTTCCTTCCATCTGCTGCTGAAAGACGGATTTTGGTAAGACCTTACCTGTAAAATCCTTTTCAGCGAAGGAAGGAAGGGAGACACAGATCCCTCCCATGGCAGAAGTGTGTTGTTGTGTTTTCAGATGCGGCGTGACCCTTCTCTGATAGCGATTATCTGGGCTGAGGTCGGCGCGCTAAGGCTCTTTTCCAGCATTGCCAGCTCATCGCAGTGGTCAAGTTCAGTGAGTAGTACCTGGGACTGTGTGGTTTTTTCTGTTTATGCATAACCTATCTTCTTGTTTTTTTCTCTGAAGTTCTTCAGAAGGGGTTATGTTGCTCCGCTGGTGATTTTTGCTCTTCCTTAGCTTGTGTACGGACTGGAGAGCTGGAGTAGGAGGAGCCCAAGCTGGAGGGGCCGGTCAACACTCTTTTTTAATCTGAGGTGTTCTATCCTGTGTGGGCTCCGCCTACCCACTAGTAATGACTGTGTCTCCCTTCCTTCCTTCGCTGAAAAGGATTTTACAGGTAAGGTCTTACCAAAATCCGTCTTTTGTGCTTCCGGAAGGACACAGGCAGGGTTTTCCTGCTTCCAAGGCCACGTTAGCCAGATGGATCCGTTTGGCGATGCAAGAGGCGTACCGTGTCAAAGGTCAGCCTATCCCGGCTGGGATTAAGGCACACTCCACTCGGTCTGTGGGGGCCTCCTGGGCCATTCGGCACCAGGCTTCGGCACAACAAGTGTGCAAGGCTGCGACTTGGTCATTCATACTTTATTCATACATAATCATACTTTTGTCAAGCATTACAAAATCCATGCTCAAGTTTCTTCAGATGCGGCACTTGGCAGACAAATTTTGCAATCAACTGTTGCACATCTGTAAGTCTTCTGTTGACTGTTTAAGCGTTTTATGCATTTGGCTCACGAGGCTTCATCTGTTGTCATGGCTTCCCACCCAGGGACTGCTTTTGGACGTCCCATGTACTTGTGTCCCCCAATGAGGGGATGGAGAAATAGGGATTTTTGTGTGTACTCACCGTAAAATCATTTTCTCCGAGCCAATCATTGGGGGACACAGCTCCCACCCTTGTTTACTCAGTAGCCTCGTTGTTTCTTTGGTTTTGACATATTGCATTCTGTTATGAGCTCCTACTGCTTTGGCACCGAACTGGTTCAGGATTGAGCCAACAGAGGGTGTATACTGCAGGAGGAGGAGTTAACTTTTTCTGTGTATTGCTGAGTGTCCTCCTAGTGGTAGCAGCATAACACCCATGGTCTTGTGTCCCCCAATGATTGGCTCGGAGAAAAGGATTTTATGGTGAGTACACACAAGTCCCTATTTTCTGCAATGAACCCAATATTTACTCCATATAGATATCCCGGCACTCATTTATCTATTCTTTGTTTATATATGTGCCGTAATGATGTCATGCAACAGATCACCCATTGATATCGCAGTAGAAAGAGAACATACATGCAAAATGTACACCTTCACAGGACTATAGCACACAACAGGGACGCAACAAGAAATATCAGCTAGTGCTTCATAAAGTGTTTTTCCTAGCATCATGACAGCACCAACGAGAGAGGGGATCCGCCCCACAAGGACAGGGAACCTTTAAGATAAAAAGGGTGGCTCCTCTCTCCATATTAGTGGTTTCCTGTCCTTGTACGGCGGAGCCTTTACCTTATGGCAGCGGTAAGCGCTGCTGAAGAAAGAAGATGGTGCAGGATCCCCGGCCCTGGCCTGTCGGCGGTGGCAGGGCACCGACTCTGCTTCGGCTGGTGCCCCTGGAAGCGCTGTGGGGGGCCCAATGGGGTCTCGCCTGCGAGCGGGAAGGAGTTTGCGGCGCCAGCACCGCATGCTGGCCGGCAGCCCTGCGTTCTGGCACATGGCCAGAGCTCGGCTGGAAACAGGAAGTCGCGCTCTGATGACGTGGCCGGGACCTTTGTACCCGGGGGAAGCCGGGGGTGGTACCGGAAGCTGCAGGAGCTCGTTTGCAAGATGCACAGCAGCCCTCTCCACAGCAGCAGAGCCTGCAGCAGCAACATGGAGGATCAGCGAAGGAGCAGCCACAGCGTCCCCGGCACCAGGATGGAAGTTCTGAAAGATCCAGTGGGGCACGCAGGTCCAAGGATTCCAGGCGGCATAGCTACTCCAGGATGAAAAGTTCCACGGTCCCTAAAGGAGACCCTTTGGACGACGTCCGGCCTTCGGTTCCGGTACCCTTTGATTGTTGGGAGTGGTGAGTGAGCTACGAGAATGTCATTTGTTAATGCAGGCCTCTCTTTTTCTCTTTCTCCCCCTCCCTTATTTCTATATGACTTTATGATAGGATCCCCCTAGAACAGTGGTCCCCAACCTTTTTTGCACCAGAGACCGTCTTCAAGCAAGACCATTCTTCCATGGCCCGGCAGGGCGGGGATGGAGGTGTGGCAGGGGCGGGGCTTTGGTCATATGGGGGCGGGGCTATGGACGGTGTTTAATAGTGCATGCTTATCATTTAATTATAACATTTATAATGTGAATGTGAATCAACTCGCTATAGGTTTAGAATAAGTGGGAGCACTAGGCTTGTTTCCCTGTATCAGTGGGAGCACTGGGCTTGTTTTCCTGCAACAAGCCCTTCCTGTCAAGCTCTGTGTGGCTTCCCTGTTGTATGCATGGCTCCCCGTCCCATCCTGTATGCATGGCTCCTCTCCCACCCTCCCATCCTTTGTATACATGACTCTGCTCCCACCTTGTATGCATGGCTCCGCTCCCACCCTTGTATGCATGGCTCTGCTCCCACCCTTGTATGCATGGCTCTGCTCCCACCCTTGTATGCATGGCTCCGTTCCCACCCTTGTATGCATGGTTCCGCTCCCACCCTCCCATCCTTGTATACATGGCTCTGCTCCCACCCTCCCATCCTTGAATACATGGCTCCCCTGTCCCATCCTGTATACGTGGCTCCGCTCCCACCCTACCATCCTGTATACATGGCTCCACTCCCACCCTCCCATCCTTGTATACATGGCTCTGCTCCCACCCTCCCATCCTTGTATACATGGCTCTGCTCCCACCCTCCCATCCTTGTATACATGGCTCTGCTCCCACCCTCCCATCCTTGAATACATGGCTCCCTGTCCCATCCTGTATACGTGGCTCCGCTCCCACCCTACCATCCTGTATACATGGCTCCACTCCCACCCTCCCATCCTTGTATACATGGCTCTGTTCCCACCCTCCCATCCTTGTATACATGGCTCTGCTCCCACCCTCCCATCCTTGTATACATGGCTCTGCTCCCACCCTCCCATCCTTGTATACATGGCTCTGCTCCCACCCTCCCATCCTTGTATACATGGCTCTGCTCCCACCCTCCCATCCTTGTATACATGGCTCTGCTCCCACCCTCCCATCCTTGTATACATGGCTCTGCTCCACCCTCCCATCCTTGTATACATGGCTCTGCTCCACCCTCCCATCCTTGTATACATGGCTCTGCTCCCACCTCCATCGTTGTATGCATGGCTCCCTGTCCATCCTGTATACATGGCTCCGCTCCCACCCTCCCATCCTTGTATACATGGCTCTGCTCCCACCCTCCCATCCTTGTATACATGGCTCTGCTCCCACCCTCCCATCCTTGTATACATGGCTCTGCTCCCACCCTCCCATCCTTGTATACATGGCTCGCTCCCACCCTCCCATCCTTGTATACATGGCTCTGCTCCCACCCTCCCATCCTTGTATACATGGCTCTGCTCCCACCCTCCCATCCTTGTATACATGGCTCTGCTCCCACCCTCCCAATCCTTGTATACATGGCTCTGCTCCCACCCTCCCATCCTTGTATACATGGCTCTGCTCCCACCCTCCATCCTTGTATACATGGCTCTGCTCCCACCCTCCCATCCTTGTATACATGGCTCTGCTCCCACCCTCCCATCCTTGTATACATGGCTCTGCTCCACCCTCCCATCCTTGTATGCATGGCTCCCTGTCCATCCTGTATACATGGCTCCGCTCCCACTCTCCCATCCTTGTATACATGGCTCTGCTCCCACCCTCCCATCCTTGTATACATGGCTCTGCTCCCACCCTCCCATCCTTGTATACATGGCTCCGCTCCCACCCTCCCATCCTTGTATACATGGCTCTGCTCCCACCCTCCCATCCTTGTATACATGGCTCTGCTCCCACCCTCCCATCCTTGTATGCATGGCTCCCTTGTCCCATCCTGTATACATGGCTCCGCTCCCCCCTCCCATCCTTGTATGCATGGCTCCGCTCCCACCCTTGTATGCATGGCTCTGCTCCCTCCCTCCCCTCCTTGTATACATGGCTCCGCTCCCACCATTGTATACATGGCTCTGTTCCCACCCTTGTATGCATGGCTGGGCTCCTCCGTCCTCCCCCATCATACTTACCCTGACACCGTCGCTGAACGTCCCTGCATCTCTATCCAGCAGCTTCTTCCTGTGCGGTGCGGTCACGTGGTACCACTCATTAAGGTCATGAATATGGACTCCACACCTATGGGAGTGGAGTCGCGTCCATATTCATGACCTTAATGAGTGGTACTACGTGACCGCTCAGCACAGGATGAAGCTGACGCGCCGGGACAGGGATGCAGGGACGGAAGGTGAGTATCGATGACTTCTGGAAGCCGGCGGCTGCAGCTGTCACTACAGTGCTACAGCCTCCTGCTCCCCGTGTGTCCAGCATTCTGTGCCGTGTCTCCGCGGACCGGCAACAGAACTGCAACGGCCCGGTCCTGGGCCGTGGACCGGTGGTTGGGGACCTCTGCCCTAGAAAATGTACGGGGGAAGTCAAAGCATAGGGTGTGTGCTTTATGTGGGCAGGATCTGGATAGTGCATGGCCCAAAAAGTTATGCCAGCCGTGCATTAATGACACAGTGGCTAATGAAACACCTGAATTTTCCAGTACCCGGAGAACTCTCATCAGAGCTGAGGCAGAAAATTCGCTAAGCTCCTGGTTCCATTCAGGGGAAATATCAAAGGGGAATAGAGCCGAGAGGTCTCCTTCACCGTTGGTATCTTCGGACGAGGGAGTTCTGCAGGACTCTTCGGGTTCTTCCTCGTCAGAAAATGACTCGGGCTTAGGTTATTGCTTCCCCTGGAGGCTGACACTATGCAAATAAAAAAGTTAGCTCCCCCTCCGCAGTGTACACCCACCGACCGAAACTAGGATATCCAGTTTTAACTTGGTGTCAGTAGGAGGTGGACACGGGTCTTTCATTAGACCCATATCTATTTTGATACATCTTGTATTTATTTTCCTGTAGTCTGGGAATGCAGCATTGGTTACATCTCCTGTCACCATTACCATCAGCCAAGAGGCTCATATCTTGTCTAGCCTGTGTGTGTTGCTCCTACACGTCATATGGTGCTGGCAAGGCGCTTACTTTGTCATATGTGAAGCACATTGATCACGACCCCCCCACCCCCCATCCTCCTCAAGCACTTCCAACCACCGCCACTCAGGCTCATGCTCAGGAGCTGGAATGAGATTGCTCAACAAAACATGCAAAAAGTATCTAATGCATTCCTGTATGAGGCTAAATTACTGGTTGTGTTCCTCAGGTGTCTGTATAGCCAGTCTCTGAATGCTCTAGCTCTAATGCTGGTCTGCTGACAGCCTCTATAAAAAAAAAAAAAAAACAAAAAAAAAAAAAAACATCAAAAAGGGATACTCTATTAAGCGACTCCCAACATTTGTAAGTCGACTTTCATAATACTTGTTTACAAATGCCGACTCTTCAGATGCTCACTGAAGGATCTCGGATAGATCATTCAATGTACAAAGACTTCCACTATTCTTGTCAGCGCAAATTTCCATTACTTGGGCTGATATATTGCAGAGAAAGATGATGATTTGTGCAAACCAAAAAAATCATTTAATCTGGCTCTTGTTAATCGTGCAGTGTAAATGCACCTAAAAAGGAACCTATCTGCTACCCCCACACCCCCTACCTTGCCAAATTGTTCAGCTCGTTGAAAAATAAGACCGTTTTTGTCTAGAAGTACATTGGGAGGGGTGCAATTCATTTCTAGCTTCTCGTCCTCACGCTGTTTTCTGCCTAGCAGCACACTCGACTGGTTGATTGACAGGTCAGTGGCTGTGTACTAGAGTTGGTGTATGCATCTTTTCATCATTATTGTTTTAAATGTATTAATAAAATCATGTTTTTATTACAGTAAGTCTTGCACACTTCATTTTCTACATTTTCTCATTTGTTTTGTGTTAATGAAGACTTAAAATAGTGGGTATTTTGTTTGATATCTCAAGCTTGTGTTAAACCGGCCACAAAGAGCCTGCTTCTCTTTGCACTGCCGAGGTCATAGCATAGTACTGCATTGTGGAAGGACAAAAGGGCACATGCGCACTGCAGTACTTTCCCTCTGCCATCGGCAGAGAGAAGTGCGCCTGCGCAGGAGTGCAATGGGGTATACTGTATGTATGGATGACGGACGTGTCACACGAAGCAAGAAGGATGTCATTGCAAGAAGAAAGGGGGTATCAGACCAAGACCAGTGACGCCCATCCAAGCGGACCACCCTATAAGCAAGTATATTATAAGTTGTATTTTTTTTTTTGCCTTGCAGGGCGAATTGGAGTGCAGTATTATAGAATGCTGTCACATGGGGCTGAAAGGTGGTGGCTGTAGGTTATATCCCAAAAAAAATGCTGACAGGTTCCCTTTAAAGCTATTACTCCATATTCTTATTGATGCAAAAAAAAAAAAACATCTGAGCTTTCCGGAGTTCGGTGCTGCATCTCTCCATTTCGGTTTTTGTTACTAGGGCCACAGTTGTGTAACAGCAACAGTGCTACAGTCAGTAACTGAGCGCAGTGTCCTCACTGGTGTAGACTGTATGATCCACTGCGCTAAGTGCCTCCAGTGGTGGCGACATGATGTCACTGCTTAGCCTAGTGAGTAATATTTTAATATTATAAACAGGACTAACCCTTTATTAAAATTTAAAAAATCTATGTGATTAGAAATGGCATTTGACTAAATCTACACTTATGTGCATGTGAGTGTCAGCTGGATCTGATGAAATGGGATGCAGTATGTTTGGGTAATACACTTTCTGGTGTTCATATAATAACTTCTTATATATTGGCAGACGTGAAAATAGCAACATGACCACTGCTGATGATCTTCTGGAAGCTGTAAAGGCTGTTAGTCAGGAACAACTATCTGCTCCATCTTCTTTAAATGCTTTAGAGGAGACCTGGAAAGAGTATATCTTGGCCCAGAAAATGATTCAAGAATGTTCAGATGTGGTAAGGATAAAATAATTTTCAATGCATCAATTTCTCATTTATTTATTGTTTTCACACGCTCATCTGAAAATGACCTTTGGTTTAATTCAGCTACATATATTAAATGCTTTTTCTTTTAGTTTTTCACAATGTTTTTTAGGTTTCCATATCACTATTTAAAGGGAACCTGTCAGCAGTATTGTGCATAGTAACCTACATATAGTGTAACTTGGCGCCATTATACTGATTAAAATGATACCTTGAAATCCATCTTGTGGTTGTTGTTTAATCCTTATTTTCCGTTTTCAGTTAATGATTTGCTCGTGCTTCGGGGGGTGTCTTCAAGTGGTGCTTTGATTAGGTATTCATAATGCAGACTGCTGGCAGGTCACTGATCCCTCAGTGACCTGCCACCTAGTTTGCATAATGAATATATGTACATACTTAAAAAAAACAAAAACAAAACAACCGTTCTGCAGGCCTCCCTAGGGCACGAGCATATCATTAACTGAAAACTGAAAATAAAGATTAAACAACCACCACAAGACAGACTTCATCAACCAAGGTATCATTTTAATCAGTATAATGGCGCCGACCAGGCACTGTCTGTAGTTTACTGATCAAAATCCTGCTGACACGTTCACTTTAATCACATAAATCTAATTCAAAGAGAAGGGTTTGGTGCCTGTGAAGATGGATTCAGGATGCCTAAGAAAGTCCAGCAAGTGCTAGGACAGTCTCCTAAAGAAGATTCAACTACAGGATCAGTTCAATATCCTTGCAGAGTTTGCTCAGGAATGGCAGTAGGCAAGTGTCAGTTCATCTGCACGCACAGTAGGCAAAGTGTTTCAGAGGCTGGCCTGTTGTCAAGAATAACAGCGAAATGGCCACCTTTCTCCAAGGAAAACATCAAAGACTGACATTCTGTAGGAAGTAAAGGGATGGAACTGCAGAAGACTAAGGTAAAGTTATTTTTCCCCTCTCCCATGACAGCACCACCTGAGAGAGAGGGTCTCCGCCCACCAGGACAGGAAACCTACTGAATAAAAGGGCGGTACCTCTCCTTCGCATCAGTTAGGTTTCCTGTCCTTGGGGAAGCCTACAGCAAGGTGCGGTACACTTACCGGGATGGTGTCCAGGAGCGGGATGCCGTCCGAGGTGGTGAGGCGGCCAACGGGCCGATGCAGCTGCGGCAGGAGACCTCTTTGTAAAATGTCCCTGCCAGCAGTAATCCCGGGGCTGCGCACACGGGAGGGATGAAAGAACCCCAGAGGTTTTTGCCAGACAGGAGCCGGGACCGAGAAGATGGGGCCCCCCCGATGATGTGCGCCGGGTCACGCTCCGGGGCTGCGCACAGGCACCGGAAGTGCGCCGGTGAAGGGGGAGGAAAAACTCACCGGGTCTGCGCACCAGGAGCTGAGCGCGCCGGTAAGCGAAGCCTGGGGCGGCGCATGTGCGGTCGCCCGAACTTCCGGCGCGTCCGACATTGCGCGCAAGGCGCGTCACTTCCGGAACGCGCAGGACGCCAAACAGGAGGGGCGGTCCTGTGACGTAGGAGAGACGTGCGCAGGGCTTGGGATTCCTGGTGCGTCGTAAAAAAAAAAAAAAGTCACTATGGAGACGGAGGAGGAGTCGGCCAGTATTTTAAGGGCCTGACTCCACAAGATGGTGGCAATCGCTGTGAAGCTTCAGTCATGGAGTCGCAACAGCAGCAGCCTCCACAGCAGCAGCGCCAGTCGTCACAGCAGAGTCAGCAGGCTATGTTGCAAGGCCATAAGCGCAGGTCTGACCAGTCAACTGATGGAGGGAGCCAAAAGTCTAAGCCAAGTCAAAAATCCTCCTCCAGGGAGAAGCGTTCTTCAGAACCTTCTCTAACTACGTCTCCGGTACCGTAGATTGGTCCACGGGTGGTGAGTGATCTACGTGAATGTGACTAATATTAAAAAAGACCCCTTCTGTCTTTCTTTCTGTTACCTTCATAGGAAAGGCCCCGAAAGCACACCTCCAAACAAAAGAATAGGGAGTGTGCCATATGTAAACAGGCTTTACCAGAGGCTAGTAGCAAGTCACTTTGCAGTCAGTGCATTCAACGGACCATAGCAGAGGAAACACCGGGATTTGCTATGGATCTCAGGACCATGATTAGGTCTGAGGTTCAGGAGTCCTTAAAGGGTCTAATAGTCGACAAACCACCTATCAGACAGGAGTCTGTATGCTCGGAACCGGAAGAATCGGTTCAGCAAGCAGATAGTGAACCTGAATCTGAACTATCTTATTCCTCCTCTGATAAAGAGATGGAAGGAAAGCCCTGTTTTGCCACAGAAGAAACGGACAAGTTAGTCAAATCCATTAAGGCTGTCATGGGTATATCAGACCCCAAACAGGCTAGATCCCTCCAGGATATTATGTTCTCAGGCCTGAGTCAGAGAAAGAGGCTTTGTTTCCCAGTTAATGAAAACATTCAATTTCTCATTGATAAAGAATGGAAGAAGCCGGAGAGGAAGGGGCCGCTACCATCTTCCTCAAAGAGAAGATACCCCTTTGAGGAAGAGAACACAATATGGGACAAGGCCCCAAAAATTGATGTGGCAGTAGCCAAAGAGGTTAAAAATTCCACACTGCCATTTGAGGATTTAGGTACCCTCAAGGATCCGCTAGACAGGAAGGCCGAAACAAGCAGGCATGGGAGTCCTCCGCGGGATCATTAAAACCAGCCATTGCAGCCACATGTACTGCAAGATCATTGATGGTATGGTTAGAACAGCTTGGTGATCATCTTAGGGATAAGACTCCCAGAGAAGAGATTTTGGCGGAGTTACCGTTATTACAGGGAGCAGCTTCTTACTTATCAGATGCGTCAGCAGACTCAGTAAGGCTTGCAGCTAGATCGGCAAATCTGGCTAATGCAGCACGTAGAGCCCTGTGGCTTAAGAGCTGGCCAGGAGATGCTCAGTCCAAAGCCAAGCTGTGTTCCATTCCATGTGATGGAAAATTTCTCTTTGGGAAGACCTTGGATGACATTTTAGATAAAGCGGCAGACAAGAAGAAGGGATTTCCGACAGTGTCAAAGCCGCAGTTCAAAAGTTCCTTTCGGAGAAGACGTTATAACAGGAGCGGACCATCCAAGGATACTCAGAATTGGAAACCAAGAAGGCCCTTCAATAGAGGCTTCATGTACGGAGAATCATCTTCAAAGAACAGGAAAAAAACGCGAAATGATGGGCCGCCCCAGGTGGGAGGAAGGCTATCCTGCTTCCTAACCGCCTGGGAGAGGAGATCAGCCAACAGCTGATTCCTAGGCATTATAAAATCAGGACTCAAATTGGAATTTGTTTCAGTACCCAGGCACAGATTCAAGATCTCGTCCCCGAGGTCCGAGAAAGAACAGCAAGCTCTGGAAACCGAAGTACTATCATTAATCAAAAAGAGGGTACTGATAGACGTACCGATTCAGCAGGAGGGGAAAGGATTTTACTCTCCCTGTTTCTGATCAAAAAACCAGACCAAACCTACAGGACAATAGTCAACTTGAGAGGCCTCAACAAGTTCTTGACCTACAGGCCATTCAAGATGCAGTCAGTGAAGACGGCGATCAAAGCATTGTTTCCAGGTTGTTTTATCAACGTCTTAGACCTCAAAGACGCCTGTTATCATGTGCCTATCTATCAGGAACACCAGCAATATTTAAGAGTGGCGGTATGTCTAGAGGATCAGATAAAACATTTCCAGTACAGGGTACTCCCATTCGGCCTATCCATGGCCCGAGGATATTTACCAAGATTATTCTCGAAGTGACAGCATGCCTGCGGGAAAAAGATATCCTAATTATACCCTACTTGGACGACTTTTTAATGAAAGGAGCATCAGTTCCAGATTTCTGCCTTACACATAAGGGGGAAGGACAACGAGGAGGCAGATTTCCTCAGCAGAACGATTCTAAAACAAGGAGAAAGGGAACTGAATCAATCAGTGTTCCAGCAGATTGTGAGCTTCTGGGGACAGCCAGAGATAGACCTTTTTGCGACCAAGAAAAGCAAGAAAACCAACAAGTTCTGTTCCCTAGACCCAAAGGGAGGACCTTATGCTGTAGATGCGTTGCAGATCCCTTGGCACTTTTGCCTAGCATACGCTTTCCCCCCGATGATGCTGATTCCGACAGTACTCAGGAAGATTCGGGAGGAGAAGGCGAGAGTCATACTTATAGCTCCCTTCTGGCCGAAGGTCTACCCCTACTACTTTTTATAAACATTACCGACTTGATCTGTCCTCTTCTGCTAGCCTGTCTTTCGGTAGGAATGTGCTGGAAGCGGCTATCCCTCCCTAGGGTGCTTCAGTCTATATAAATCTCTCAGGTGGTGCTGTCATGAGGGGAAAAATCTAAGTTACTTACCGTTAAGGGATTTTACAGAGCCCATGACAGCACCCTTGAATTCCCTCCCTCGCTTCTATCACTTATGGTGTGCACTAATTAGGGGTGTTAAATAAAATGTATTTGGTGGAGGTTATGCTAACTAATTTGTCTGGAGGTCCTCTCGTGCTCTGGAACCGAACTAATGCGAAGGAGAGGTACCGCCCTTTTATTCAGTAGGTTTCCTGTCCTGGTGGTGCTGTCATGGGCTCTGTAAAATCCCGCTAACTGTAAGTAACTAAGATTTTTTGACGCTTCATTGGGGGACATAGGAAACCATGGGTGTATGCTGCTGCCACTATACAAAAAAAGTTTGTTCCTCCCCAGCCGTATATACCCACTGACTGGCACAAAGCTAATCAGTTTTAGCTTAATGTCAGGAGGTGGACACAGGGCTGCAATTATTGATTTCTATTTTTCAGATTCAGCTTGTGATTCTGGGCGACAGAGTGGTTCACTCCGTTTTCACCCCTAGAGACCAGGAGTACCGTGTGGAACTGTTCACTACTGTACCCTCTCATGTCTACGTCTACCAGGCAGGACCCTATCCCCGCTAACATATCAAGAGTGTTTGAGGCATGCGGACTGGTCCTCGCCACTACACTGCAGCCCACTCGCCTTCCAGAATCCGTTGTCCAGGGTGGAAAGATGGATTTATTACCTGCCAGCTGCCCGAAGATATGCGCCCAGGTCCTTGAAGCCAGCCGTCTGAAGGTCAGCATCCACGCCCTTGTTTGATGTCCGTCTTCCATCATCAGTCTGTGAAGAATGATTTGGGATCTTCAAGATGGGTGTCTACAGCAGTGAGGGGGCTCCTTTAAAATAAATTAATAAAAAAAAATTCAATTGTTAATTCATCATATGTAATAATGATAATCTTTACAGAGTTCAATGTTTTATTTTCCAGTAAAAAAAGAAAACCCCCTTTTTTTTTATGCCCTGCAGTGACTCCCGCACTCCTCCTCATTCCCCTGCAGCCTCAAAGTATAAAAGTCCCCCTGCCAGCCAGCAAATCGCTTATAAAAGACTCTCCTGGCTGGATATACCCACCACCTCTGACCAATCAGCTCTTTTCTCCACATCGATGAGAACTCTGCTCACCTTCTCCTGACATCGCTCTCTTGCCGGCTTCAGCAAGGGTGAACTCTGCGTGCATTTTTACACACCGCCTACCTTGCTCGGTGCCATCTTCCACACAGGACTCCAATCGCCACAGTAGCCCCACACTCCTTGCAGTGCCGCCTCAGCATTGTGTCTCCTCATCCTCGCAGACTCTGTGCCCCAGGACACAGGACCTAAGGTCCCAGTAAGCTCTGCCACTGGGGGCAGCTCTCTTCCCCAGCACAAGTACATCTTGGTACATTCTCTGTCATCTCTCTCACTCTGTGTCTCACTCCCTTCCAACTCCTATTGTCCTTCACTTTGTATGTTCTTCCTGTAATAAAAGTTTTCACTCTGGTCAGACCTCGTCCATCTGCACAGACTGTAATCCATCTAATATCTGGACTGCTCAGGAATCATCCCTCTGAATCAACATTCTCGAACTTTGCAATCTTTCTTACCCTGCTCCACTGGCAGTGCTTCCTCTGCATTTGCCTGATTTGAGCCCATTCCAACAACGCCACTACAGTGGCGTACATCAACCACCAAGCGGGGAACTCTGAGTCAAGCGGTGATGTCAGAGGTTACTCGGATCCTGTCGTGTGCCGAACAGAATGTTCCAACAAGCTCAGCCATACACATCCCAGGGGTGCACGACTGGGCCGCAGACTCTCAGCCTAGTTCCTTGGTTTGTATCCAGATCCCATGACCCAATAGCAATCGGGTCAGATGCACTAAGGATTCCCTGAGTACAGTTCTCACTCCAGTATCGCTGATCCCCATGGTAGTCGAACAGATCAAAGCATGGCCGTTGAGGCCGTGGTTCTGAAGTCCGCCTTTTTTTTTATTTATTTTTTTTTTTTTAGGGTCAAGTGTCCCTTACTTGACACTTAGGGAACTAAGGGACAGACCTGGTTCCAGAACTCACTGTAAGGACAAAATGGAAGGTAAGTGAAAATCCACTGGGGCAAACCGATTCGTTGTGCATTAGCGGAAGAAGGCTTTCCAGACACAGTGATAGATACGAGAAAAGGAGAGTTTTCTTGCTTTTATCATGGTCTGAATAACCTGATCAGAAAAAACGACGGGCTTCAGAACCACGGCCTCTATCCTTTTTCAGTGGAATCTTTCCTCTCTCCGGCAGGTCAAGACCTTCATCCAAGGGGTCGCCCAATCCATTATCCTATCCCTATCGGCCTCCAGTAGAACCCTGGGATCTCATCCTAGTTCTCTATGTTCTCCAGGAGTCTCCAGACCAACCGTTGCGTGAGGTCTCTCCCACATTTCTTTCTTGGAAGGTTGCCTTCCTGGTTGCCATTACGTCAATTAGGCGAATTTCCAAGCCTGCAGCTCTCTTGTCGTTCTCATTACCTCGTTTTCCTCCACAACAGGGTGGTTCTACGTCCAGTTCCATCCTTTCTTACTAATGTGGTTTCCGCTTTTCATCTTAATGAGGACATTGTGCTTCCTTCCTTTTGTCCATCCGTCTCTCATCCTCAGTGACGTTCACTAAACAAACTGGATCTGGTAAGAGCTCTTTTGCTTTACCGTGCTTCCAGGTCTGCCATCGCCTGTTGAGTCTGTTCCGCCATTCTGGAAGCTTACAGACTATGGAGAGAGAGCATGTCCACTCAGGGTCACAGCACACTCCATTCGCGCAGTGGATGCTTTTTGGGCTGTCCACCCCAGGCGTCGGCCTCGCAGCTTTGCAAAGCTGCTACATGGTCATCTGTTTATACCTTCACCAAGTTCTACAGGGTTCACACCTTCGCATCTTAAGATGCAGATCTTGATAGGAAGGTCTGACTTGAGGGTATCTATTCCCACCCTTGGGGACTGCTTTTAGATGGCCCATGGTTTCCTGTGTCCCCCCAATGAAGCGACAGAGAAATGTAGATTTTCGGTTCTTGCCATAAAATCTTTCTCTGAGCCTTCATTAGGGGACAAAGCACCCAGCTTTGTTTACTGTTAATGTTATTATTTGTTATATCCTTGTAGCTTCTCCTCCTCCTTTTTCACTAACTGATGATAAGCTTTGTGCCAGTCGGTGTGTACCGTATATACTCCTGGGGAGGAGCTAACTTTTTTGCATAGTGTCAACCTCCTAGTGGCAGCAGCGTACATCCATGCCTTCCTGTGTCCCCCAAAGAAGGCTCAGAGATTTTATGGTAAGAACCCAAAATCCACATTTCTTTGATGAAGCCACCTTCAGACTCTTTGGAACATCTGGAAGACTAAATGCCTGGAGAAAAAAAGGTGAAAAGATGAGCACTACCTTAAGTCCTGTAAAGCATACTGAAGCCATTCATGTGTGGGGACTTTTCATACAAGGGAGTGGGCTCGCTCACAATTTTGCCGAAACACATCAATGAATAAAGAATGGGATCTAACAAGAGAATCTTCTCCCAACCATCCTGGAGCAATTTGGTGATGAACAATGCTTTTTCCAGCATGACGGAGACCATGTCACAAGGCAAAAGTATGACTAAGGGCCCCGTCTCACATAGCTACACACCTTGCGATCCTGACAACGATATGCACTTGTCAGGATCGCTGGTGTGTCGCTACATGATTGCTGGTGAGCTGCCAAACAGGCAGCGATCAGGACAGTGATACTGCTGGTAACGTCGCTTAGTTACCCGCAGTGTGCGTTGGATACCAGCTCGCTGGTAACCAAGGTATACATCGTGTTTCCAGGCGCTGCGCCTGGAAACCGCTGTGTACCTTGGTTACCAGCTCCCCTGCAGCAGCGCGCTGGTATCCAACTTACATATCGGGATTCCAGGCGGCGCCTGGAAACCCGATATGTACCTTGGTTACCAGCTGATCGCTGGTCTCCTGCCTGCCACTCACAGCGATGCATGCTGGCCAGCGGGAGACCAACGATCAAAAAAATGTCCTTCACCTTTGGATAACGATCAGCGATACCCGGCAAGGGGGCCGGTCGCTGATCGGTGTCACACACAGCGATATCGCTGGGGAGATCGCTATTGCACATTGCAATTTTGGGTCCATGGCCAGGAAACTCCCCAGATCTCAATCCTATTGAGAACAAGTGTTCAATTCTTAAGACGCGGGTGGACAAACAAAAAACTAGAAGTTGTGATAAATTAAAAGCACTGATTAGGCAAGAATGGGATGCTATCAGTCAGGATTTGACCCAGAAGCTGATATGCAGCTGGCAGGGTGAATTGTAGAAGGATTGAAAAATTAGGGTCCGCACTGAAAGTATTGAATCTTTGTATGAAGTCGATGTATTTGTCAAAGAAAGTTTAAAAACTTGTGAACTACTTATAATTATACTTCACTGACCATAGAAATATCTGATCAAAAGATCTAAAAACATTGAAGTGGCAAAATATTGTGAAAACCCAAATTTGCTCCAGTCTCAACTTTATGGCACAGCTGTATATTAAATTTATTCAATATGAATAGCAAAGAAAGAAGGAAAGAATTATCCTGTTATATGGGTTTAATGTAAGTGATAAGCGCCCATGTCTGACACGTTTTTTGTTTTTTTTGTATATTGTATTTTTTTCCATTTTAAAGCCAACATAAATCTCACCACACATAGATCATAGAATCATAGAATGGTAGAGTTGGAAGGGACCTCCTGGGTCATCTGGTCCAACCCCCTGCTCAAAGCAGGATTCTCTAAATCATCCCAGACAGATGTCTATCCAGCCTCTGTTTGAAGACTTCCATTGAAGGAGAACTCACCACCTCTTGTGGCAGCCTGTTCCACTCATTGATCACCCTAACTGTCAAAAAGTTTTTTCTAATATCTAATCTGTGTCTCCTCCCATTCAGTTTCATCCCATTGCTTCTAGTCTTTCCTTGCGCAAATGAGAATAAAGATGATCCTTCTACAATGTGACAGCCCTTGAGATATTTGTAGACAGCTATTAAGTCTCCTCTCGTCTTCTTTTTTGCAAGCTAAACATTCCCAAATCCTGCAACCGTTCCTCATAGGACATGGTTTGCAGACCGGTCACCATTCTGGTGGCTCTTCTCTGAACTTGCTCCAGTTTGTTGATGTTTTTTTTAAAATGTGGTGCCCAAAACTGGACACAGTATTCCAGATGAGGTCTGACCAAAGAGGAGTAGAGGGCAATAATGACCTCACGTGATCTAGACTGTATGCTTCTGTTGATACATCCTAGAATTGCATTTGCCTTTTTTGCTGCTGCATCACACTGTTGACTCATGTTAAGTCTGTGATCAATTAGTATACCCAAGTCTTTTTCACATGTGCTGTTACTTAGCCCTATTCCTCCCATTTTGTATATGCTTTTTTCATTTTTATTGCCCAGATGTAGTACTTTGCATTTTTCCCTGTTAAAATCCATTCTGTTAGTTGCTGCCCACTGCTCCAGTTTATGTATATCTTTTTGAATCCTCTCTCTCTTCTTCTTAGTATTAGCTACCCCTCCTAGCTTTGTGTCATCAGCAAATTTGATCAGTTTACCCTCAATTCCTTCATCTAAATCATTGATAAAGATGTTGAACAATACAGGGCCCAAAACAGAGCCTTGTGGTACCCCACTTGAGACATTCTTCCAACTGGATGTGCAGCCATTTACAACCACTCTTTGGGTCCGATCACTAAGCCAGTTATGAATCCACCTAACAGTTGCCTTGTCCATTCCATACTTAGTCATTTTTTCAATAAGGATTGTGTGAGATACTTTGTCAAATGCTTTGCTGAAGTCAAGATATACTATATCTACAGCATTTCCCTGATCCACCCAGTCAGTGATTCTGTCATAGAAGGAAATTAAGTTAGTCTGACATGACTTATTAGTTACAAACCCATGCTGACTCTGTTTAATCACTTCATTCTTATCCAGGTACTTGCATACATGTTCTTTAATAATTTGTTCAAAGATCTTTCCTGGTATAGAAGTCAGACTCACCGGCCTGTAGTTCCCTGGGTCCACCTTCTTCCCCTTTTTGAAGATAGGAACAACATTTGCTCTTCTCCAGTCTTCTGGGACTTCTCCTGTTCTCCAAGAATTTTCAAAGATTATGGACAGTGGTTCAAGAATTTCTTCTGCTATCTCCTTCAGTACCCTGGGGTGTAATTCATCTGGACCTGGAGACTTGAATTCATTTAGGTTAGCTAAGTGTTTCCTCACTGTCTTTCTGTTTATAGATATCCTGGATTCTTCTATTCCTTTAATAGGACAGTGAAGATCAGTTGATGTTACATTTCCTTTCTGAGAGAAAACAGATGCAAAATAGGAATTTAAAAGTTCAGCCTTCTCAACATCCTGACTTACCATTTCATCATTTTCATCCTGTAAAAATCCTATAGCATCTTTGACTTTTCTTTTACTTTTGACGTATCCCCAAAATCCTTTTTTGTTGCTTTTGACGTCACTTGCAAGCCTTAATTCATTGTCAGCTTTAGATAATCTGATCTGTGCCCTGCAGGTTCTGCAGACGGCATTATATTCTTCTTTAGATATGCCTCCCTCTTTCCATTTGATAAACATTTCTTTCTTCCTTTTTAGCATGTGTTTAAGTTCTATGTTCATCCATCCTGGTTTCCTTAAATGCTTCCCATTCTTCCCTCTTTTCGGAATTGTTAACGATTGTGCTTTGAGAATCTCATTTTTCAAGATTTTCCATCCTTCCTGGACATTTTTGTCCTTAAGGATATCCAGCCATTGGATCCCTCCAATTCTCTTTCTGAGTTCCTTAAAATCTGCCTTTCTGAAATCTAACCTTGACGTCTGAGTCTTCACAGGTCTTCCTCCTCTTGTTATCCAAAATTCTAAAATAGCATGGTCACTACCTCCTAGGGTCCCAGCCACTCTTACCTCCTCCACCATTTCCTCCCTGTTTATGAGGATTAGATCCAAGGTAGCAGATCCCCTTGTTTTCTCCATTACCTTTTGGAAGATAAAGTTGTCAGCAAGAGAGGATAAGAATTTCCTGGACCTGTTAGTTTTGCCTGAGAGAGATTCCCAACAAATGTCTGGATAGTTGAAATCTCCCATGACCACTATGTCATATTTTTTGGAGAACTTGGCCATTTGATGCATAAAGAGTTCATCCATATCTTCAGCTTGCACAGGCGGCCTGTAGTAAATGCCTACAATGGTGTCCTTTCCATTGTTCTGTCCTTGTATTCTTACCCAAACAGTTTCCACAGAACTCCCAGTCTCTGAAGCTTCAATCTCTGTGCAGATATACGCTTTTCTAACATACAATGCAACACCTCCTCCTCGTTTATCAAGTCTGTTTCTTGCAAATAAGTTGTAACCTTCTAGCCTTGTATTCCAATCATGTGTATCGTCCCACCAAGTCTCAGTGATTCCAATGACATCATATTTCTTCTCCTGCGTTAGTAGCTCCAGTTCTCCTTGTTTGTTGCCCATGCTTTGTGCATTCGTATAGAAACACTTTAGTTTGTGATTGGTTTCTCTTTCTTCAATATTTTTATTATGTAGATTTTTTTGTCTTTGTTCTTCCCCTTCACTTCTAATAGCAGAGTTCTCAATAGCATTTGTCAGGTGTATGGCTTTTGCTGGCGTTTTGCTTCCCTTCCCACATTGTTCTAGTTTAAAGCTCTCCTGATGAGTGTAGCAAGGCGACTTCCAAATACATGTTTTCCAGTCTTCGTAAGGTGCACCCCATCTCTAGCAAGTAGTCCATCGTACAGGTAATTCACTCCGTGATCCAGAAATCCAAATCCTTGCTGACGGCACCATCGACGTAGCCAGTTGTTCACCTGCAGAATCTTATTCCACCTCCTTGTTCCATGGCCATCCACTGGAAGGATGGAGGAGAAGACCACATGCGCTCCCAGTTCTTTCACTTTCTTACCTAAGTTTTCAAAGTCACTGCAGATGGTTTCCAGGTCACTTCTTGTGGTGTCATTTGTCCCCACATGTATTAGCAGGAATGGGTAGTCATCTTTAGGTCTGAAGAGTCCTGATATCCTGTCAGACACATCTTTAATTTTTGCACCTGGAAGACAGCACATTTCTCTTGAGGTTATATCTGGTCTGCAGATAGCAGCCTCTGTTTCTCTCAACAGGGAATCCCCCATGACAACAACTCTCCGTTTCTTCTTCACAACATTTTTCTTTCTCCATTCAGGAGGACTCTGAGGGCGTACAAGGTTACTCTTTGTGGGCAAAGTCTTATCCTGATGTATTTCTTCATCGTTCTCCTGTGTAAGAGCCTGGTACTGGTTTCTGAGCAGAATTGGTGCTGACTGCCTCCTGATCCTCCTGCTTCTTTGGGTCACATGCTTCCATTCCTCTGTTTCTTCAGTTGCACTTCGAATTTCTTCTCTTTCTGTACCATGAAGAGATAATTCTGCTCTGTCTAAGAACTCTTCACCTTCCTTAATGGTCTTCAATGTAGATAACCTCTCTTCCAGATTTTGCAACTTTTCCTCCAACAGGAACACAAACTTGCATTTGTGGCATGTGAAATTTGGCTTTTCCACTGGTAAGTCTATGAACATGTAGCAAGAAATGCAGCTCACCACATGGCTCCTGGCCTCTTCCATGTTCTTATTGTTCAAGAGATAATCAAGCGGTGAAATATAAGCCAAAACTCGCGCGCCTAGCGGCGCGCGGTTTACTGATGTCCTCCTTTCAGCTGCAACAGCCAAAATCCAGTGTTCCTTGAGCTCGCGGAGACTCTTCACTTATCCCAGAAGGCACTGGGAATATGCAAATTATCTCCTCGGGACTCCTCCCCTGGTTTACTGATGTCCTCCTTTCAGCTGCAACAGCCAAAATCCAGTGTTCCTTGAGCTCGCGGAGACTCTTCACTTATCCCAGAAGGCACTGGGAATATGCAAATTATCTCCTCGGGACTCCTCCCCAATCGAGTAATTAAAATATATTTGATTGGGTATTCCCTATCTTGTACATTTATGGCGTAGCCACAGGGAATGCAATATGTGGGTCACGGACTATCTTGAGAATGGAGTTTCTCGTTGAATTTGTGTACGCATATTGCCCCAATGTACTAGTATTTAGAGCTTCAATACAAATTAATGTAGTGAGGTGTGCCCTCCACTAACCGTGATGAGCAAAAGACCCCATTCTTGAGATGGAAGTGTGTCAAAGATATGGCAATAAACATGTAAGAGTCTCTTGCCCCCCAGTAAAGATCTTTTAAAACTAATCTTGTAGTGTACCACCTCTACCAGGTGTATTAAGCACTGTTCACACAGGCATCTTGACTTCTAGTTGTCAAGGATATAAAAGAACAAATCCATCTTGTAACTGAGGCTAACACATTTCATTGATTTGTCATTCTTCAGTTTCTATTTTTCGTTTACGGTGTTACACAACGCTAGTTTCAATAGTAGTGCTCCAGTTGTACAGGGATATACTGAGTCACTTACATTTTGTCTCTGGGGTTTGATAACTTTTTCCCTGCATGACAGTCTCGTGAAGGGGGAAAAAAAATAAAAAATTCGCTTAGAGAAGCCTAGAACTGGCTTTCTCTGTGTGAGAAGCATAAAGACACACAGCTGTGGTCTCCTCACTTCTGGTATCCGTTGTGTGGAGCAGAGGATTATGTTGTTGCAAAACACCTTTTGCAGCTTTCATCTCGGTTCTCTATCACCTGGGTTCCCCCCAAACTGACTGCTGCTCAATAAAGGCTACACGATATGTTTGTAGGGGCACATTGCCCTGCTCTACACTACACAGTAGATGTAGAGATCACAGAGTAGAACAGAGCTGTGTTACACACAGAGAAGGTCTAGTCTAACGTTATCTTGGGGTGAGTTCTTGTTTTTTTTCTCCTCTGTATCACTCCTCTTGCTTAGGATTGGTCAGCATCATACAGAGGAAAAGTACACTGCAAGAGACAAATCTCTCATAACGCCCCCTAGTTCTTAGCATAAATTAGAATCTAAAGTTTACAAACTTACCACAATGGAGATGAGCAATTAAAAAATAAAATCTACATTTTTTTTTTTCCAGCTCTCCAACCGCTATTCCATGATTTGGCTAGTTTAACATGCTCAAACTGGTAAAAGGTCCTCTTTAAAGTTGTAAATCATGTGGTCATGTGACAGCATGTATGTGATTTGCTTACTTGCAGTCATGTACCGCCTAGATGCCTTTTCTTCCTTCAATTCTCTTTTATTGATAGAAGCCTGGTGAGTCTAGTCGACACATGACCGCAAATATGCAAATCGCATACATTCTGTCATATGCCTGCCCATCCACACGGTGTGCGCATCAAACACTTGACAAGATTTGACAGTCTGCAATCACATAAAGTGACTTTAGACTTTTCTTTGGAAACTGGCCAATCCATTTGCTACAAAAAAAACTTTAGGATGAGCATCCAGGACATGATTTGGCCACATAGGGCATCTCTTAAACAATACATTAATTTATATTTATTTTAAAATATTTTTCATAATCTATTAACTCAGGTTGAGCTCGACTTGATCATTGACAGACGGAACAAAATTAAAGAACAGCTAAATTCTTCTGTAGAAGCCTTTGCTATTGAGGTTAACCAGTTGCCGTTTGAATCGAGGCTCACAAATCTTCAGGTATGAATTTAACAAATTGGGCAGTACCGTATATACTCATGTATAAGCCAACCCATGTATAAGCCGACCCCCCCCTAATTTTGCCACAAAAAACTGGGAAAACTTATTGACTCGTGTATAAGCCTAGGGTGGAAAATGAGGCAGCTACTGGTAAATTACAAAAATAAAAATAGATACCAATAAAAGTAAAATTAATTGAGACATCAGTAGGGTAAAGGTTTTTGAATATCCATATTGAATCAGGAGCCCCATAAAATGTTCCATACAAAATACTCCGCATATGCTGCTCCATAAAGGTTATGCCCCCAGAAGATGATCCATAGAATGGGCCCCATATTGTGCTCCGCAGATTATGCCCCCATATGCTGCACAGATTATGCCCCCATATGCTCCTCAGATTATGCTCCATATGTTCCACAGATTATGCCCCCATATGCTTCACAGATTATGCCCCCATATGCTCCACAGATTATGCCCCATATGCTCCACAGATTATGCCCCATAGTATACGTCCCTTATGCTGCCGCGCTGTTGCTACAAAAAAAATGACATCCTCACCTCTCGTCGCTGGGGGCCAGGTGCCGGTGTCCTGAGCAGGCGGTGACACCGGCGCGCTATGGGGGCCAGGCGCCAGTGTCACCGCTCGCTCAGGACCCCGGCACCTGCAATATTTACCGATCCCCGGTCCACCGCTGCGCGCTGCTCCCTCCTTCTGGATCCTCGGCAGTGAATGATCAGGCAGAGGGCGCGGCGCGCACTAGCAACGTCATCGCGCCCTCTGCCTGATCATATCAGCAAGAGGACGCTAGGATACAGAGGGGAGCAGCAGTGGCACGGGGACAGGTAAATATCGGTATACTCACCCCTCCGCCGGCGCGGTCTCTGCAGCCTCTCTTCTCCTGCTATCTCGGCTTATACACGAGTATATACGGTAATTTAAAAATTGCAGAAATTATAATACTTGGATACATAATACATTTTTATTCTGTTATTTTGTGACTTTGATAGTTAAGTTATATTTTACTTATGTTAATCAATCAACATTCATTACATATTTAAAGGGAATCTGTCACCCCATTTTAGCCATATCAGCTAAAGATATGATTGAATAGTGCGTCCCATAAGCAACCTATCGGTATGTAGCTTATATCCTGACACCCCCGTTTTGATAGCAAAATACCTTTGTAAAGTTCGGATTTTTTTCTGTAATCAGGGCGGTCCGGCAAAATGGGGTGACAGATTCCCTTTAGGGAGGAGAGTTTTGCACCTTCCATATGTCTGAGTTGATACACGTATTCCCCAAGAAAACATTCTAAAACACCATTTCTTCTACCTGTACAGTGTGCCAATCTACTGCTTTTGCTTAAAAAAAAATAAGAAAAAAAAATGTATAAAAACAAAAATTCCGTCTCCCTCTCCGTGCATATTTAATTGCCCAGAGGAGCATTGCACGGCCAATAAGTCTCCTAACACTGGCATTCCAGGACCGGTATTTCACTCTCCTCAAGGAGAAATGTTGCCCTTAGGTCTCAGAATTGAGAATTTTGATAGACTGATCAATTTTGGCAGAGTAAGAAGCAGATTTCTCTGATAAAATCTATTACAAAGTTGCTTATGTAAATGTGTAGTATTGATTCATGAAATAAAGCATTCCCTGTAGACTGTGAGCCCTTGCGGGCAGGGTCTCCTTCTGTACTTGTGTGTGTCTTGTATTGCTCATGTTTATTATACTTGTCTATATTTGCCCCTTTTTGCATGTAAAGCGCCATGGTATAAATGGCGCTATAAAAATGTATAATAATAATAATAACCATCATCATCTTAACTTTTAAGTGTTTTTGCAGTGTTTTTCTCTCATTTTACTGTCCAGTGTGGAGGGGGGGTGTAAAAATTGTAGCAAAAGTACATGTTTTTTTATGCAGCATTATTTCTGCCAAGTGATGCGTTTTTTATGCAGAAATGTCTGCAGTAAATATTGCGCTGGAATTCTTTGCATCCCTGGTCACTGGTGCCAGGCCATATTCTTCTTTCCTCTGTCTCCATACAGGTACTACTGAAGTCTCTTGAAGCTGTGTATGGAGCATCTTGTGACTGTGAAGATTCGGATGCTGCATTCCTGGAGTTTTATAATTGGAAACAGGCAAAATTGGACAAATTTAACACTCTCAGAAGTGACACAGACAGCTCTCTGGGCCTTCTGGCTGCATGGTTGGCTAACATCGAAAAGGTGTGCTTGCCAAAACAATTGACATGAATGATAGTTATTGATAATGGAATTTGCCAATATAGTTATTTCCCCATTGCTGTTGTCCCACTACATTATTCTTACTTTCCTGACTTATCGATCTCTGCTTCTTAATTAGTGATTTGGAGTTTGGGATATCTGGTTGACGTCTTATCAAATAAAATATCTGAATAATTAGTAGATAGGCAGGTTAAAGAAACAAACTGACCTGAGTTTCCCAGTAATCTGCTGTGTAGCACCATTTTATGTAATGGATTATTATCAATAGTAGTGATTCTCGGTCGCTTCATTGGGGGACACAGGAGACCATGGGTGTACATTGCTGCCACCAGGAGGCTGACACTAAGAATTACAACTAAGAAAAAAAGGTTGTTTCCTCCCCAGCAGGCTATACCTGCCTACTGACAACCAAGCTGTTCAGTTTAGCTTAGTGTCACTGGGAGGCAGATGCGTTAAGATGATCGCCTCTGTGATTGTCGTACGCACATTCGCTCCTGATCATTGTGCAGCGATACATGCCCAACAGCTGAATGACAAATAATCATTTGTTCGCTTTATGCAGGCATATAGTTTGTCAGCAGCAGTTTTCCTCATGTAAAGCGAGTACGTGCTGAGAACAGTGATATATAATATGTGAGAGAACGGGGGAATTAATGATCACACCTGTGAAACCCTCACAGTAGCTGTGAAAAGTAATTGCTCTTCCACACATGAAGATTTTTTTTTTATACATGCACCATCCATTCTTTTTATGGTTAGATCAGACTCAATACAATCAATGTGCCTTTTCACATTTCCTTTTTTTTTTTTTTTCCCCACAAAAAAAAAAAAGAAAAAATTAAAGCAAGACATTCCCTACTTTGATCCGGATGGCTCCTTGTAAAAAAGCAATAACTGGCCCCACAGTATTATCTGCTTGCTTTGCCCAGTGCAATACGAATAACAACGTAAAAACTGACACACTAACCAAAAATGGGTCCAGCACACTAAAAGAATATACACTGCTCAAAAAAATAAAGGGAACACTCAACACATCCTAGATCTAAATGAATGAAATATTCTCATTGAATACTTTGTTCTGTACAAAGTTGAATGTGCTGACAACAAAATTACACAATAATCATCAATGGAAATCAAATTTTTGAACCAATGGAGGCCTGGATATGGAGAGACCCCCCAAATGAAAGTGGAAACAAGTCAAAATGATGCTCAGTATTGTGTGTGGCCTCCACGTGCCTGTATGACCTCCCTACAATGCCTGGGCATGCTCTTGATGAATTGGTGGATGATCTCCTGAGGGATCTCCATACAGATCTGGACTAAAGCATCCGTCAACTCCTGGACAGTCTGTGGTGCAACGTGACGTTGGTGGATGGAGCAAGACATGCTGTCCCAGATGTGCTCAATCGGATACAGGTCTGGGGAACTGGCGGGCCAGTCCATAGCTTCAATGCCTTCATCTTGCAGGAACTGCTGACACACTACAGCCACTTGAGGTCTGGCATTGTCCTGAATTAGAAGGAACCCAGGGCCAACCACACCAGCATATGGTCTCACAAAGGGTCTGAGGATCTCATCTCGGTACCTAATGGCAGTCAGGCTACCTCTGGCGAACACATGGAGGGCTGTGTGGCCCCCCAAAGAAATGCCACCCCCACAATTACTGATCCACTGCCAAATCGGTCATGCTGTAGGATGTTGCAGGCAGCAGATCGCTCTCCACGGCGTCTCCAGACTCTGTCACATGTGCTGAGTGTGAACCTGCTGCCTGCAACATCCTTAAGTATGACCGGTTTGGCAGTGGTCAGTAAGAGTGTTGGGTGGCATTTCTTTGGAGGGCCACACAGCCCTCCATGTGCCAGCCAGAGGTAGCCTGACTGCCAATAGGTACTGAGTGAGATCCTCAGACCCTTTGTGAGACCATATGCTGGTGTGGTTTGCCCTGGGTTCCTCCTAATGCAGGACAATGCCAGACCTCATGTGGCTGGAGTGTGTCAGCAGTTCCTGCAAGATGATGGCATTGAAGCTATGGACTGCCTGCCCATTCCCCAGACCTGAATCCGATTGAGCACATATGGGACAGCATATCTCGCTCAATCCACCAACATCACGTTGCACCACAGACTGTCCAGGAGTTGTCGGATGCTTTAGTCCAGGTCTGGGAGGAGATCCCTTAGGAGAACATCCACAACCTCATCAGGAGCATGCCCAGGCGTTGTAGGGAGGTCATACAGGCACGTGGAGGCCACACACTATACTGAGCATCATTTTGACTTGTTTCCACTTTAATTTTGGGGGTCTCACCAAATCTAGGCCTCCATTGGTTCAAAAATTTGATTTCCATTGATTTTGTGTGATTATGTTGACAGCACATTCAACTTTGTACAGAACAAAGTATTCAATGAGAATATTTCATTCATTTAGATCAGTGGTTCTCAACCTTTCTAATGACGTGACCCCGCAATACAGTTCCTCATGTTGCGGTGACCCCCCAAACCAAAAAATAATTACAGTCCTCCATACAATATTATGGGCACCACATAGTCCTCCATACAGTATTATGGGCCAAATATAATGCTCCATAAAGAATACTGGTCCCCATATAATGCTCCATACAAAATATGGAGCTCTCCTCTGCACTGTGCTGCGTTCTGCACTGTTACGGCTCAGGAAAGGGCACTGTGGAAAGACTCCCCATTATCATCATCATTGCCTCCCCATCATCATTGCCTCCCCATCATCATTATTGCCTCCCCATTATCATCATTGTCTGCCCATCATCATTGGCTCCCCATCATCATCATTGCCTGCCCATCATCATTGGCTCCCCATCATCATCGCCTCCCCATCATCATCATTGCCTGCCTATCATCATTGTCTCCCCATCATCATCATTGCCTTTCCATCATCATTGGCTCTTCATCATAATTGCCTCCCCATCATCATCATCATTGCCTGCCCATCATCATTGGCTCCCCATCATCATGATCATTGCTTGCTCATCATCATTGGCTCCCCATCATCATCGCCTCCCCATCATCATCATCATTGCCTGCCCATCATCATCGCCTCCCCATCATCATCATCTTTGCCTGCCCATCATCATTGGCTCCCCATCATCATCGTTGCCTCCTCACCACCATCACACATACAGAACCACATACAGACAGCACCGCAGCACTCTCTCACATACACGCAGGCACACACATACACACAGACACATACACCTCACATCTCACCTGTCCGGCGCCTGCGCTCTCTGCCACAGCCGGCCGCTGAATGATGATGTCATCCAGCGGCGCTGCTGTGACAGGAAGCGCAGGCGCCCCCTGGAGCCCGGAGGCACGGGGAGAGGTATTGCGCCGCCTGCTCAGGCCGGGTCCCCCCTCTCCCCGCACAGTGGACTCACCGACCCGCCGCTCAGCTCCGGAGGGTCCCGGGCCGCTGCACTGTGACTCCGTTGGAGGAGGAATTGCTGCTGCTGCCACGCCGCCCCACACACGTGCTGCCTGGGGCGGACCGCCCCACACATGTGCTGCCTGGGGCGGACCGCCCGCCCACGCTACGCCCTACGCCCGCCCACGCTAGGCCCCTGCTACGCCACTGGGCTAAAGCCATCGGAAATATGCTGTATATATGGCTCTGCTCCCATCCTCCCATCCTGTATATATGGCTCCGCTCCCCCTCCCATCCTGTATACATGGCTCCGCTCCCATCCTCCCATCCTGTATATATGGCTCCGCTCCCCCTCCCATCCTGTATACATGGCTCCGCTCACATCCTCCCATCCTGTATATATGGCTCCGCTCCCATCCTCCCATCCTGTATACATGGCTCTGCTCCCATCCTGTATATATGGCTCCGCTCCCCCTCCCATCCTGTATATATGGCTCCGCTCCCTCCTCCCATCCTGTATACATGGCTCCGCTCCCACCCTCCCATCCTGTATACATGGCTCCGCTCCCCCTCCCATCCTGTATACATGGCTCTGCTCCCACTCTCCCATCCTGTATATATGGCTCCGCTCCCCCTCCCATCCTGTATATATGGCTCCGCTCCCCCTCCCATCCTGTATATATGGCTCCGCTCCCCTCCCATCCTGTATATATGGCTCCGCTCCCACGCTCCCATCCTGTATATATGGCTCCGCTCCCACCCTCCCATCCTGTATATATGGCTCCGCTCCCACCCTCCCATCCTGTATACATGGCTCCGCTCCCACCCTCCCATCCTGTATACATGGCTCCGCTCCCACACTCCCATCCTATATACATGGCTCCACTCCCCCCTCCCATCCTGTATACATGGCTCCGCTCCCACCCTCCCATCCTATATACATGGCTCCGCTCCCATCCTGTATATATGGCTCCGCTCCCCTCCCATCCTGTATATATGGCTCCGCTCCCCCTCCCATCCTGTATATATGGCTCCGCTCCCACACTCCCATCCTGTATATATGGCTCCGCTCCCACCCTCCCATCCTGTATACATGGCTCCGCTCCCACCCTCCCATCCTGTATACATGGCTCCGCTCCCACCCTCCCATCCTATATACATGGCTCCGCTCCCACACTCCCATCCTATATACATGGCTCCGCTCCCCCCTCCCATCCTGTATACATGGCTCCGCTCCCCCCTCCCATCCTGTATACATGGCTCCGCTCCCCCCTCCCATCCTGTATACATGGCTCCGCTCCCACCCTCCCATCCTATATACATAGCTCCGCTCCCATCCTCCCATCCTGTATATATGGCTCCGCTCCCCCTCCCATCCTGTATACATGGCTCTGCTCCCCTGTACTCCCACCATCATACTTACCCTCCTCGCTCCGTCGCTGCAGGTCCTTGCATCCTTGTCGGCGGCGTCAGCTTCCTCCTGTGCGCAGCGGTGACGTAATACCGCTCATTAAGAACATGAATATGGACGCCACGCCTATGGGAGTGGCGTCACGTCCATATTCATTACCTTAATGAGCGGTACTATGTCACCGCGCTGCCAGGAGGAAGCTGCCTCGGCCGACAGGGATGCAGCGATGGAAGGAAAGTATGGATGTCTTCTTGAAGCCGGCGGCTGCAGCTGTCACTACAGTGCTGCAGCCGCCGGCTCCTTTAAGCGACCCCTATGTTTTGGTCTTTCGACCCCCGCGGGGGTCGCGACCCACAGGTTGAGAACCGCTGATTTAGATCTAGGATGTGTTATTTGAGTGTTCCCTTTATTTTTTTGAGCAGTGTAGTTTTCCTGTATGGGGAAAAAAAAGATCCGTAAGGCTGTATTCACACTTTTGTGAGCCATGTTGTGGGTTTTATTTTTCGCAAATACGGTAGAACCCCAATGACTTTACAATTGTTAAGCATGATATGATTTTGCTTCAATTGTTGAAAGAAACATAATGCTAACATGAAACCCGCTTAAACATTTGTAAGCAAACTAAGGGTATGTGCTTTCAGGAAGGTACCCTAAGAGTAAAAGGAAGAAAGGAATGATGCTGTGTGGCCGAGAACTACAGCGGCCATGTGTGGCTGTGACTTCTAAATTGCCTACTAAAGGGAACCTGTCACCAGAAAAACACAATTAACCTACAGATATGGGGTTAATATGTAGGTTAATAGCGTTGCTAAGCTGTCCGGCGCCTGCCTTTAGCTGAACGCTTGCGGGGAGAATATTAATTTTATTCTCCCAGGTAGCGTTCCTGTTTCAGTCATAGGCCGGCGCTGATTCAGTCACCACTCGGTGTGTAGAGAGCAGCGGCTGTTCTCTATACTTTGAGCGGTGACTGAACCCGCGCCGGTGCCGCCCTGTGACTGAAAGTGGAACGCTGCTGGGGGGGAATTAAGTTCATTTTCTCCTACAGCATTCAGCTAAGTGCCGGCGCTGAGCAGGTTAATAACGCTATTAACTTTCAAATTAACTCCGTATTTGCTGGTTAATTGCGTTTTTCTTCTGGTGACCCGGTTCCCTTTAACCCCTCTCTGACATTAGACGTACTATCCCGTCCATAAAACCCGTGCCATTCTGCCCATGGACGGGATAGTACGTCATAGGCGATCAGCTGCGCTCCTGAGGGGAGCGCAGCTAATCGCCGCCGGGCGTCAGCTGATTATCACAGCTGACACCCGTGACTGTGTGTCAGGAGCGGTCACGGACCGCTCCCGGCACATTAACCCCTAGCACACCGCGATCAAACATGATCGCGGTGTACTGGGGGCACAGGGGAGGATCGCGCAGGGTGGGGGCTCCCTGCGCGCCCCCCTGAGACCCTCAGACCAGCGCGATGTGATCGCGCTGTTCTGAGGGCTTCCTCCCTCCCAGGACCCGGATCCAAGATGCCTGCTGCACTGCCTGAGCGATCGCTGGTGTGACAGAGTGCTGTGCACACTGTCACACCAGCGATTTGATAAAATACAGTGATGTCCCACCCTGGGACAAAGTAAAAAAGTTAAAAAAAATAAAAATAAACATGTTATAAAAAAAAATCCAAAGTAAATAATAAAAAAAAAAAATATTCCCCAATAAATTCATTTCTTCCTGTAAATAAAAAAAACAAAACAATAAAAGTACACATATTTGGTATCGCCGCGTCCGTAACGACCCCCCCTATAAAACTGTCCCACTAGTTAACCCCTTTAGTGAACCCCTTAAAAAAAAAAAAAAAACCGAAGCAAAAAATCAATGCTTTATCATCATACCGCCGAACAAAAAGTGGAATAACGCGCGATCAAAAAGACCGATATAAATAAACATAGTACCGCTGAAAACTTCATCTTGTCCCGCAAAAAACGAGCCGCCATACAGCATCATCAGCGAAAAAATAAAAAAGTTATAGCTCGCAGAATAAAGCGATGCAAAAATAATTATTTTTTATATAAAATTGTTTTTATTCTATAAAAGCGCCAAAACAAAAAAATGATATAAATGAGGTATCGCCGTAATCGTACTGACCAGAAGAATAAAACTGCTTTATCAATTTTACCACACGCGGAACAATAAAAACACCTCCCCCAAAAGAAATTCATGAATTGCTGATTTTTGTTCATTCTAACCTCCCAAAAATCGAAATAAAAAGCGATCAAAAAATGTCACCTGCTCAAAAATGGTACAAATAAAAACGTCAACTCGTACCGCAAAAAATAAGACCTCACATAACTCTGTGGGCCAAAATATGCAAAAATTATAGCTCTCAAAATGTGGCGATGTAAAAAACTATTTTTGCAATAAAAAGCGTCTTTTAGCGTGACAGCTGCCAATCATAAAAACCTGCTATAAATAGTAAATCAAACCCCCCTTTATCACCCCCTTAGTTAGGGAAAAATAATAAAATTAAAAAAAAGTATTTATTTCCATTTTCCCATTAGGGTTAGGGTTGCTGCTAAAGTTAGGGTTAGGGTTGGCGCTAAAGTTAGGATTAGGGTTGGGATTAGGGGTGTGTTAGGGTTAGGTTTGTGGTTAGGGTTGGGACTAGGGTTAGGGGTGTGTTGGGGTTAGGGTTGGAGTTAGAATTGGGGGGTTTCCGCTGTTTAGGCACATCAGGGGCTCTCCAAATGTGACATGGCGTCTGATCTCAATTCCAGCCAATTCTGCGTTGAAAAAGTCAAACGGTGCTCCTTCACTTCTGAGCTCTGCCATGCGTCCAAACAGTAGTTTATCCCCACATATGGGGTATCAGCGTACTCTGGACCCCAAGAGTTATTGTGCAATTTGTCCTATTTCTTCTGTTACCCTTGGGAAAATAAAAAACTGGGGGCGAAAATATCATTTTTGTACAAAAAAAATTATTTTTTGTTTTTACGGCTGTGCGTTATAAACTTCTGTGAAGCACTTCGGGTTCAAAGTGCTCACCACACATCTAGATAAGTTCCTTGTGGGGTCTATTTGCCAAAATGGGGTCACTTGTGGGGGGTTTCCACTGTTTAGGTGCATCAGGGGCTCTCCAAATGTGACATGACGCCCCCAGACCATTCCATCAAAGTCTGCAATCCAAAACGTCACTACTTCCCTTACGAGCCCCGACGTGTGCCCATACAGTAGTTTTCGCCCACATATTGGGTATCAGTGTACTCAGGACAAATTGGACAACAACTTTTGGGTTCCAATTTCTTCTGTTACCCTTGTGAAAATAAAATATTGGGGGCGAAAAAATCATTTTTGTAAAAAAAAAAAAGAAAAAAAGATTTTTTATTTTACGTGCTGTACGTTATAAACTTTAGTGAAACACCTGGGGGTTCAAAGTTCTCACCACACATCTAGATAAGTTCCTTGAGGGTCTAGTTTCCAAAATGGTGTCATTTATGGGGGTTTCCACTGTTTAGGCAGATCAGGAGCTCTCCAAACACGACATGGCGTCCAGCCAATTCTGCGTTGAAAAAGTCAGACGGCGCTCCTTCCCTTCCAAACTCTGCCATGCACCCAAACAGTGGTTTACCCCCACTTATGGGGTATCAGCGCACTCAGGACAAATTGCACAATAACTTTTGGAGTCCTGTTACCCTTGGAAAAATAAAAATTGGGGTGAAAAGATAATTTTTGTGGAAAAAATATGATTTTTAAATTTTACGGCTCTACGTTATAAACTTGTGTGAAGCCCTTGGGGGTTCAAATTGCTCATCAAAAATCTAGATAAGTTCCTTAGGGGTCTAGTTTCCCAAATGGGGTCATTTGTGGGGGGTTTCCACTGTTTAGGCACATCAGGGGCTCTCCAAATGCAACATGGCATCCAAACTCAATTCCAGCCAATTTTGGTTGGAAAAAGTCAAATGGTGCTCCTTCCATTCCGAGCTCTGCCGTGCGCCCAAACAGTGGTTCCCCCCCACATATGGGGTATCAGCGTACTCAGGACAAATTGTACAACAACTTATGTGGTCCAATTTCTCCTGTTACCCTTGGGAAAATAAAAAATTAGTGACTAAAAGATAATTTCAGCTGCAGATGGAAGGAAGAGAGCCACAGTAATTCATTACTGATGGGTAGGCGGAGCCCCAGATCAGGATGACACCTCAGATCAAAAGCGTGTTGACTGGCTGGCTCCTCCAGCTCGGGCTCCTCCTACTCAGCTCCTTCAGTCTAAGATTTGAGGTCTCAGAGGATGGCCGCTGCTAATGCAGCTCCTCAGAAGATTTTATTATTTTATTTCGGACAAGAGACTTGGATCACCAGTTAGTCTAGAGGTCTCAGGGGTACCAGCGCTGCTGTACCCCAACCTCTCCCTTGGCGGATCTGTATTTACATTATGGTCCCTGCAGAATCTTGCCGGCCCTGGGGGATGAGGATGGCTTCCCTGGCGGGACGCAAACCACACGTGCGGTCACTGCGTTCCTCGCCCTGGGGGAAGCATGGGCACAAGCGCCACAAATCCTGAGGGGTCCCTGTGGCGCTAAGCTGGTGAGTACTCCACACAAATTTTATTATGATAATGTGTGAGTGCTTTAGCGTCTGAGAGTGGCAGCGCTATTACATGTATGTCAGTATGCTTCAGCGCTGCGGTGACAGCGCCTGGTACATGTAGTTGTGGTGAACTTTTGTCCGCAGGCAGATACCTGCAGGACAGAGAGGGAGCAGGAGCGAGGGAGTTCGCGCTCAATATTTGAGCTGGCGGGGGGCGTGGCCTAACTCTGCCCGGTCTTTTGTACAGGAAGACGCGCGCTCTGGCGCTTCTCTTCCGACTCCCTCACTACGGCGGCCATTACAAAGGCTCCAGGGCTCCTCAGACCGCTCCTCTCCTCATAGACACCACGGCCAGCTGGGTGAGTGCAAATTCCTCACCCCGCAGCGCAGCGATCGTTATCCTGCAGCTGCGGTCTCACTGGAGACCTGTATATTTAGCTGGGGCTCACACAGTATATATTGTGGGGAGTCTGCGACATTACCCTTCTGAGGGTTATTTCTGCCAGCGTTTTTGCTGAATACCGCTGGGGTAGCTCTATCTGAAGAGAGCTTTAACCCTTCAGCGATTTAAAAAAAAAACAAAAAAACGCATATTTTGCGGTGGTGCCACTTTGACCTACTAATACTGGGAGGCATGTCTGAACAGAGTTCAGAAGCCGCGGACCATGTCCCAGTGCCACTGCGGCAATCTGATACGCAGACCTCAACAGCGTCTAGCGCTGCGGTCGACAGTGGTGCAAAATTGGATGATATCGCTCGCTCGATTAACAGCTTGTCTGACCTTTTAGGTCAATATGTGTCTGCTAATTCCTCTCATAGGAAGCGACGCAGGCCGTTACCGGCCTCTACACGAAGCGAGTCAGATGTATCCGATTTGGATGGTGGACAGGGTTCCCCTTTAAGTTCGGATGGAGAAATATCCGATTCAGATGAGAACGAACGGCAGGGGCGTTCTTCTCTGGCGAAACGTACGGAGGCATTGATTGACGCCATGAGAGAGGTTTTACAGTTACCGGAGGTGGTAGCTAGTCGTCCTGGTAAATCAGCATGTATGTTCCAGGAGTACCGTACTTCGCGTACAACATTACCAGCTCTGGAGGAGCTTAATAGTGTGATAGAAGAGGAACGTCTGTGTCCAGATAAGCGTTTTCACGGAACGCATTTCTTTGATGCGCTTTATCCTTGCTCTGCGGAGTTAAAGGATAATTGGACTTCTGCTCCTGAGGTGGATGTTTCCTTATCCCAGCTTAGTAAGTCCTCATTACTCCCTGTTAAAGGGAAGGCGAGTTTGCCGGAGCCGTTGGACAGAAAAACGGAGATGGCGGCAAAATCAAGTTATGAGGCCGCGGGTCATGGATTCCGAGCGGTGCTAGGATCCATGTGTGCTTCTAGAGCTTCTCTAGGCTGGTTGGCACGTCTAAAGACGGCGTTGCAGAACAGATCTTCGTTATCTGATATACAGGAAATTTGCGAATGGTTGGAAACTGCAGCCTGTTATATCTTTGATGCCGGTCTGGATACGGCATCCCTTCTGGCCAGAGCGCAGTCTACAGCGGTCACAGTCAGAAGAGCTTTATGGCTCAGACAGTGGGCCGGGGACGCAGTTTCCAAACAAGGTTTATTGGCCTTACCTTACAAGGGTGGCCTCCTTTTTGGATCCGACCTCACAGAGCTGATTTCCAAAGCAAAGGCGAAGGAAACAGCATTGCCACAGCGTAGGGCCATGGCTTCGGTGTCTAGCAAGCCTGGTGTCTATAGCGGTCGGCGGTCCTTTCGGGGCCGAGGACGATTCGGTCACTCCTCGTGGGGATCGGGCCGTTCTTCTTTCTCGGGAAAGAAGTCCTCTCAGAAAGCTCGTACTCCCTGGAAGCAGAATTTCCGTCAGGACAAGCGGGAATCTGATAAGAAGCCCGCCAAGTCAGACTGACGCCAGGGGTCCACTCGAGGACTCTCGAGTGGGGGTCGCCTGCTTCATTTCAAGGCGATTTGGATGTCTCGCGTTCCAGATTCCTGGGTAACGCGGGTAGTGTCCGCAGGCTATTTCATAGAGTTTTCTTCTCGACCCCCAAATATTTTTCGTCAGTCTCGCATTCCGTCAGAACCCGAGCTTTTTGTCGCTCTGCAGCGAGAGGTCGAATTTCTGCTACAAAAGGGTGTAATAATACCGGTTCCGTCAGAGGACCGAGGAAAAGGTTTTTATTCCAACCTTTTTGTGGTTCCCAAAAAGGAGAACAAATTTCGCCCGATTCTGGATCTCAAGCGATTAAACCGGCATGTCCACACCCGAAAATTTCGCATGGAGTCACTTCGCTCCGTTGTAGCAGCTTTGTCACAGAACGATTTTCTGGTGTCAATCGATATTCGCGACGCCTATTTGCATGTTCCCATCGGAAGGGCTCATCAGCGCTTTCTTCGGTTTGCCATAGGACAGGATCACTATCAGTTCGTGGCTCTGCCTTTCGGCCTAGCCTCAGCGCCCAGAGTCTTTACAAAAATTCTGGCGCCCCTCATGGCAATCCTTCGAAGACAGGGGATTACGATTCTTCCTTATCTGGACGATCTTTTGATAGTGGCTTCCTCGGAAAAGGAGGCAGTGACGGCTCGCGATTTGTCTCTTCAGCTTCTGAAGGACTTCGGTTGGCTGGTCAATTGGGAGAAGTCGTTCCTTGAACCATCGAGGGCAATCCTCTTTTTGGGGATGCATCTCGACACGATTCGGACAGTAGTTTCTCTACCACCGGACAAACAGGCATGTCTTCTTCGACATGTGCAGATTATGAAATCCTCGACAGCAATGTCCCTGCGGAAGTGTATGCGTCTTCTGGGACTGATGGTGGCGTCCATGGAGGCGATTCCTTTTGCCCAGTTTCATTCCAGGGTTCTCCAAAGGTTCATCCTGAGTCGATGGAATCTGTCGCAATCGCTGGATTGCAGTGTCACCATTTCTCGCGCGGTGCGAGATTCTCTAGGATGGTGGTTACGTCCAGGGGCATTTTCCCTGTGGAAGTCCTTCCTCCCTCCGAAGTGGTCAGTCATAACCACCGATGCCAGCCTGACGGGCTGGGGGGGTGTTTGGAACAATCTCTGGATTCAGGGGGAATGGTCATCGGCAGAGTCTGTTCTTCCGATCAACATTCTGGAATTGAGGGCGATTTTCCTTTGCCTCCAGCATTGGACGGTCCCTTTGAGCGGTCAGCCGGTCCGAGTGCAGACAGACAATGCGACGGCTGTCGCATATATCAATCACCAAGGCGGGACAAGGAGCTCCAGACTCATGGTGGAGGTGTCCCGGATTCTGATTTGGGCCGAGGCCAGAGTACCAGCCATTTCTGCGATTCACATTCCAGGGGTTCAGAATGTTACAGCGGACTTTCTCAGTCGCAAGAAGATGGATCCCGGAGAATGGAGTCTCCACCCGGAAGTTTTTGCACTACTGTGCTCCCGTTGGGGAACTTCCCAAGTGGATTTGATGGCATCCAGGTCCAATGCCAAGTTACCGACGTTCATGTCCAGGTACAAGGACCCAAAGGCTGTGGCGGTGGATGCTCTAGTGGCTCAGTGGGATCAGTTCGAGCTAATCTATGTATTCCCGCCGATATCCTTACTTCCTCTAGTACTGCGTCGGATCAGACTAGAGAGAATTCCAGCTATTTTGATAGCTCCAGATTGGCCAAGAAGGATGTGGTTCTCGACAATAATGTCACTGTCGGCGGCATCTCCTTTTCCACTTCCCCTTCGTCCAGACTTGTTGACTCAGGGCCCGTTTGTCATCCGGACTTGAAGTCTCTGCGTTTGACGGCGTGGCTCTTGAGACCGAAATCTTAACCCGTAGAGGTTTTTCAGCCGAGGTCATTGCTACTCTTCGAGCTGCAAGAAGTCCGGCTACTTCTAGGATTTACCACAAAACTTGGGAAACCTTCTTTTCGTGGTGTTTGGGTTCCTCTCGGAACCCGAGAAAATTTTCCATTCCCAATCTGTTGGCGTTTCTGCAGCATGGGTTAGACAAGGGTTTGGCAGTCAGCACCCTGAAAGGTCAGGTTTCTGCTCTGTCCTTATTGTTTCGGAGAACCATTGCCTCGCATAGGGACGTACTTTCCTTTTTCCGCGGTATAGCTCGTAAGTTTCCGCCGCGGAAGGCGCCTGTGTCTCCTTGGCGGCTCAACCTTGTCTTGGAGGCTCTTCAGCATAAACCTTTTGAGCCTATGGATTCTGCTAGCCTTTCTTTACTTTCTTGGAAGGTGGCCTTCCTAGTAGCGGTCACCTCTTTGAGGAGAGTTTCTGAGTTGGCAGCTCTTTCTTGCTCGCCTCCTTTTCTGGAGTTTTTTCCGGATCGTGTGGTGCTTCGCACACGGGGTGATTTCCTACCTAAAGTGGTGTCACAATTTCATGTTAACCAGGATATTGTGTTGCCTTCACTCTGTCCGGATCCGAAGAACGCGAAAGAGCGAGCTTTACACACATTGGATTTAGTGCGGGCCTTGAAGTTTTATCTATCTATTACTCAAGGTTTTCGTAAAACGGACTCCCTGTTTGTGGTTCCAGTAGGTCGTCGGCGTGGTCAACGAGCTTCCAAGGATTCTATAGCTCGTTGGATCCGGTCAGCTATTTTGGAAGCTTACCGTCTTGGGGGTGAATCTTGTCCGATCAAGATTCGAGCCCATTCCACGAGAGCTGTGGCTTCATCGTGGGCTTTCCATCAAGGTGCCTCGGCAGTGCAGCTCTGCCGGGCGGCAACTTGGCGCTCTGTCCACACGTTTACAAAGTTTTATAAAGTGGACGTCGGTGCTTCCGCTGATGCAGCCCTCGGACGTAGGGTCCTGCAGGCAGCTGTAGTTTAAAGTTCTGGATGAACCTGTGTTTAGCGCTAGTTGCGCTTTTTTTGTTAAGGTTGTTGGGTTTCTGCCTTTTGTTGGTTTTTTCCCACCCTTATTTTTGAACTGCTTTGGGACGTCCCATCAGTAATGAATTACTGTGGCTCTCTTCCTTCCATCTGCAGCTGAAACACGGATTTTGGTAAGAACTTACCTGTAAAATCCTTTTCAGCGAAGGAAGGAAGAGAGACACCGCACCCTCCCAAGGCAGAAGTGTGTTGATGTTTTTCAGATGCAGCGCGACCCTTATCTGATTGCGATATCTGGGCTGTGGTCAGCGCGCTAAGGCTCTGTTCCAGCATCGCCAGCTCATCACAGTAGTCAGGTTCAGTGAGTAGTCCCTGGAACTCTGTGGTTTTTGGCTTACTTTGCATGCATAACCTGTATTCTTGTGTTTTCTCTGAAGTTCCTTCAGAAGGGGTTATGTTGCTCCGCTGGTGATCTTGGTTCTTCCCTAAAGCTTTGGTACGACTGAAGGAGCTGAGTAGGAGGAGCCCGAGCTGGAGGAGCCAGCCAGTCAACACGCTTTTGATCTGAGGTGTCATCCTGATCTGGGGCTCCGCCTACCCATCAGTAATGAATTACTGTGTCTCTCTTCCTTCCTTCGCTGAAAAGGATTTTACAGGTAAGTTCTTACCAAAATCCGTGTTTTTGTGGGAAAAAAATAGGATTTTTTATTTTCATGCCCGGGCATTATAAACTTGTGTGAAGCACTTGGGGGTTCAAAGTGCTCACCAAAGATCTAGATAAGTTCCTTAGGGGGTCTAGTTTCCAAAATGGGGTCACTTGTGGGGGTTTCCACTGTTTAGGCTCATCTGGGGCACTGCAAACGGAACATGACCCCCATTAACGTCTGCATTCCAAAACGTTACTACTTCCTTTCCAAGCCCTGCCGTGCGCCCAAACAGTTTCCCCCCCCCACATAGGGGTATCAGCGTACTCAGGACAAATTGGACAACAACTTTTGGGGTCCAATTTCCTTGGGAAAATTCAAAAATTTGGGACTAAAAAATCATTTTTGTGGAAAATTGATTTTTTTTTTTTTTTTTTCACACCCAGGCTTTATAAACTTTTGTGAAACACTTGAGGGTTCAAAGTGCTCACAACAGATCTAGATAAGTACCTTAGGGGTCTAGTTTCCAAAATGGTGTCAATTGTGGGGGGTTTCCACTGTTTAGGCGCATCAGGGGCTCTCCAAACGCGACATGGCATCCAATCTAAATTCCAGCCAATTTTAGTTTGAAAAAGTCAAACGTCGCTCCTTCCCTTACGAGCTCTGCCGTGTGCCCAAACAGTGGTTTTCCCCCACATATGGGGTATTGGCGTACTCAGGAGAAATTGCATAACAACCTTATCTGTCCACTTTCTCCTTTTACCCTTGTGAAAATAAAAAAAAAGTTTGTAAAAGATAATTTTTGTGGCTAAAAAGTAAAATATTCATTTTTTCCTTCCACGTTGCTTTAGTTACTGTGAAGCACCTGAAGGGTTAATAAACTTCTTGAATGTGGTTTTGAGTACCTTGAGGGGTGCAGTTTTTAGAATGGTGTCACTTTTGGGTATTTTCTGCCACATAGACCCCTCAAAGTGACTTCAAATGTGAGGTGGTCCCTAAAAAAAAATGGCTTTGTAAATTTTGCTGTAAAAATGAGAAATCGCTGGTCAACTTTTAACCCTTATAACTTCCTAACAAAAAAAAATTTTGGTTCCAAAATTGTGCTGATGTAAAGTAGACATGTGGGAAATGTTATTTCTTAACTATTTTGTGTGATATATTTCTCTGTTTTAAGGGAATAAATATTCAAAGTTTGAAAATTGCAAAATTTTAAAAATTTTCGACATATTTGCGTTTTTTTCAAAAATAAACGCAAGTTATATCGAAGAAATTTTATCACTAACATGAAGTACAATATGTCACGAGAAAACAATCTCAGAATCGCGAAGATCCGTTGAAGCGTTCCAGAGTGATAACCTCATAAAGAGACAGTGGTCAGAATTGTAAAAATTGGCCCGGTCATTAACGTGCAAACCACCCTTGGGGTGAAGGGGTTAAGCAATGATTTGGTTGTGCAGGGGGAATAGCTATTTTTCCCACAAAGTGGTGCTGTTATTTGAGAACTGCAGTGACAGCTGGTCGTGTTGCGGCTGCATCCCAGCCCTGACGTGAATGCTATGTCTGACCTTACCCTAATTCCCAGCATCCATTGTAAGGTGACTTTCAGAGCAAGTTAGGGGCTATAATTTCTTGAGTGCCAAAAGTTTCTGATTCCTCATCCGTAGTGTTAAGGCCTTCACACACATTAGACTAACCCAGCAATATTGACTGGTCTGGCCGACCATCTAATGTATATGAAGGCCTCCTTACTCTTCCCCGACCAATGATGCGGAGGGGATAAGGATCAAGCATGTCTGACTTTGGAGTGCTGATCCTTTTGTTCTGGGCGAGATAAACCGCCAGCAGTCACTCTCTCACTGGAGGAGTTTGGAGAGATAGCTGCCATTCCAAGGATCCATTGTGTCAGGGCCTCCACACTCTTTTGCTTTACTTATTTCTGGATGTATCTAGCTGTTGATTTATAACAATTACTTATTTTCTTCCTAAAGTTCTTTGACCTGAAATCACATTTCTCCTGTGGCTCATGTGACATTGTGTTGGATATTGATAACATCCTGAAAAAGGTTGAGTTCAACGTTTCAAAGGAGCTGGAAATCTCTCTTGTGGTAAGCTTTATTTTTGGCCCTTTTTAATGAGGTGCATTTGTGTGAACGTGTTTTTCTCGATCGATTCATTGGGGGACACGGGAACCATGGGTGTATGCTGCTGCCACTAGGAGGCGCTGACACTATGCATATGCAAAAAAAAGGTTGGCTCCTCCTCTGCAGTATACACCCCACCAACTGGCACCAAGCTATTCAGTTTTAGCTTAGTGTCAGTAGGAGGTGGACACAGGTCTCTATTGAGACCCATATCTACCTAATGTGCGTCGTTCCTTTTCAGGTTTCTTTCTGAAGGGTTACAGTGTGAACAGTCACTACAGTACTCCCACGCAGAGACTGAGTACAGCGTGTACTGCCACCCCGTATCCTCATATGTCTGTTACCCTGGCAGGATCCCTACAATCCCGAACACGGACGTGTGTTTTAGGTGACCACGGAAAGGAAGAGGACCCAGGCCTGCCTCTGTCTCCCACCTACTCGCCCACCAGAGCCTGTCGGTGAAGGAGACACGGACGTCCTGCGGTCGGTTACTGGATGTCCGTCTATAATTGGAGGTATTGTCGCTCTTTCCTCCACAGCAATGAAGACAGAAGAAGACGAGAACGGAAGAATATAATAAAAAAAAAAAAAAGAAAGAGGGATTTCAGAGTATGGGGGTAGTAGCAATCCGCTCACAGGTTCTGCTCATTCTGAGCTCGGACCTGTGGTTCAAAGGCCGCCTCTTTGGCTACCTCTCTCCCCCAGGTCACCTGCAGATTTAGGTGCCTGCTTGCGCCCAAAACGCTGCTTGTGGGGCCCCCATTGTTAATGCAGCTTCATGACTTCTGTGGGGGCCCCCCTTTTTTGAAGGGTTTCTAATGTGGTTGCTCATTTTATTTGCTCTTCGGCGACCTCCACGCAGGCCCCACCCCCCTACGCCGACGGCCGCAGGCTCTAATCTAGGTCCCGGCTTCATTTCGGGCCTAGTCAGAGCGTCTGGCTCCGCCCCCTTTTAGCTTCCGGGCAGGCTTTTCAGCAGCAGATTTAAGGAAGGGAGACACACTAGTCATTACTAGTGGTAGGCGGAGCCCACATAGGATAGAAACACCTCAGATTAAAAAAGTGTTGACCGGCCCCTCCAGCTTATAGGGCTCCTCCTACTCCAGCTCTCCAGTCTAAAATTTGAGGTCACAGAGGATAGTCGCTGCTGGAAGCAGCTCCTCAGAAATTTTTTTTATTTTAGTTGGACAGAGACTTGGACCGCCAGTGGTCTAGAGGTCTCAGGGGTCTCAGCGCTGCTGGACCCCCACCTCTCCCTTGGCGGATCTGTATTACCCTGTAAGGTGGTCCCTGCAGAACCCTGCCGGCCCTGGGGGATGAGGATTGCTTCCCTGGCGGGGACGCAAACCGCGCTTCTGGGGTCACTGCGTTCCCCGCCCTGGGGGGAAGCTACGGGCACAGCCCCACAAATCTCTGAGGGGTCCCTGTGGCGCTCAGCGGGGTGAGTACTCCACATTTTAATGTGTTTGAGTGTTTCAGCGACTGCTGCGGCAGCCGCTGTTACATGTGACATGTTGGTGACTAGTGTCTTTTGTCCGCAGGTGGATGCCTGCAGGACATGGAGAGCGGAGGAGTCGCGCGCCATTTTTTTGAATTTTCGCGGCGCTCTGAGCGCGCGCTTTACTACTGTCTTCTTCCGGCTTCTCTCTCAGAAGCACAGCGCGGCGGTCATTACTGGAAGCGGAAGGCTTCCTTCCTCACTCTCCTCTCCTCCCGACAATCAAAGACTCTACACCGCGGCCAGCTGGGTGAGTCGCTTCTGCCTGTCAGGGCAGAAGCTTAACCCCTTCACCCCCACAGCGCAGGACACTGAACGCTACCGCTAACGATCATTATAACGACGCATACTAATGCGATCGTTTTTTGTGATCTTTTTAATGTCGCTAGTAGCTGCCACAGTGGGCGATCTCATTGACGACGCATAAGTGGTTAGCGATCCCCTTAGCGACTTTGGCGGTCATTGCGATGTACAAATCAGCGCAATTTTTTAGCGTTCTTGTTTAGTGTACAAAGGCAAAAGAAGCATACCTTTGAGAGCACTGTCCTGCAGCTGTTACCTCATAAGAGGCACCTGGGGCTCGCACACCCTTTTCATTAAACAAGGGTTGTGGGGAGTCTGCGACATTAACCCTTTCTTTGGCGGTTAACCCTTTATTGGGGGACAGCTGGGGTAGCTCTTTCTTTAAGAGCTTTAACCCTTCAGCGTTTGTTTCTTCTTTAAGAAACCACACTGTCCTAGTTACTGACAGGTTTAACCTGCCATATACTGTGTGAGGACATGTCAGATCAGGGTCCAGGAGGTGCGGACCGTCTCCCAGATCCGCTACAGGATCAGTCTCTCGTATCTGACACGCAGACCTCGACGGCGTCAGGCGCAGTGGTCAGAGGTTTTCAGTGATGTCAAAATTGAGGCCCTCGCTCGTTCTATTGATGGCCTGTCTGACCTTCTAGGTTATTGGGTGTCAGCTAGATCCTCTCAGAGGAAGCGACACAGGCCGGTGCCTGCGCAGCGACTCGGAGATCTCGGGCATGGAGGGTTTCCCTTTCAAGCTCAGATGGGGAGGTGTCCGATTCGGATAAGGAGGATCGGCAGGGACTCTCTGCTTCTCTTTTGGGTCGTACAGAGGCTTTTATTGGAAGCCATGAGGGAGGCGTTAGTTACCGGAGGAGGTAACTAGACGTCCTAGTAATTCGGCCCGGATGTTTTCAGGAGTCGCATAGGTCGCGATCAGCATTACCACCCTGAACACGCCCGATCTCATCTGATCTCGGAAGCTAAGCAGGGTTGGGCCTGGTTAGTACTTGAATGGGAGACCGCCTGGGAATTCCAGGTGCTGTAGGCTTAAAGTTCCAGATAAGTGTTTTCAGCTGTATCCGTGTACGGCGGAATTGATTGATAATTGGATTCCTTCTCCTGAAGTGGATGTCCCTTTATCCCAGCTTAGCAAGTCCTCATTACTTCCTTTTAAAAGGGAAGGCGAGTTTGCAGAATCCGCTGGACAGAAAAACGGAGATGGCGGCGAAATCCATCTACGAGGCCGTGGGTCATGGATTCAGAGCATGTGTGCTTGTAAAGCTTCTCTAAGCTGGTTAGACCGTCTACGGATGGCGTGGCAAGATAGATCCCCTCTATCCGAGGTAGATGGGCTTTTTAAGTTGGAGGATGCAGCCCGATATGACAGTGATGCAGGTTTGGATACTCCGTCACTGCTGTCCAGGGCGCAATCCTAGGCAATCACAGTCAGGAGAGCACTGTGGCTTAGACAGTGGACCGGAGACGCGGTTTCTAAGCAAGGTTTGCTATCCTTAGCTTACAAGGGTGGTCAGCTATTTGGATCTGACCTCACGGAGCTGATTGCCAAGGCAAAGGCAAAAGAAACGGCTTTACCACAGCGAAGAGCTGTGACTTCTGCATCTGGCAGGCATAGTGCCGGTAGTAGTCGGCAGTCCTTTCGGTCCAGGGGACGGTTCGGTCAGCCCTCTTGGGGATCGGGTCGCCCCTCTTTTTTCGGGAAAAAAGAACGCTCAGAAATCCCGCACTCCCTGGAAACAGAGCTTCCGCCAAGACAAGTGGGAAGCTGACAAAAAGCCCGCTAAGGCGGACTGACGCCAGGGTCTCACTCGAGGGCTCTCGAGTGGGAGGTCACCTGCTCCAATTCAAACCGACTTGGGCTTCCCGCGTGTCGGACGCCTGGGTGACGCGGGTTGTGTCGGCAGGCTACTTCGTAGAGTTTCTTTCTTGACTCCCAGACAGTTTTTGCCACTCTCGCATTCCGTCAGAGCCCGAGCTATTTGCCGCTCTACTGCGGGAGGTCGATTCCCTTCTGCAGAAGGGTGTGGTAGTACCGGTTCTGCGGAGGGCCGGGGAAGAGGGTTTTATTCCAACCTCTTTGTGGTCCCCAAAAAGGAGGACAAATTTCGCCCCATTCTGGATCTCAAAAGATTGAATTGGCATGTCCGTACCCGGAAATTCCGCATGGAGTCACTTCGCTCCGTTGTGGCGGCCCTGTCGCATAACGAATCGACATTCGGGACGCTTTTTTGCATGTTCCCGTCGGAAGGGCCCACCAACGCTTCCTTCGTTTTGCCATAGTCCAGGACCATTACCAGTCTGTGGCCCTGCCATTCGGGTTGGCCTCAGCACCCAGAGTTTTTACGAAAATTCTGGCACCTCTCATGGCGATTCTGCGAAGACAGGGGGTTACGATTCTTCCCTATCTGGACGACCTTTTGATTGTGGCGTCCTCAAAGGAGGAGGCGGTGACGGCTCGCAATCTATCCCTTCAGCTCCTGGATTACTTCGGGTGGCTGGTCAATTGGGAGAAGTCGTCTCTGGAACCGTCACAGTCAATCCTGTTTTTGGGAATGCATTCGACACGGTACGAGCAGTGGTGTCTCTGCCTTCAGACAAGCAAGCGAGTCTTCTTTGACATGTAATGAAGTCTTCGACAGCAATGTCCCTTCGAAGGTGTATGCGCCTTCTGGGTTTGATGGTGGCGTCGATGGAGGCAATTCCGTTTGCCCAATTTCATTCCAGGGCTCTCCAAATGCTCATTTTGAACCGTTGGGATCGATCGCAGTTTTCACTGGATTGCAGTGTCATCATCTCCCACAGGGTGCGAGAGTCTCTAGGATGGTCGTTACGTCCGGAAGTGTTATCCCTGGGGAAGTCCTTCTTCCCTCCGAGGTGGTCGATCGTAACCACCGATGCCAGCCTGACGGGCTGGGGGGGTGTCTGGAACGATCTCTGGATTCAGGGAGTATGGTCGTCGGAAGAGTCTGTCCTGCCGATCAACATCCTGGAATTGAGGGCAATTTTCCTTTGCCTCCAACACTGGACGGTCCCTTTAAGCGGTCTACCAGTCCGAGTGCAGACAGACAACGCGACGGCGGTCGCGTATATCAATCATCAAGGTGGGACGAGGAGCTTCAGGCTCATGATGGAAGTGTCTCGAATTCTGGTATGGGCCGAGGCCAGAGTGCCAGCCATCTCTTCGATTCACATTCCAGGAGTTCAGAATATCATAGCGGACTTCCTCAGTCGCGAAAAGATGGATTCCGGAGAATGGAGTCTTCATCCGAAAATTTTTGCACTGCTGTGCTTCCGTTGGGGAACTCCCCAAGTGGATTTGATGGCATCCAGGTTCAATGCCAAGTTACCGACGTTCATGTCCAGGTACAAGGACCCGAAGGCTGTGGCGGTGGATGCTCTGGTGGCTCCTTGGGCCAATTCGAGCTAATCTATGTGTTCCCGCCGATATCCTTACTTCCTCTGGTGTTGCGTCGGATCAGACTGGAGAGAGTCCCGGCTATATTGATAGCCCCAGATTGGCCAAGGAGGACGTGGTTCTCGACACTGGTGTCGCTTTTGGCAGCGCCTCCACTTCCACTCCCTCTTCGCACGGACCTGTTAACCCAAGGGCTCGTTCGTCACCCGGACCTGAAGTATCTGCGTTTGACGGCGTGGCTCTTGAGACCGAAATCTTGACCCGTCAAGGTTTTTTCAGCCGAAGTCATTGCCACTCTGCGAGCTGCCAGAGGTCCGGCTACTACTAGGATTTATCACAAGACTCTGGAAGCCTTCTTTTCGTGGTGTTCGGGTTCTTCTAGGAACCCGAGGATTTTTTCCATTCCCAATTTGTTGGCCTTTTTGCAGTACGGGCTGGACAAGGGTTTGGCAGTTAGCACTCTGAAAGGACAGGTTTCTGCTCTGTCCTTGCTGTTTCGGAAGGCTATCGCCTCGCGTAGGGACGTACGTTCCTTTTTTCGTGGGGTAACCCGTCAATTTCCGCCGCGGAAGGCGCTTGTGTCTCCTTGGCGGCTCAATCTTGTCTTGGAGGCTCTTCAACATGGGCCTTTTGAGCCTATGGACTCTGTTAATCTTTCCTTTCTCTCTTGGAAGGTTGCCTTCCTAGTGGCGGTCACTTCTTTGAGAAGGGTTTCTGAGTTGGCGGCTCTTTCTTGCTCGCCTCCTTTTCTGGAGTTTCACCCAGATCGCGTAGTGTTTCGCACACGGGGCGACTTTCTACCTAAAGTGGTGTCACAGTTTCATGTTAACCAGGATATTGTGTTGCCCTCGCTTTGTCCGGAGCCAAGGAATGCGAAGGAACGGGCCTTGCACACATTGGATTTGGTTCGGGCTTTGAAGTTCTATTTGTCTCTTACTCAAAGTTTTCGGAAGTCGGATTCCCTGTTTGTGATTCCAGCAGGTCGTCGACGTGGGAACGAGCTTCCAAGGATTCTATAGCTCGTTGGATTCGGTCGGCCATTTTAGAGGCTTACCGACTTAAGGGCGAACCTTGCCCGATTAAGATTCAAGCTCACTCCACAAGGGCTGTGGGTTCATCTTGGGCTTTTCATCAAGGAGCCTCGGCAGCTCAGCTCTGCCGGGCGGCGACCTGGCGCTCCGTCCACACATTTACAAAATTTTATAAGGTGGACGTCAGTGCTTCCGCTGATGCGGCCTTAGGACGTAGGGTCCTGCAGGCGGCTGTAGTTTAAAGTTCTTGTGAACTTGTAGTTAGCGCTAGTTGCGCATTTATTTAGGTTGTTGGGTATCTGCCTCTTTTGGTTTTTTTGCCCACCCTTATTTTTGGACTGCTTTTGGACGTCCCACTAGTAATGACTAGTGTGTCAATGACTAGTGTGAAAACGGCAGCAGCGCGCATTTTCCACAACCGGACGCCATCTTTGCCCCAAGCAGGACGTCTTCTTCTAGAGCTCTCATATCGCTTACATCTGAGGAGCAGCATCAGGAACCGTGAGTTGCTCTGCCCTGCAGAGCTGACACTCTCCTCTGTCTCCTTTCTGTCCCCCAACCATCTGGCATCAGTTAGTGGTACTTTCCTCCAGACCCTGCATACGGCGCCGCCTCTCTACATTCCTGCTGTCCAGCTGGGAGCACCTCTACACAAGCCTCGGCGCCCTGTCCCCCTTGTTCCGGCGGTCACCGTCCGTAATGTAGGTCCCGGCTTCTTTTCGGGCCTACTTACAGCGCCGGCTCCGCCCCCTCTTTCTCAGCTTTTCCGCCCGTCTTCTCCCTCTTCCTACTTCAGTGCGAATTTCCGCTCAGCATTGCGTTTTTCCACCAGCCAGGTCCCCTTCTAGACGCATCTCCCGTTTTTTTCTGCACTCGGACGGCTCCTCTCAGAAGCTCTGTATGCCTGCCTGCTACAGGACCCCGTGAGTGGCTCTGCCCTGTAGAATGAACACTCTCCTCTGCCTCTTTTTCTGTCCCCTAGCCGTCTGGCAATTATTGGCTGTTAGTGGGTCTGCTCACCATGCCTAAGCACGAAAGAGTGCTTGCCCATCCTCTTCTTCCTCTGCTCTGGTTGGCAGACTCCCTTCAGGTCAGCCCTCTCCCCTCTGCCAGGCCTGCAGCACCCCAGGGTACCCACCACCAGGAGTCCCTTTTTTCTGCCCCAGGCGAGTCTGAGACCCCTATCCTGGGATGGGCTCCCTCTCTGTTGCAGTCTGTTGTGAATTTCACCAGGGTGGCACAGACCCTGGTGTCCGTTATAGACAGATTGCCTATTACAGCTCCCGCAGTCACCAGCGGAGCACAGGTTTCTCCACCGGGCCCTTCCAACTCAGGCCGCAAGAGGCCCAGACAAGAGCACCGGTCTAAGTCCTCTTCCCACCCTATCTCACCAGCCGCTCTTTCTAGGCGAGATCCCTCTTCCGGATCCTCCTCTCCTGAATCGAACGAGGCATCTTTGGACGCGCCTTAAGAACATGAGTCGGACCTGGATCCAGAACAGGCCTCCAGCATACAAATATGGCGCAGTGCCTGATTGTAGCTGTCAACCAGACCTTAGGCATTAAAGATACCTCTACGAAACGCGCAGATCAGGCGGTTTCATTTAGACGGTCTAAGCTACCTTCCAAGGTTTTAGCCCACACGCTGAATTTGTGGAGATACTCAAGAGGGAAAGGGACAATCCGACCAGACGCTTTCTAAGAGGGAAGGAACAATGCAAATGCGATGGTGCACAGCAATCAATCATAATGATAATAAGGGTTGCAAAAACAGTGGTCAATAATGAAACAATTGGGAAGAAAAAAAGGACCACTGACAATTATGCACACCACAACAAGATAATCAATCAAACATAAGGAGAACTTTATTAACACATACTTAAAAACATTAAAAACAATGTGGACCCTGCTAGGACCCTGCTAACATATAACGATTGTATAATTTGCCAAAGCACATAGCCTGGAAAATGCAACAAAGGACCAGTACAATAGATGACAATGCAAGGTAAAAAGATATATATATGTGTGAATGACTCAAATGGAATCTGTGCACAATAATAACATGCGAAATAATTGCAAATAATGAAACTGCAACACAATAATTGTACAATAAATCAATACATAAATTAGTATAGTGCACTAAAATAACCAACCTTGCTAAATAGTAGACAAATAATAAGTCCTAATGGTCAGTACTCATAGATGTTAAATATAACACATGAATAAGCACCCCACAAAGTAGCCAAAAGAATGACCCTAATAGATCAAAACAAGGGATCCAATATAAGGTGAGGTTAACCTCCAAAGTGGAGCAATCATACGGACCCTATAACATAGCCACTGAAAAAATCCTCAGAGGCTGTGGAATGCCAGCAATGGATAAAAAAATGGCTCAAATGTGATAAATGGCACAAATGGGGTCCAAATGGTGAAGGGAGCAGAGACCAGACCAGAAATGATAGCAGGGCCCAGCGGCAGGGAACCCCACGCGTATCGCCGTTACAAGGACGGCTTCCTCAGGGGAAAGTGACGAGTCTATTAACAAAACTCGTATAAATACCTGATATAACAACATAATAACTGGCAGGTGTGTGGAGAGATCAGGATAGAGACCGGAAGTAAAGCAGAAAGTGAGCGCCAGGCAGACGTCTCTGCCTATAGTAAACGCTGCGACAGCCTCAGTAAGACGCTGCACATCGGTTACTATGGTGAAAAATAAGGCGCATGCGCAGCTCCCAGTAGCAAGGTATTAGAAATTGAAAGACGCTGCAGAGCGGTTCATATGGAGAATGGTAAGGCACGTGCGCAGCTTAACAGGAACAGGGATTTAGAGATAAAAAGGTCAGGGGCAGTGGCAAGGAATGGAATATCACCATGAAATAAGTATAACATGAAAACTAACAGCAATTACAATCGAATCAACTGGATTGCCCATATATGAAAAAATAGCAATAATTCATTATGAAAAAAGAGAAAAAAACAAGAAAAAAAACAAACCATAATGATGAGGAAAAAAGTGAATGCATAAAAAACTGTATTTTTTTGATAATGGAAAATTATTGTAAAGAAAAAATTTATATATATATATATATATATATATATATATATATATATATATATATATATACAAAATAATAATGAAACAAAAGAAAGAAAAAATAAAATAAAAAAAATGAATAAATGAAGACAAAGTCAAAGATAGAATAAAAACTAATATCTAAGTAAAGAAACAAAACACAAAAGACAAAACTGAAGAAAATAAAAAAAAAACAACAAAAAAAAACGGACGCCTTCCCCTTCTGTGGACTCACCAATCTCCAGTCTGTCCACCAACACGGTCCTCCCACCCTCTATTGACGCTTCCCTCATGGATTCTAACGCTGGTATCATAAGATCGCTGGCTGAATCAGCCTTGAAAACGGCGGCTTCTACATTATGCCTTGCCTTTTCCTCTACCAAAGGCCATAGCCAGATGGGCCAAAACAACTTTGTGAGGGCATCATCGCGGGAGTTCCACTGAGCGAGCTTGCCGTTCTTGCAGACCTGATTCCCTCTGCAGGGACATATTTGGCAATATGGGGGCCATCCGTAGTAACATTTGGCTCAAAGCAGGGCAAGCGGACCTTTCATCGAAGAAGTCGCTTGCCTGTCTCCCCTTCCAGGGAGACCGCCTGTCTGGCTCCACGATTGGACTAGATCATGAATGAGGCACGAGTTCGCTCCTTCTTCAGTCCAAACCTCATAGGCCTCCTCTGAAGCGGCAGTTCTGCTTCTTTCGGCCATTTTTCACCGTTTGGCGGCGACGGAGGATCCCTGCGGCCAGCGCATGCCGCAGATCTGTCAGGTCAGGAAGAAGGTTTCCTTCAGGCCCACTCCTTCCTGTCATCCTCATAGCTCCCACGGTAGGTCCACTAGGACCGGACCTGGCAGGTCTTCCTCGACATGACTTGGATCCAGAGCCCAGCGTATCTCCCAAGCCAGGTGGTTGCTTCCTGTTCCTGTTTTCAGGGACGTTTGGCTCGCCTCGGTGGAGGACGCATGGGTCGGGGAGGTTGTATCCTCAGGATACAAAGTAGAGTTCACTTCGCGCCCCTGAGATCGGTTATTTGAATCCCGTCCCCCAAAGGATCCCGCTCTGGTTTCGGGTTTCTTTCCGTCCATCGCCTCCCTTCTCAGTACGGGGGTTATCGTTCCTGTACCGAAACAAGAATGCTTCACAGGTTTCTATGTTTGTTGTGCCAAATAAGGGCGGCGTGGTTCGGCCCATTCTGGATCTCTAGTTTCTGAACTCGAGTGTCCGCCTGTGACCTTTCAGGTTGGAGTCCCTTCGCTCAGTAATTGCTTCCACGGGGACGCAGGTATTTTCTATGGTCCTTAGTCATCCAAGACGTTTACCTCCACGTTCCGATTTGCCCAACTCATCAGAAGTTCCCGCGTTTCGCAGCTCAGCAGAACCACTTCCAGTCTGTTGCCCTACCGTTCGATCGTGTGACGGGCGGCATTAATGGCTATTTTAAGGATCAGGGGCCTGGTACTTATCCCTTTCCTCGACATCAGGGAAGTTCGTCTGCACAAGAGTCCTTTCTACCGATCAACATCCTCAAAAATCAGGGCCATCCTACTCTATCTCCATCACTGGGAAACGCTTCTCAGTGGTCTGCCGGTCAGAATTCAGACGGACAATGCCACAGCGGTGGCATATGTCTATCACCAAGGAGGGACCAGGATTCCCCTGGCAATGGCCGAGGTGTCCAGGATCCTTCATTGGGCACAGGCGACGTTTCCGGCAATATCCCCGTGCATATTCCCGGCATGGACAACTGGGCCGCCGTCTTCCTCAGCCACGAGGGTCTCGCGGCAGGAGAATGGTCCCTGCATCCGGACGTTTTCCATCAGATCTGTCTTCGAGGGGGGATTCCGGACATGGACCTAATGGCATTCCGGCTGAACAGGAAGGTTCATCGGTTCGTCTCCAGGTCCCGCGACCCTCTCGCGTTGGACGACGATGCTCTGGCCATTCCCTGGTCGCGGTTCGCACTTCCCTATCTATTCCCTTCGCTGCCCCTTCCCAGATGGCTGAAGAAGAACATGGTGGAAGGGGTGCCGGTCATTCTGATTGCCCCAGTTAGGCCCAGGAGGTCTTGGTTCGCAGACATCGTCTGTTTTCTGGCGGACACCCCCTGGCGACTCCCAGACAGACCAGATCTTCTGTCACAGGGTCCGATCTGCCACCTGAGTTCTCTTTCGCTCAATTTGATGGCGTGGCTGTTGAGACAGCGATATTGGGATCATCCGGTCTCTCCGATTAGGTGATTCGCACCATGATCCAGGCCAGAAACCCTTCGTCCTCTAGGGTCTACTATCGAACCTAGAAGGCCTGTTTTCGCTGGTGTGAGTCTAATGTCATCCCGCCAATGAAGTTGTCGCTCCCAGCCGTCTTGGCTTTTCTCCAAGCGGGACTGGCCTCTGGTCTCTCTCCTGCTACTCTAAAAGGGGCAGGTGTCAGCCATTTCTAACCTTTTTTTCTATCCTTTTTTCTATCCTTTTTTTCTATCCTTTTTTTCTATCCTTTTTTCTATCCTTTTTTTCTATCCTTTTTTTCTATCCTTTTTTTTCTATCCTTTTTTTTCTATCTATCCTTTTTTTTCTATCTATCTTTTTTTTCTATCTTTTTTTTTATCTATCCTTTTTTTTCTATCTATCTTTTTTCTATCTATCTTTTTTTTCTATCTATCTTTTTTTTCTTTTTTTTTCTATCTTTTTTTCTATCTTTTTTTTCTATCTATCTTTTTTTTTCTATCTATCTTTTTTTTTCTATCCTTTTTTCAGAAGTCATTGGCGTCTCGCCCTCAAGTCAATACTTTCCTTCAGGGATTAGCGCATACGACTCCCATACCGGAATCCTGTGGACCCCTGGAACCTCAGTCTAGCTCTGAAGGTCATGAGGAGTGCTCCCTTTGAACCTCTCAGAGAGGTCCCCCTCTCTGTTTTGTCCCGGAAAGTGGCCTTTCTCGTGGCGATCACTTCTATCTGACGGGTTTCAGCATTAGCGTCTGTCCTGTCGCCCCCCCTTTCCTGGTTCTTCACCAGGATAAGGTTGTGTTGCGGCCTCCACCTTACTTTCTTCCCAAGGTGGTATCCACTTTTCACTTGAATGAAGATATTGTCCTGCCTTCCTTCCGTCCGCTCCGACTCTTTCTCTGGAGCGCTCGTTGAACAGGCTGGACCTGGTCCGGGCAGTGAGGATCTACCTGGAGAGGACTGCTTCCTCCAGGAAGTCAGATCTTCTGTTCGTCATTCCAGTCGAGGCGCGGACAGAAGCCTACGATTGCGTGTTGGATTAGGACTGCAATATTGGAGGCTTACCGGGTTAAGAACAGAGTGTCTCCCTCTAGAGTTACCCACCCGGGCAGTAGGCGCCTCCTGCGTGGTTCACCATGGGGCATCCGCCCTATAACTTCGCAAAGCGGCAACCTGGTCTTCCATCCACACGTTTGCCAAGTTTTACAGGGTCCTCACCTACGCTTCGGCGGACGCCAGCCTAGGCAGAAGGATCTTGCAGCCGGCATTGGGGACTTTGCCGACCTGAATGGAGTTTCTTGCCTTTTTCTCCCACCCCAGGGACTGCTTTGGGAAGTCCCATGGTTCCTGTCTCCCCCAATGAAGCAATCGAGAAAACAGGATTTTGGTTGCTTACCGTAAAATCTGTTTCTCGGAGCGCTCACTGGGGGACACAGCACCCTCCCATATGTTTACAACTCTTTTTCTATCTTCTGATTATTATTGTTATGATCGATTTGTCTGTTTTTTGTTGTTTGGTTCTGTCATGTTCTTCTACTGCTTTCTCACTAACTGAATAGCTTGGTGCCAGTTGGTGGGGTGTATACTGCAGAGGAGGAGCCAACCTTTTTTTGCATATGCATAGTGTCAGCGCCTGCTAGTGGCAGCAACATACACCCATGGTTCCTGTGTCCCCCAATGAGCGCTCCGAGAAACAGATTTTACGGTAAGCAACCAAAATCCTGTTTTTCTTTACAAGAGATGCTACTAAAAAAGTAGATGACTCCTAAACAGGAGAGATTATTACATTTGTGGTTAAATATATGTTAATATATGTGCTGTTGAGCTACAAGGAAGGCCACACTATGGAAACAAAATTAGTGAATACGAATACTGTTCTGTATATGCATACTGTGTACATCCAGCTGCAAATGGACGATTGGTGAGTAAGCTGTGTGTCAAACCTTGACCAGTCTGACATTGTTGACCTATTCTTGCAGTTTGTGCACACGGCCGTATTTTCAGTCTGGGTGCGATCCCGACAAAACATAGGCTCTCACTCTGACTAATGTTATTCTATGGGGCTGAGCACATGTCAGAATTGTTTCCTTTGACTATGCTGGATCAAGGAAAAAATTGCTACATGCCCGAGTTTGATCCAATATTCTGATTGTACTCTGCCATTCAGGTTAATGAGTCCGTGAAAACCTTCAGACTGCACTTGGATGTCTTCTGAGTGCAGTCCAATTTCCATTTACTGAGAGAATGGAGAAGATAACATTTTTTTTTTCTCTCCATCTTTCCTCATCCGAGAGAATCTGAGCACACTGTGATCACACTCTGATTTAACCTCTGATCAGAGTTTGAGCAGTGTGAGATTTGCATAATTGGCCCGATTCTCTCGGCTGACAAAGTTTGAGATAGTTTACCGTCGTCTGCACCTAGCCCTAATTTAGGTAATTTATAATTAAATCCTAGACAAAAATACTATATTCACCCATACCTTCTATTTTCCTGAAAATAGAATTCTGTGAAAATGCCAACCAGTGATTTGCATTTTATGCAGCTTCAAAATTATAAAATCGAAGCTTTATCCCGTATATTCTAGCTGTGGTAAGCTTTTACAGTCTTAGTCTAGTTCACTGGCATTTTATTCTTGGCTTGCAAAATAAGTACCATACGATTGATGCAGAACCCAGCCTGCTGTCTCCTTCCCTATTATCCGGTAGACTGTAACCCCACAGGGGCACGGCCCTCTCCCTCTGTACAAGTCCGTCATGGTTAGTTCATTGTAGTTTATATCTGTACTATGTTCCCATGTACAAGCACCATGAAATCAATGGTGCTCTAAAAATAAATAGAATAGTAAAGTATGTATTTACTGAAAAAAAAAATCAGGTATTTACTTTTTACCATTAACTGCAGGAACCAGGTGACGAGGACCGTAAGATAATCACAAATGCATATAACAAAGTTGTGAAGCTGATCTTTGAAGAGACGCGTCTCATCTCAGCCTTAAAGGAAAAATATCTGGCCAGTCTTGAAGTAAGTGACTTTAATCTTAAAGTCTATTCTAAATAATCTTTAATTTGTGGCAAGAATTTAAGTGCAGACACTTAAAAGTATTCTGATGAACTGTACATTTATGTTAAAAATGTCTTTGTAAACGTAAAAATTATTTTTTTTTACCATTTTGCCTCTTCGGTGCAGAGATGTTACCAAATTATTTGGCATCTAATAAGTTAGCTTTTGTTAAGTCCAAGTGGGTGTTACCCGCCTTCTCCACAACAGAGAGGAGGATAAAAAAATAAAAAAAGTTTTGTCCCTTTCTGCAGCCACTATTACATCGTGTGCCCAGTTTAACATGAAAATCTTTTCTCAATGAAGCGATATGTCGTGTAGAGCTATATTGGCAGTGCCTGTAGGTACTGGCAATCACCCCGCCCCAAGTAGACCAGCTCTGCCAGTAACTTATGTGATTTCTGTGCTGGTTTCCCCTGTAACTGTGGGGCTGCTGTGGATGACCCAGTCACAGTGGAACAAAGTTATCAAGGCTGCAAAAAAAAAAAAAAAAAGTTCACCAGATATGTTTGATCTTTTGGGAAACGCAATATATAAAATAATTTTTTAATCTGTTGTTCTATCTGTTCTAAAAGATTAAACTTATTACATTAAACTTCCATCTTATGATGTATGTTTTTGCAACCGGTTAATCAGATTATAAATGGCAAAAAGAAGAAAAGGTGCTAAACAACATCCTTGCGTATAGACGACAACTAGGAAAGGGAGGAAAAATAGTGGGAATGAGTAATTGGCCTATTTTATTAAACTCCTAAGTATTAAATGGTTAGAAGAGCCCAGAAGGTACTCCACGGTGACCAGACAAGATTAAATTCTCAAGAAACTTGTGAATCAGAGCATTACGATAATCAAAATATCGAATATCTATGATCCGAGCATGTAGAGCTTATTTATGAGTAAATTCCTGCCTAACCAGCCCTGTATAACATTTTTCTGTAGAAATGTGGATTAAAATAAGCATTTGTATTGTCCCCATTTGCTATGCTAATGAGGGCTTTGACTAGTTGATGGGGCTTTAGTTTCCGCAGACTAGTTGGCACTCTTTCCATGTTATCACTGCTCTTTGGGTGTGATAACATAATTTGCACAAGCGGCGTCATCAACGCTCATGCAAATCTGGCGCATGCGCACAGCTCGTCCCAGCAGCGTCACTTCGTCTCTGAAGCTAGGTGTACGCTTCCAAGCTGCAGAGGCGTGCTCTGTGCATGTCTGGAGGTTTGGAAGATAGCTTCCGGTCATGCACAGTGCGCCTCTGAAGCCGAGAAGTCTACATCTAGTTTCAGAGATGCAGTGACGCTGCCTGAATGAGCCTCACACATGTGCCAGATTTCCATGAGCAGCGATGTCGCCATTCTTGAAAATTGTCATGCTTACAAGAGTGTGACAACGTGGAAAGAGGGCTCACAGGTCTGGGGCAACTAACGCTCCATCGACCAATCATAGCTCTCATTAACATTGCAAACGGGGACAATATAAATGTTTTTTATAAATCTAAAACGTTACACAGGGATGGTTAGGCAGGGAATTTACTTATAAATAAGTGATTGCTGCTGGGTTGGAGGGCACTGGGGACCTGACAGGTTCCCTTTAACTACAACTCCTGTTTCAGCTGCAGATGGAAGGAAGAGAGCCACAGTCATTACTAGTGGGTAGGCGGAGCCCAGATAGGATTGACACCTCAGATTAAAAAGAGTGTTGACCGGCCCCTTCAGCTCGGGCTCCTCCTACTCAGCTCTTCAGTTTACAATTTGAGGTCCCAGAGGATGGTCGCTGCTGGAAGCAGCTCCTCAGAAGATTTTATTATTTTTTATCGGACAAGAGACTTGGATCACCAAATGTGGTCTAGAGGTCTCAGGAGTCTCAGCACTGCTGGACTCCCACCTCTCCCTTGGCGGATCTGTATTACCCTAATGGTGGTCCCTGCAGAACCCTGCCGGCCCGGGGGGATGAGGATGGCTTCCCTGGCGGGGGCGCAAACCGCGCTGCAGGGGTCACTGCGTCCCCCGCCCTGGGGGGAAGCATGGGCATAGCGCCAGAAACCCCTGGGGGTCCCTGTGGCGCTTCGGCTGGTGAGTACCTCACATTTTTACCTCACATTTTTATTAATGTGTGTGTGAGCGTTCAAGCGACTGCTGCGGCAGCCGCTGTACATTACATGTCGGTGACTGTGTTTTTTGTCCGCAGGTTGATGCCTGCAGGACATAGGAGAGGAGTGCGCGCCTTTTTATTTGAATTTTCGCGCTGCTCTGAGCGCGCGCTTTACTGCTGTCTCCATTTCCGGCTTCCCTCATGGAGCACACGGAGGCACAGCGCGGCGGCCATTAAAGAAGCAGGCTGAAAGCTTCTTCTGGCTTCTTCTCCCTCCTCCCCTCCCGGCAAGATGTTACACTGTTACCAGCTGGGTGAGTCGCTTCTAGCCGCAGGCAGAAGCTTAACCCCTTCACCCCCACAGCGCGGGCGCCTTCTGGGGCACTAATGAGTGACAGACTGCGCTGTCCTGCGGCTGTTATCGCATAAGGGGCTCGCACACTCTTTTCAATAATAATAAAGAGTTTGTGGGGAGTCTGCGATTTTAATACTGCCTCTATACGTTCCCACTAACGATCCTGATAACGACGCATACTAATGCGATCGTTTGTGTGATCATTTTTTAATGTCGCTAGTAGCTGCCAATCTGGACGATCTCATTAACATCGCATAAGCGGTTAGCGATCTCCTTAACAACTTTGGCGGTCATTGCGATATACAAAACAGCGCAATTTTTAGCGATCTTGTGGAACGTTTTTCTGTTAGTGTGGCATAAAAAGCTGTCCTGCAGCTGCTGCCTTATAAGAGGCACTTGGGGCTCGCACAACTTTTTCATTATCAAGGTTGTGGGGAGTCTGCTACTTTAACCCCTTCTTAGGCGGTTAACTATTAATGCTGGGGTAGCTCTCTCTTTAAGAGCTTTAACCCTTCAGCGATTGTTTTTTCTTTAAGAAACACACTGTTCTAGTTACTGACAGGTTTAACCTGCCATATACTGTGCAAGGACATGTCAGATGCGGACTATCTGACACGCAGAACCCGACAGCGTCATGCGCAGCGGTCGGAGGTTCCAGTGGTGTCAAAATGGAGGCCCTCGCTAGTTTCTATGATGGCCTGTCTGACCTTCTAGGTTATGGAGTGTCAACTAGATCCTCTCAAGGAAGCGACACAAATCGGTGCCTTCCTTCTCGCGTAGCGAAGATGTCCGTTTCGGACAAGGAGGATCGGCAGGGACACTCTGCCTCTCTCATGGACCGTACTATTGGAGCCATGAGGGCATTACAGTTACCAGAGAGAGGTAACTAGGCGTCCTGGTAAGTCGGCCCGGATGTTTCAGGAGTCGCATAGGTCGCTACGGCTTTACAAACTGTATCCGTTTTCTACGGAGTTGATTGTTAATTGGATCTCCTGAAGTGAATGTCCCTTTATCCTGGTAAAGGAAGGCGAGTCTGCAGGACCTGCTGGACAGAAAAATGGAGATGGCAACAATATCCATCTGCGAGGCCGCGGGTCATGGATTCAGTATTAAGGATCTATGTGTACTTGTAAAGTTTCCCCGAGCCGTTTGGACCGTCTACGGACGGCGTGACAAGATGGATCCCCTCTATCGAGATAGATGGGCTTTTCAAGTTGAAGGATTCTGCGTCACTGCTATCCAGGGCGCAATCCTCGGCAGTCACAGTCAGAAGAGCACTGTGGCTTAGACAGTGGAACGCGGTTTCCAAGCAGGGTTTGCTATCTTTAGCTTACAAAGTGGTCAGCTATTTGAATCTGACCTCACAGAGCTGATTTCTGAGGCAAAAGAAACAGCTTTACCGCAGCGCAGAGCTGTGACTTCTGCGTCTGGCAGGACTAGTGCCGGTAGTTGTCGGCGGTCCTTTCGGTCCAGGGGATGATCCGGTCAACCCTCTGGGGGTTTGGGTCGTTCCTCTCTTTTTAAAAAAAAAAAAAAAAAAAGGGGGAATTTCTCAGAAATTCCGCATACCCTGGAAACAGAACTTCCATTAAGACAGAAGCTGGCAAAAAACCCGCTAAAGCGGTCTGACGTGTGGGTCTCACTCGAGCGCTCTCGAGTGGAGGGTCGTTTACTCCAATTCAAACCGACTTGGGTTTCCCGTGTGTCGGACGCCTGGGTAACACAGGTTGTGTTGGCAGGCTACTTCATAGAGTTTCTTTCTCGACCCCCGGACAGGTTTTGCCAATCTCGCATTCCGTCAGAGCCGAGCTATTTGCCGCTCTACTACGAGAGGTCGATTCCCTTCTGCAGAAGGGTGTGGTGATACCGGTTCCGCAGAGGACCGGGGAAGAGGATTCTTATTCCAACCTCTTTGTGGACCCCAAAAAGGAGGACAAATTTCGCCCTATTTTGGATTTCAAAGTTTGAATCGGCATGTTTACATCCCGAAAATTCCGCATGGAGTCGCTTCGCTCCGTTGTGGCAGCCCTGTCGCAGAACGTCTTTTTGGTCAATCGACATTCGCGACGTTTATTTGCATGTTCCCGTCGGAAGGGCTCACCGGAGCTTCCTTCGTTTTGCCATAGGTCAGGACCATTGCCAGTTTGTGGCTCTGCCATTCGGCTTGGCCTCGGCGCCCAGAGTTTTTACAAAAATTCTAGCGCCCCTCATGGCAATTCTTCGAAGAAAGGGGGTTACGATTTCCCTACCTGGACGACCTTCTGACTGTGGCGTCCTCAAAGGAGGAGGCGGGGACGGCTCGCAATCTATCCCTTCAGCTCCTGGAGGATTTCGGGTGGCTGGTCAATTGGGAGAAGTCGTCTCTGGAAGTCAATCCTGTTTTTGGGAATGCATTTCGACACTGTACGGACGGTGGTGTCCCTTCCTCCAGACAAGCGGGCATGTCTCTTTCGACATGTACAGATTATGAGGTCTACGGCAGCAATGTCCTTTCGGAAGTGTATGCGCCTTCTGGGTTTGACGTCCATGGAGGCACTTCCGTTTGCCCAATTTCATTCCAGGGCCCTCCAAAGGCTCATTCTGAGTCGTTGGGATCGATCGCAAGCTTCTCTGAATTGCAGCGTCATCATCTCTCACAGGGTGTGAGAATCCCTAGGATGGTGGTTACGTCCAGGAGCGTTATTCCTGGGGAAATCTTTCCTCCGAGGTGGTTGGTCATAACCACCGATGCCAGCCTGACGGGCTGGGGGGGGTGTCTGGAACGATCTTTGGATCCAGGGAGTATGGTCATCGGAAGAGTCTGTTCTACCGATCAACATCCTGGAGTTGAGGGCAATTTTTCCTTTGCCTACAACACTGGACGGTCCCTTTAAGCGGTCTACCAGTCCGAGTGCAGACAGACAACGCGACGGCGTTGCGTATATCAACCACCAAGGCGGGACAAGGAGCTCCAGCCTCATGATGGAGGTGTCTCGGATCCTGCTTATGGGCCGAGACCAAGGTTCCAGCCATCTCTGCGATCACATTCCAGGAGTCCAGAATACCACGGCGGACTTCCTCAGTCGCGAGAAGATGGATCCTGGAGAATGGAGTCTTCATCCGAAAATTTTTGCGCTGCTGTGCTTCCGTTGGGGAACTCCCCAAGTGGATTTGATGGCATCCAGGTTCAAATGCCAAACTACCGACCTTCATGTCCAGGTACAAGGACCCGAAGGCTGTGGCGGTGGTTGCTCTGGTGGCTCCGTGGGACCATTTCGAGCTAGTCTATGTGTTTCCGCCGATATCTTTACTTCCTCTGGTGCTGCGTCGGATCAGACTGGATGAGAATTCCGGCTATGTTGATAGCCCCGGATTGGCCAAGGAGGACGTGGTTCTCGACACTGGTGTCGTTTTTGGCGGCACCGCCATTCCCACTTCCTCCTCGCCCGGACCTGTTAACCCAGGGGCCCGTTCGTCATCCGGACTTGAAGTCTCTGCGTTTGACGGCGTGGCTCTTGAGGCCGAAACCTTGACCCGTAGAGGTTTTTCAGCCGAAGTCATTGCCACTCTGCGAGCTGCCAGAGGTCCGGCTACTACTAAGATTTATCACAAGACTTGGTCTTTTCGTGGTTTCGGGTTCTTCAAGGAATCTGAGGATTTTTTTCCATTCCCAATTTGTTGGCTTTGCTACAGTACGGGCTGGACAAAAAGTTTGGCAGTTAGCACTCTGAAAGGTCAGGTTTCTGCCCTGTCTTTGCTATTTCGGAAGGCTATCGCCTCGCGTAGGGACGTACGTTCCTTTTTTTGCAGAGTAACCCGTCAGTTTCCACTGCGGAAGGCGCCTGTGTCTCCTTGGCGGCTCAACCTTGTCTTGGAGGCTCTTCAGCATATACCTTTTGAGCCTATGGGTTCTGCTAGCCTTTCTTTAATTTCTTGGAAGGTTACCTTCTTAGTGGCGGTAACCTCTTTAAGAAGGGTTTCTGAGTTGGCAGCTTTTTCCTGCTCGCCTCCTTTCCTGGAGTTTTACCCGGATCGAGTAGTGCTTCGCACACGGGGCGATTTTCTACCTAAGGTGGTGTCGCAATTTCATGTTAACCAGGATATTGTGTTGCCCTCGCTTTGCCGGGCCCAGGGAATGCAAAGGAACGGAACTTGCACAAATTGGATTTAGTGCGGGTCTTGAAGTTCTATTTTGTCTATTACTCAAGGTTTTCGAAAGTCAGATTCCCTGTTTGTGATTACAGCAGGTCGTAGGCGTGATCAACGAGTTTTCAAGGACTCTATAGCTCGTTGGATTCGGTCGGCCATTTTGGAGGCTTACCGTCTTAATGGCGAACCTTGCCCGATTAAGATTCGAGCTCGCTCCACGAGGGCTGTGACTTCATCGTGGGCCTTTCATCAAGGGCTTCGGCAGCTCACCTCTGCCGAGCGGCGACCTGGCGTTTCGTCCACACATTTACAAAGTTTTATAAGGTGGACATCAGTGCTTCCGCTGATGCGGCCTTAGGACGTAGGGTCCTGCAGGCAGCGGTAATTTAAAGTTTTTAGTTAACTTGTATTTGGCGCCTGTGGCGCATTTATCTAGGTTGTTGGGTTTCTGCCTATTTTGGTTTTTTCCCACCCTAATTTTTGGACTGCTTTGGGACGTCCCACTAGTAATGACTGTGGCTCTCTCCCTTCCATCTGCAGCTGAAAGACGGATTTTGGTAAGAACTTACCTGTAAAATCCTTTTCAGCGAAGGAAGGAAGAGAGACACAGCTCCCTCCCATGGCAGAAGTGTGTTGTTGTATTTACAGATGCAGCGTGACCCTTCTCTGATAGCGATTATCTGGACTGAGGTCGACGCGCTACGGCTCCGTTCCAGCATTTCCAGCTTATCGCAGTAGTCAGGTTCAGTGAGTAGTACCTGTAACTGTGATTTTTTTTGCCGAATGCATGCATAACCTGTACTCTTATGTTTTTTCTCTGAAGTCCTTCAGAAGAGGTTATGTTGCTTCGCTGGTGATATTGTTCTTCCTTAAGCTTGGGTACGACTGAAGAGCTGAGTAGGAGGAGCCCGAGCTGGAGGGGCCGGTCAACACTCTTTTTAATCTGAGGTGTCAATCCTATCTGGGCTCCGCCTACCCACTAGTAATGACTGTGTCTCTCTTCCTTCCTTCGCTGAAAAGGATTTTACAGGTAAGTTCTTACCAAAATCCGTTTTTTTTTAACTCCACTTTGTGTCCAAACCACTTAGATCACCAAGCCCAGGATCTCCCCAGATGCCCTTAGTGGAATTTACTTATCCGCTCCTTAATGGAAATTAGCAGTGTGAAGCTTCTCTGCCTGCAGGAAGACTTGTGCCTTGTGCCTCTGCCTTCCTAGTGACATAGATGTTAGTCTATTAACACTTCGCTTTAATATTTCGAAGTGCTCTGTGGCAGCCTTTCTCTTTTTGGGTCTGCTTTTCTTTGTAACCTTTCTGTTCATCTTTAAGGCTGTGTGACCTAAGTTTTAATTTGCCTCGAACTAGGTTTTGCCATTCTGAAACTCCCAAGAAAACATAATTAAGCGGTGGTCACGCTGGTGAGTGAAGAAGTGAAAATTCCGGTCAAGTTCTATCCTGTTCCATACTTTCTGCATAAAGTGTTCTCCTTTTTCACCCAAAAGAGGAAATGGTCCTACCCTAGCTTACAGTCTCACCATAATTTGGATGTGGTTATAGTTTTCAATGTATTTGTCTCTTAACTTTTATTTAGTATGGATTTCACATGTCATGTCCCAAAGGGTCAATGAAAGGGCTTGTTGGCCTCTATAGCTACACTGCCTTTGTATCTGGTTGGCCTTTGATGAGTGCTAAAGTAACAAAGGTAAGGCTGTGTGCACATGGTTAAGATTTGGTGCCTTTTTGTTGCGTTATTCCCTTGCAGAATTTTTAAATAAACCTGAGGCAATCCTGATGCCAGCAAAGTGAATGAGAAATCTAGAGTGTCATACATGTTGAGTATTTTTGACTTATAGATTTGGTTCAGAAAATAATCTGCAATCAAAATTCTCTGTGCATTTTTCATCATTGACCTCACTCAAGAGTCAAAAACGCAGGGAAAAAAACATGGCAAAACGCGCTTTTTTCAGCTTCGTTTTTAGAGTTCAGCAATGCAGAAATGGTGCAGAAATTTTACCTACCGTGTGCACATAGCCTAGTAAGGATTACTGTATATATTCCACATTGAAGCTCATTGTCTTGCAGCAGTAGAAGCTTTTTTGGCTTCAGGATGTTGGCTTCTCTTCAAATATTCAACATGGCCACTTGGTCTTTCATGAAGCTGTGAATAAATTGATATTCTGAAACTGTTGTCAGAATTTTAATTCTGATTTTTTTTGTTTTCTTGAAACATTGTTATTTCAATAAGCTATGGTGTAAGTTTGTCTGCAAATCTTGCATAAAGCCTTATCTAGCAGTGTTAAAATGTGTATAGTGTCAACACTACTGTACATCTGAGTAGTTTTTATTTTTTTTCCCTGCTTGATATTCAGCAGGTACTACATGATCTTTAATTTATATATTTATTTACATTTCAGTTCAAAAAGAACATGTCTGAATGGATAAATAAAAACCCAAACGTGGATGATTTAATAACTCTCAAGAAGAGTATTAAGGGCTTGAAATCGCAGCTGAGATGGAAACTGCTTGAGAGCAGCAGCATGGAAGAGGTTTGATTTAGTTTTAACGTCTTGTTTCTAAAACAAAGCAATCCATTGCTCTGTAACTGAATGAATGAGGGTTATGCAGTTTCACCATTTAGGGACAGTGCTCTCATCAGGCAGTTAAAGGGTTAAAGGCACACTCTGGATCGCTCAGTCAAGAGCTGCTGTGTTCTGTATGAGAGAGTCTCTGCCAGACTCCTCTGTCAGCGTCTTATGTCAAGGAGAACAAAAAGACAACATTTGCTGTTGGAAATCCAACAGGTTGAATCGTTCTGTCCTCCAAAATCATCTCACAGGACATTCGGGAAGCCCATTAGGCTCTTGTCTGACCGTGTTCTGCCAACTTTAGCCCAACGAGTATGGGGGCCTTTAGGCTATAAGGATGAGACTACAAATGGCTGCTACACAGTTAACGTAGAATGGCAGCTATTCACGTTTGTAGCTTCAGAATTTCTCCATGCAACCTGATAGTTAATAAATCTAAAAGGGTTGTCCGGACTTGTGATGTTCATGACCTCTTTTCGCTTTTTAGTGGCCATTGTAAAGAATTGCTCATCTGCACTAGGTCAATAATATCGGACAGCATTTCAAGTTTGGGTGCAACACTAGCTAGCCTGTGATGGAAAGTAGAATTCATCAAGGAACTATTTTACCATTTTTAGAAACTTGTATCATGAAACAATAGAAATCCCCCCTCCATTGGAATTAATCCAAACAGTGCTCCCAAATACTAATTAAATGGTTTATTCTTTTCCTTGGATAAAGTGATTGTTGCATTAACTACCCACAGTGTGAAAAGTTTTGTTATTTTTTTTAAGGAATTTATAGGCAACATGATCCAAAAATTACATAATGTAACTGCAGTATAAATATTCCATAGCATGATTATGCTAAATATCCTATATATCTGATGATTTACCTGTTTTGCAGTCTGATGACTACAATGCAACAGCTCACAGTGAAGTGAAACATGAAATTGAAATCCTAAGGAACAAGATATTCTATGAGATACAACAAGAGCAAAATCAATATGTGAGTTGATGTATTTTAAGTGGCATTAATTTATTTAAAGAAAACCTTTCAGCAGCATTTTACTTTGTAAAGTACAGACAGCAATAATGGGGCTTTCATACTGATTAACATAATACCTCAGGTGGAGAAATCTGTTTTTTTTTTTTTTAGATTTTCTCTAATATCTGAAGTTTCTTTGTATTCATATCTTGGTGCATTGTGGTGGGCCTGTGAATGGGGTCTTCAGCTTTGTTCTGTCCCCTCCGCTGTGTCTGGGTGTTTTTTCACACTGGTGCCTTCAGAGCTACGTGCACTGCTTGCGCAGATTAAGCTCTTGGAAGTCTTCAAGAAAATGGTGCTGGTGGCTGCGCATGTGTAGATTGCTCAGTGCCACGGGCGCCTTTTTACTGAAGCCCATCATTAGTTCTAGCGGCCGGCTTTGCTAGCACAGATTGATCTAATGGTGGTGATGTTTTGATTCCCTTTCAGAATGTCCATCCAGTATGTTGTCAGCTGTCACACATGCTCAGTAGCTCTGGCCACACATGCTCAGTATCTGGCTGCCTGAATGCTCCAATGTACAGGAGTGATCCCTGCTATCGTACAGCCATACAATAATCTCGGCACACAGGATTCTGCAGCTTTCTCACCATCACATTATGGGGAAGTTCTGAGACGGTCACAAGAACAGTAAAAAGGCTCTATTATCATTATCTAGTTACAGGAGTATTTTCAAATAATGATTTTAATTGAAAAACTTGTTCTGTTTTGCATGAGAACATAAATATAACATTCCGTAATGAAATAACCGCTTTCAGCTGCAGATGGAAGCAAGGGGGACACTTCTTTACTTCTGGGTAGGGCGGAGCCAGATAGTAGGACTAACCTCAGGTTCTAAAAATGGGTGTTGTCCGGCCCCTCCGGCTCTGGCCCCTCCCGCCGTACACTCCAGTTTCGACTTGAGGTCCAAGTAGGAAGGACGGCTGCTAATGCAGCTCCTCAGAAATCACCTCAGAAGAGTTTATTATTTTACTTGGACAGGGTCCTGGACTTTATGTCTAGAGGATCAGGGGTACCGGCGCTGCTGGACCCCATCCTCTCCCCTGGCAGAAATGTATTCCCTAAATGGTGGTCATTGCATTTTCTTGCCGGCCCGGGGGAAGAGGTGGCTATCCCTGACAGGACGCACACCACGTTCTGGGTCACTGCGTTCCTTGTCCTCATGGGGAAGCAATGGGCACAGCGTCACATATCCGTGGAGGGTCCCTGTGGCGTTTTTGGCTGGTGAGTACTCTGCATTATATTTTGATATGTGCGAGTGATTACAGCGTCTGCGGTGACAGCGCTGACTGTTATTGGTGTTTCCCACTATTTTCTCATGATTGGGCATTTTTTAAAAAAAAAAAAAAAAAAAAAAAAGAGCGATTTTTTTTATTTAATATGTGCTGTGTGTTTTCGGCGCTGCAGCGCCGTTACAGTGTACAGGGAGAGGAGTGCAAAAGATTTCCCACACTTTTTTGACTGAGCAGAGAGGGGGCGTGGCTTCGGGCTTTCCCGGCTTTCTGATTACAGGAAGTGACTGGCTCCTTCTCTTCCTGCTCTCTGCGGCAGCCATTACAGCTCTCCTGGTCTCCTCTCCTCCGTTTCTGTACACAGGCATTTGAGACAACACCAAGCCAGCCGGGTGAGTCGCTGCTATCGCTTAGGTAGCAGCTTAACCCTTTAGCCTTCTGCAGCATTTTTTTGCTGTTTGCGCTCTCTAGCGCAGCGCTGCAGTTTTCTGATCATTGGGACATTGTATCCCTCAGTAACGGTCTGTGAGCTGTCTGCAGCGGGGGGGGGGGGGCGCCGTTGTTCACTGCTGGGGTATTCTTTTGCTTTTAAAAGAAGTTAACCCTTCAGCGTTTTGCTACTGTGTGAGACCACACTGCTCTGGTTATTCTCATCACTATACCATCTCAATAACCGGCATGTCAGATTTGAGTCAGGAGGCTGATCGTCTTCCTCGTCCTCTCCAGGACCAGCCCCGCGTTTCTGACACGATGGAATCCTCTGCACCTTCTAGCGCTGCTATTGGAGGTCGCTATGATGCCAAGTTTGATATGCTCGCTACTGCTATTAGTGGGCTTTCTGACCTTTTGGGTCAGTGGGTATCCTCTAGACCTTCTCATAGCAAAAAGCGTCCCAGGATTGCTATGCCTTCCCCACTAAGTGACTCAGATGATTCGGGCAGAGAGGATTTTCAGGAGCACTCTGCTTCCTTGTCGGGCCATGTAGATGCTTTTGTCAGGGCCATACGAGAGGTACTGCAAGTACCTGAGGAGATGAATGATGATGAAGGTATACCCAGATGGTACCATGGGTCGCAAAGATTACGTTTAGCGATGCCAGCTATGAGTGAGTTTTCTAAGAAAGTAGAAAAGGAACGCGTTTGTCCAGATAAGCGTTTTCAGGGGACAAGGTTGTTTGAAACCTTGTATCCTTGTCCAGCAGACCTATTTGCTAGCTGGATTCCGTCCCCTGAGGTGGATATTTCTTTATCTAAGCTTAACAAAGCTACTATGCTTCCCGTCAAAGGGAAAGCTACTTTGCAGGATGCGCTGGACAAAAAGTCAGAGATGGCGGCCAAGGCCGGCTATAAAGCTGCTGGTCAGGCCTTTAGAGTGGCTTTATCTTCCTATTGTGCTTCTAGAGCTTCCATGGGTTGGACAGCTCGCCTGCGGATATCCCTGCAAGATGGGTCGTCTTTACAGGCAATAGATGAGATCATTAAGTTAATAGAAGAATCAGACCAATATGTCTGTGACGCTCTTTTGGATATGGCTTCCCTAATATCCAGAGCTCAGGCTTCTACAATCACTGTTAGAAGAGCGTTGTGGCTTAAACAGTGGACTGGAGACGCGGTCTCCAAGCAAGGGTTGCTATCTTTGCCTTACAAAGGTGGTCAGCTTTTCGGCTCTGACCTCACGGAATTGATTGCTAAGGCTAAGGAGTCAGCGTTGCCTCAGTGTAGGGCAGCTACGGCTGCTTTTGGCACTGACAAAAAGCCCGCCAAAACGGACTGACGCCAGAAGTTCACTCGAGGATTCTCGAGTGGGGGGGGCGCCTGCTCCTGTTTCAAGCGGTTTGGGTCTCCCGTTACACCCAAAAGTTCCGCATGGAGTCGCTTCGCTCAGTGGTGACTGCCCTGTCACAGAACAATTTTCTGGTGTCCATAGATATTCGCGACGCCTATTTACACGTTCCCATCGGAAGATCTCATCAGCGCTTTCTGCGCTTTGCCATAGGTCAGGACCATTACCAGTTTGTGGCCCTCCCTTTCGGGTTGGCTTCGGCACCCCGAGTTTTTACAAAGGTGCTGGCATCTCTTATGGCAATGCTTCGGAGACAAGGGATCATGATACTTCCTTATCTGGACGATCTTCTGATTGTGGCATCCTCAAAGGAGGAGGCAGTGACGGCTCGCGATTTATCCCTTCAGCTCCTGGAGGATTTCGGGTGGCTCAACTGGGAGAAGTCATCCCTGGAGCCTTCTCAGTCAATCCTGTTTTTGGGCATGATTTTCGACACAGCGAAAGTGGTAGTTTTTCTGCCAAAGGACAAGCAAACCAGTATCCATTGTCTGGCACAGACTGTGCAGTCCTCAACGACAGTATCCCTTCGAAGATGTATGCGCCTTCTGGGGTTAATGGTCGCTTCGATGGAAGCTCTTCCGTTTGCTCAGTTCCATTGCAGAACGCTTCAAAGCTTCATTTTGAAGAGATGGAATCGTGCACAGGAAACACTGGATTGCAGGGTTTTAATCTCCCGCAAAGTGCGAGAGTCTCTGGACTGGTGGTTCCGTCCGGAACGGTTTTTCCCGGGAAAATCTTTTCTTCCCCTGTCATGGTCGGTCTTGACCACCGATGCCAGCCTGACGGGCTGGGGGAGAGTTTGGAACAATCTCTGGATTCAGGGAGTTTGGTCACCGGAAGAATCGGTGTTACCGATCAACATCCTGGAATTGAGGGCAATTTTTCTTTGCCTCCAACATTGGACGGTCCCTTTGAGCGGATTACCAGTTCGTGTTCAGACGGACAACGCTACGGCGGTTGCGTATATCAACCATCAAGGCGGGACGAGGAGCTCCAGACTCATGTCGGAGGTATCTCGGATTCTGATATGGGCCGAGGCTCATGTGCCGGCCATTTCTGCGATTCACATACCAGGAGTTCAGAATATCCAGGCAGACTTTCTCAGCCGAAAGAGGATGGATTCAGGAGAATGGAGTCTTCATCCGGAAATCTTTGCACTTCTGTGCTCCCGATGGGGGACTCCTCAAGTAGACTTGATGGCCTCCAGGATCAATGCCAAGTTACCAACTTTCATGTCCAGATACAGGGATCCGACCGCGGTGGAAGTGGATGCGCTGGTGGTTCCGTGGAGCCAATACCAGCTGGTTTATGTGTTCCCACCGATATCCTTGCTGCCGCTTGTGTTACGTCGGGTCAGGCTGGAGAGGGTTCCGGCTATTCTGATAGCCCCAGATTGGCCGAGAAGGACGTGGTTTTCCACGCTGATGTCGCTTCTGGCGGCGCCTCCTTTTCCTCTGCCTCTTCGACCGGACTTGCTCACTCAGGGTCCCGTGTGTCATCCGGGCCTGAGGTCTCTGCGTTTGACGGCTTGGCTCTTGAGACCGAGATTTTAACCCGTCAAGGGTTTTCAGAAAAGGTTATTGCCACTATGAGAGCGTCAAGAAGTCCGGCTACGACTAGGATTTACTACAGGATTTGGGAATCCTTCTTTTCATGGTGTTTGGGTTCTTCCAGGAATCCAAAGAAATTTTCATTACCCAACTTGTTGGTTTTTTTGCAGCACGGGCTGGATAAGGGTTTGGCATTCAGTACCCTGAAGGGTCAGGTGTCTGCCCTGTCGGTGCTTTTTCGTAAAGCTATTGCCTCGCGTAGGGACGTATGTGCCTTTTTTCGCGGAGCAGCCCGTCAGTTTCCTCCAAGGAAAACTCCTGTGTCGCCTTGGCGGCTTAATCTGGTTTTGAAAGCTCTTCAAAGTGCTCCTTTCGAGCCTATGGATGCTATTAATCTTTCTTTGCCTTCTTGGAAGGTTGCCTTCCTAGTGGCGGTCACTTCCTTGAAACGGGTTTCCGAGTTGGCGGCTCTTTCATGTTCGCCACCTTTCTTGGAATTTTTCCCGGATCGTGTTGTTCTTCGCACGCGACATGATTTTCTCCCTAAAGTGGTATCTCAATTCCATGTCAATCAAGATATTGTGTTGCCTTCGCTTTGTTCAGAACCAAAGAATGCGAAGGAGCGGGCCTTGCACTCATTGGACTTAGTGCGGGCATTGAAGTTCTACTTGTCAGTTACCTAGAGTTTCCGGAAGTCGGATTCTCTTTTTGTGATGCCAGCAGGTCGTCGTCGTGGTCAACGAGCTTCTAAAGATACTATAGCTCGTTGGATCCGGTCAGCTATTTTGGAAGCTTACCGTGTTATGGACGAACCTTGCCCGATTAATATTCGGGCTCCTTCCATGAGAGCTGTGGGCTCTTCGTGGGCCCTTCATCAAGGGGCTTCGGCAGCCCAGCTCTGTCGAGCAGCGACTTGGCGTTCTGTTCACACCTTTACAAAGTTTTATAAGGTGGACGTCAGTGCCTCCGCTGATGCGGCCTTAGGACGCAGAGTCCTTCAGGCGGCTGTATTTTGAAAACTTCTAGTTAAGTTTATGTTGCGCCTGTTGCGCATGTATCAAGGTGTTGGCTTCTGCCTGTTTAAGGTTTTTTCCCACCCTTGTTTTTGTACTGCTTTGGGACATCCCAGAAGTAAAGAAGTGTCCCCCTTGCTTCCATCTGCAGCTGAAATACGAATTTTGGTAAGAACTTACCTGTAAAATTCTTTTCAGCAAAGGAAGCAAGGGGGACACTTCTCCCTCCCATAAGGCAGAAGGTGTTTCAGATGCAGCGCGGCTCTCTCTGATAAGCGAGTTTCTGAGCTGAGATCAGCGCTCTACGGCTCTTTCCGGCATCGCCAGCTCATCGCAGTGGTCAGGTTTTGTGAGTGGTACCTGAGCTGTGTGGTATTCATGTTATGTGCATAACCTTGTTCTTTGAATCCTTTCAGTTTGGTTATGGCGCTTCGCTGGTGATTTATTTCTCCTTAGCTTGTGTACAAAACTGGAGTGTACGGCGGGAGGGGCCAGAGCCGGAGGGGCCGGACAACACCCATTTTTAGAACCTGAGGTTAGTCCTACTATCTGGCTCCGCCCTACCCAGAAGTAAAGAAGTGTCCCCCTTGCTTCCTTTGCTGAAAAGAATTTTACAGGTAAGTTCTTACCAAAATTCGTATTTTAAACTTCTAACTAGACAAATTAGATTTGTTCAATTTCTAAAAATCAGCCAGAGAAATGCAGAAGTCTCGTCCTGGGAAGGGGAGAAGTGTCTGCTGGGTCGCTCCTTTTTGGCTTTATCCTGTCTGCCTACACTGTTTTAACATTGCTCGTACTGTTTGACTTAGAAGTTGTCTATAGAAATTGGTTAGAAATTGTTAGCGAAATACTTGTGTGCCACCATTTTTTAGGGCACTCTGTTCCAGTGGCTAGCAGTCTTCTCACTCTGCTGGCCCTACCCATTCTTGTTGTTTAGACCTTGCTAGCCCGTGCACTAAAAGTGGAGCGAGACTACTGTTCGGTGTGCGGTTTTTCCAAAACTCTGGCTTTGACATGCATGTAGATGTCGTTTTCTTCTTCTTCCTGTCTCTCTCCATTTCTGCTTCAGCACAGTCACCAGCAGCCGGCTTTGCTACTCAGAATCGATCTGAATAAATCACACCAGCCCAGTACAAGAGCTCTGTGGCCAGACAAATATGCTGTTATCTCAGTTTTATATGTCCGACTTCTGAGCTCACTGTACTGGTGTGAATAATTGAGACAACCTCAAAGATACTCCATTATATCACATGCGGCCGCTTCTTAGATGAACGGAGCCAGCATCGAGGGGTAGACTGGGGTCACATGAGCGTGTAACATGGCCGAGTGCTATGCCATAAAACATTGCTTAGCACTTGGACCAAAGTTATTCTATGGGGCAGCTCAGATCTGCCATTATTTTCATGAGCGAACAATCGCAGCATTCAGCTATTGGCAGCGAGACTCTGCTCACATGTATCCTTACAAGTCTATGGGTGCGAGTGAAACATTGGACTGCAATCTGATGGCATTCCAGTGCAGTCCAATATACCCGGAGACAGGCAATGGATTAGATGGAGTCTCCTCCACACCTTTACTGCGATTCTCTCATGCAAGACAATCTGAGCACATTTCACGGACAGTCGGCTCTCGCTCGCAGCAGAGCTGGAGCAGAGGGTCATTAGTATATCGCATCCGATGTTATACGCTCGTGAGATTCCATCAGTAATGATCATATCACATCTACCAGGGAGAAGGGGGGAGCAAAAAAAAAAAAAAAAAGAGTATACAGACAGGACAGCAGGGATCACAGCTGATTCTGCCTGTGAAGTAAAGCATTTGTTTTGACCTACTCTTTGAAGTTCATTAGCTTTCTGCTCACAGTGTGGAATAAATTAATAACCTTTAACTATGGGTTAATGTAACTGACCACAGCTGCCTTTGTAGAATAATGGGTAGAGATTTATGGGTAATATGGGAGTCTGGGATTTTGCCACCCTAATCATTTATATGTGCTTGTAGCTCTGTAAGACAAAGTCAATACCTTTGCATCATGGCTAATCTGTTCTTTCATAACTGAGCTGAGAAATCTGCAAATGAGGCTGCAGTTCTGAAACCTCTGTCACTCCAGCTCTATTCCCCTCCCAGTGCCGCCTTCTCCTGCCTTGACGGACTGCTCCTTTGCCTGATGTCCCACAGCATCGAGACTGTCAGTCAAGCAGTAGGAGGTGGCACTGGAGGATACAGCTCCAGTTAGAGGCTTCAGATCTACTGTATCTTGTTAGTTTCATTTGCATATCAATTTAAACACTGATTTCTCAGTTAGGACGCTTTCAGATTGCATTTTGTTATATGCTCGGTGGTCCCATTGGGGCATACCAACCCAACCCCTCCACAACACGGAATTCGGACGTATGTGCCTACTGGGCCATAGGCAAATAATGATTAAACAGCAACCACAAGACGGATCTTATCACCCAAGGTATCATTTTAATCAGTATAACGCTGCCGACCTGACACTGTCTGTAGTTTACTTAGCACAATCCTGCTTACAGGTTTGCTTTTAAAGTGGCTTGGTTAGTAGATGGTGGTAAAGATTTTATTTATTTATTTGCAGATAAATTGTGCAGCATTATTCTGGTTTCCACTTTACAGAAGGTGGGACATAGTGGGAGCTCAGATTGTTTTACAATAAAACTTAAGGTACTGCCACACTAAACAATCCCGCTAGCGATCACGATAACGACGCATACTAATGCGATCGCTAGCGGGATTGTTTCTATATCGCTAAATGCGGCCACATTTAGCGATATAGTTAACGACGCTATCGCCGTTAGCGATCTTCTTAACGACTTTAGCGGTACAAAAGTACCGCTAAATCGCTAAGAAAAGGTGCCACACAGCGATTAGATACTTACCCAGCGGGAGCGCCGACGAGAAAATAGGGTCCGGAGCGATTCCAGCGACGAGCGAGATAACAGCAGGAAGCTCGTCGCTGGAAGCTGCCGCACTGAACAACATCGCTAACAGGATCGCTAAATAGTGACGTTTTTTAGCGATCCCGTTAGCGATATTGTTTAGTGTGGCATACCCTTTAGTAAAGCTTGTTTTGTTTCCTTATCTACATCTGTTAATGTTACAAATCTTATCCCATTAGGCATTGTTAAGTGATTTGGTCCAGAACTGGTTTCCTGAGCTTCCTTTGATGTACTGTGATGTAGGGATAATAGCTACATGGTAAGTCAGAGTGGGCACTGGTCCTTGGCCGCTTGTAGTGGTGATGTAGATGGTAATATGTGCCTGCTTCTGTGTTCTCAGAATTCAGGGGGTCTGTTATCGGGCAGTATGGAGAGGGAGCTGTTTGATGCCGAACCACTCAAGGAATATAGCAGCAAACGCCCTTTAGTATGCACTCAAATCCAGAACCAAAATGTCTTACTCAAGGTATAGTATGTTTTTCAGTGTAGTTTCGATAAAGGGGATGTGTCATCAGAATATGACCTATTTCTATTTAGGTTTTTATGTCCATTTTTCACATACCGCTACTAAGTTCGCTTGAACTTATTTTCAGTGCAAGTGCTGTCAGTGAAAAATCTGACATCAGATGCACAGCACTAGGACCAGTGCTGTTCAGATAAATGTTTTTTTTGCCATGCGGATTTCAGAATGTCCACCACAAAGATGAAAATCTTTTTTTTTTTTTTTTTTCTGAATAAAAATTTGACATTTTTTTTCATACTCTCGTGTGAGCACCGTCTAATACTTCCTGTTACTTTCAGGAGCCTCGTGAACATAAGTAGCAATTTTCTGTCTCCGACCCCTATTGATATGTATACAAGTAAGCTTTCAAAGCATGTTTTGATCTGGACAAAGGTCATTGTGAAAGGAGGGGGAGAAGGTGAGCTGTGATAATCCCCTATTATGAATGGTGAACCTATGTTTTCTGTCATCTGCCATGATAGAGACTGCTGGAAAGTTTTATGTAAAGAACAGGAAGTACAAGTGTAGCAGAAGGCCTAGTGGCCACTGTAAAAGTTATTTCAGCTGCAGATGGAAGGAAGAGAGCCACAGTAATTCATTACTGATGGGTAGGCGGAGCCCCAGATCAGGATGACACCTCAGATCAAAAGCGTGTTGACTGGCTGGCTCCTCCAACTCGGGCTCCTCCTACTCAGCTCCTTCAGTCTAAGATTTGAGGTCTCAGAGGATGGTCGCTGCTAATGCAGCTCCTCAGAAGATTTTATTATTTTATTTCGGACAAGAGACTTGGATCACCAGTTGGTCTAGAGGTCTCAGGGGTACCAGCGCTGCTGTGCCCCAACCTCTCCCTTGGCGGATCTGTATTTACATTATGGTCCCTGCAGAATCTTGCCGGCCCTGGGGGATGAGGAGAGCTTCCCTGGCGGGGACGCAAACCACACGTGCGGACACTGCGTTCCTCGCCCTGGGGGGAAGCATGGGCACAAGCGCCACAAATCCTGAGGGGTCCCTGTGGCGCTAAGCTGGTGAGTACTTCACACAATTTTTATTATAATAATGTGTGAGTGCTTTAGCGTCTGAGAGTGGCAGCGCTATTACATGTATATCAGTATGCTTCAGCGCTGCGGTGACAGCGCTGTTACATGTAGATGTGGTGAACTTTTGTCCGCAGGCAGATACCTGCAGGACAGAGAGGGAGCAGGAGCGAGGGAGTTCGCGCTCAATATTTGAGCTGGGGGGGCGTGGCCTAACGCTTCCCGGTCTTCTGTGCAGGAAGACGCGCGCTCTGGCGCTTCGCTTCCAACTCCCTCACTGCGGCGGCCATTACCAGGCTCCTGGGCTCCTCAGACCGCTCCTCTCCTCATAGACACCACGGCCAGCTGGGTGAGTGCTGATCCCTCACCCCGCAGCGCAGAGATCCTTATCCTGCAGCTGCGGTCTCATTAGAGACCTAAAATTTGTTAGCTGGGGCTCACACAATATATATTGTGGGGAGTTTGCGACATTAACCCTTCTGAGGGTTATTTCTACCAGCGTTTTTTGCTGAATGCCGCTGGGGTAACTCTACCTGAAGAGAGCGTTAACCCTTCAGCGATTTAAAAAAAAAAACGCATATTTTGCTGGTGCTGCCGCTTTGACCTGCTAATACAGGTGAGGCATGTCTGAACAGAGTTCAGATGCCGCGGACCACGTCCCAGTGCCACTGCGGCAATCTGATACGCAGACCTCAACAGCGTCTAGCACTGCGGTCGACAGTGGTGCAAAATTGGATGATATCGCTCGCTCGATTAACAGCTTGTCTGACCTTTTAGGTCAATATGTGTCTGCTAATTCCTCTCATAGGAAGCGACGCAGGCCGTTACCGGCCTCTACACGAAGCGAGTCAGATGTATCTGATTTGGATGGTGGACTGGGTTCCCCTTTAATTTCGGATGGAGAAATATCCGATTCAGATGAGGACGAACGGCAGGGGCGTTCTTCTCTGGCGAGACGTACGGAGGCATTGATTGACGCCATGAGAGAGGTTTTACAGTTACCGGAGGTGGTAGCTAGTCGTCCTGGTAAATCAGCATGTATGTTCCAGGAGTACCGTACTTCGCGTACAACATTACCAGCTCTGGAGGAGCTTAAGAGTGTAATAGAAGAGGAACGTCTGTGTCCAGATAAGCGTTTTCACGGAACGCATTTCTTTGATGCACTTTATCCTTGCTCTGCGGAGTTAAAGGATAATTGGACTTCTGCTCCTGAAGTGGATGTTTCCTTATCCCAGCTTAGTAAATCCTCACTACTCCCTGTTAAAGGGAAGGCGAGTTTGCAGGAGCCGTTGGACAGAAGAACGGAGATGGCGGCAAAATCAAGCTATGAGGCCGCGGGTCATGGATTCCAAGCAGTGCTAGGATCCATATGTGCTTCTAGAGCTTCTCTAGGCTTGTTGGCACGTCTAAAGACGGCGTTGCAGAACGGATCTCCGTTATCTGATGTACAGGAAATTTGCGAATGGTTAGAAACTGCAGCCTGTTATATCTTTGATGCGGGTCTGGATACGGCATCCCTTCTGGCCAGAGCGCAAGCTACAGCGGTCACAGTCAGAAGAGCTTTATGGCTCAGACAGTGGGCCGGGGACGCAGTTTCCAAACAAGGTTTATTGGCCTTACCTTACAAGGGTGGCCTCCTTTTTGGATCCGACCTCACAGAGCTGATTTCCAAAGCAAAGGCGAAGGAAACAGCATTGCCACAGCGTAGGGCCATGGCTTCGGTGTCTAGCAAGCCTGGTGTCTATAGCGGTCGGCGGTCCTTTCGGGGCCGAGGACGATTCGGTCACTCCTCGTGGGGATCGGGCCGTTCTTCTTTCTCGGGAAAGAAGTCCTCTCAGAAAGCTCGTACTCCCTGGAAGCAGAATTTCCGTCAGGACAAGCGGGAATCTGATAAGAAGCCCGCCAAGTCAGACTGACGCCAGGGGTCCACTCGAGGACTCTCGAGTGGGGGGTCGCCTGCTTCATTTCAAGGCGACTTGGATGTCTCGCGTTCCAGATTCCTGGGTAACGCGGGTAGTGTCGGCAGGCTATTTCATAGAGTTTTCTTCTCGACCCCCAAATGTTTTTTGTCAGTCTCGCATTCCGTCAGAACCCGAGCTTTTTGTCGCTCTACAGCGAGAGGTCGAATTTCTGCTACAAAAGGGTGTAGTAATACCGGTTCCGTCAGAGGACCGAGGAAAAGGTTTTTATTCCAACCTTTTTGTAGTTCCCAAAAAGGAGAGCAAATTTCGCCCGATTCTGGATCTCAAGCGATTAAACCGGCATGTCCACACCCGGAAATTTCGCATGGAGTCACTTCGCTCCGTTGTAGCAGCTTTGTCACAGAACGATTTTCTGGTGTCAATCGACATTCGCGACGCCTATTTGCATGTTCCCATCGGAAGGGCTCATCAGCGCTTTCTTCGGTTTGCCATAGGACAGGATCACTATCAGTTCGTGGCTCTGCCTTTCGGCTTAGCCTCAGCGCCCAGAGTCTTTACAAAAATTCTGGCGCCCCTCATGGCAATCCTTCGAAGACAGGGGGTTACGATTCTTCCTTATCTGGACGATCTTTTGATAGTGGCTTCCTCGGAAGAGGAGGCAGTGACGGCTCGCGATTTGTCTCTTCAGCTTCTGAAGGACTTCGGTTGGCTGGTCAATTGGGAGAAGTCGTTCCTGGAACCATCGAGGGCAATCCTCTTTTTGGGGATGCATTTCGACACGATTCGGACAGTAGTTTCTCTACCGCCAGACAAACAGTCATGTCTTCTTCGACATGTGCAGATTATGAAATCCTCGACAGCAATGTCCCTAAGGAAGTGTATGATTCTTCTGGGACTGATGGTGGCGTCCATGGAGGCAGTTCCTTTTGCCCAGTTTCATTCCAGGACTCTCCAAAGGTTCATCCTGAGTCGATGGAATCGGTCGCAATCGCTGGATTGCAGTGTCACCATTTCTTGCGCGGTGCGAGATTCCCTAGGATGGTGGTTACGTCCAGGGGCACTTTCCCTGGGGAAGTCCTTCCTCCCTCCGAAGTGGTCAGTCATAACCACCGATGCCAGCCTGACGGGCTGGGGGGGTGTTTGGAACAATCTCTGGATTCAGGGGGTATGGTCATCGGAAGAGTCTGTTCTTCCGATCAACATCCTGGAATTGAGGGCGATTTTCCTTTGCCTTCAGCATTGGACGGTCCCTTTGAGCGGTCTGCCAGTCTGAGTGCAGACAGACAATGCGACGGCTGTCGCGTATATCAATCACCAAGGCGGGACAAGGAGCTCCAAACTCATGGTGGAGGTGTCCCGGATTCTGATTTGGGCCGAGGCCAGAGTACCAGCCATTTCTGCGATTCACATTCCAGGGGTTCAGAATGTTACAGCGGACTTTCTCAGTCGCAAGAAGATGGATCCCGGAGAATGGAGTCTCCACCCGGAAGTTTTTGCACTACTGTGCTCCCGTTGGGGAACTCCCCAAGTGGATTTGATGGCATCCAGGTCCAATGCCAAGTTACCGACGTTCATGTCCAGGTACAAGGACCCAAAAGCTGTGGTGGTGGATGCTCTAGTGGCTCAGTGGGATCAGTTCGAGCTAATCTATGTATTTCCGCCGATATCCTTACTTCCTCTAGTACTGCGTCGGATCAGACTAGAGAGAATTCCAGCTATTTTGATAGCTCCAGATTGGCCGAGGAGGATGTGGTTCTCGACAGTAATGTCGCTGTCGGCGGCATCTCCTTTTCCACTTCCCCTTCGTCCGGACTTGTTGACTCAGGGCCCGTTTGTCATCCGGACTTGAAGTCTCTGCGTTTGACGGCGTGGCTCTTGAGACCGAAATCTTAACCCGTAGAGGTTTTTCAGCCGAGGTCATTGCTACTCTTCGTGCTGCAAGAAGTCCGGCTACTACTAGGATTTACCACAAAACTTGGGAAACCTTCTTTTCGTGGTGTTTGGGGTCCTCTCGGAACCCGAGAAAATTTTCCATTCCCAATCTGTTGGCTTTTATGCAGCATGGGTTGGACAAGGGTTTGGCACTCAGCACCCTGAAAGGTCAGGTTTCTGCTCTGTCCTTATTGTTTCGGAGAACCATTGCCTCGCATAGGGACGTACTTTCCTTTTTCCGCGGTATAGCTCGTAAGTTTCCGCCGCGGAAGGCACCTGTGTCTCCTTGGCGGCTCAATCTTGTTTTGGAGGCTCTTCAGCATAAACCTTTTGAGCCTATGGATTCTGCTAGCCTTTCTTTACTTTCTTGGAAGGTGGCCTTCCTAGTAGCGGTCACCTCTTTGAGAAGAGTTTCTGAGTTAGCAGCTCTTTCTTGCTCGCCTCCTTTTCTGGAGTTTTTTCCGGATCGTGTAGTGCTTCGCACACGGGGTGATTTTCTACCTAAAGTGGTGTCACAATTTCATGTTAACCAGGATATTGTGTTGCCTTCACTCTGTCCGGATCCAAAGAATGCGAAAGAGCGAGATTTACACACATTGGATTTAGTGCGGGCCTTGAAGTTTTATCTATCTATTACTCAAGGTTTTCGTAAGACGGACTCCCTGTTTGTGGTTCCAGCAGGTCGTCGGCGTGGTCAACGAGCTTCCAAGGATTCTATAGCTCGTTGGATCCGGTCAGCTATTTTGGAAGCTTACCGCCTTCTAGGTGAATCTTGCCCGATTAAGATTTGAGCCCATTCCACGAGAGCTGTGGCTTCATCGTGGGCTTTTCATCAAGGTGCCTCGGCAGTGCAGCTCTGCCGGGCGGCAACTTGGCGCTCTGTCCACACGTTTACAAAGTTTTATAAAGTGGACGTCAGTGCTTCCGCTGATGCAGCCCTCGGACGTAGGGTCCTGCAGGCAGCTGTAGTTTAAAGTTCTGGATGAACTTGTGTTTAGCGCTGGTTGCGCTTTGTTGTTAAGGTTGTTGGGTTTCTGCCTTTTGTTGGTTTTTTCCCACCCTTATTTTTGAACTGCTTTGGGACGTCCCATCAGTAATGAATTACTGTGGCTCTCTTCCTTCCATCTGCAGCTGAAACACGGATTTTGGTAAGAACTTAACTGTAAAATCCTTTTCAGCGAAGGAAGGAAGAGAGACACAGCACCCTCCCAAGGCAGAAGTGTGTTGATGTTTTCAGATGCAGCGCAACCCTTATCTGATTGCGATATCTGGGCTGTGGTCAGCGCGCTAAGGCTCTGTTCCAGCATCGCCAGCTCATCACTGTAGTCAGGTTCAGTGAGTAGCACCTGGAACTCTGTGGTTTTTTGGCTTCCTTTGCATGCATAACCTGTATTCTTGTGTTTTCTCTGAAGTTCCTTCAGAAGGGGTTATGTTGCTCCGCTGGTGATCTTGGTTCTTCCCTAAAGCTTTGGTACGACTGAAGGAGCTGAGTAGGAGGAGCCCGAGCTGGAGGAGCCAGCCAGTCAACACGCTTTTGATCTGAGGTGTCATCCTGATCTGGGGCTCCGCCTACCCATCAGTAATGAATTACTGTGTCTCTCTTCCTTCGCTGAAAAGGATTTTACAGGTAAGTTCTTACCAAAATCCGTGTTTTGTAAAGATAAATATGTAAAATGGAAATGAAAAAAACAAAAACAAAAATGGGATCTATATGTAGGATCAATGCTCCTAAATCTTTTATATGGGCATGTAAGTCCTATGAAGCTGAATAAAACAAGATACCTTAATATCTGCGATCCCATGTCTTATTCCACAGAAATCCACATTTTTCTTATATTTAAATGAGAGCTGTTTAGGACTCTGGGCCGGACATAGATCTGCATGAGAATCTGCCTCCAGAGCTTATTTTTAATAAACGGGGCAGTTACCAAAGTAGAACAGTAGAACAGTAGAACCAAACTTTGTCTCATAACAAACATGTTGGCAGCTGCAGCTCTCACAACTCTGCTGTATTGCACCCCTGTCTGCTTTTGAGGTGGAAGCTGAAACACTGAGAGGAACCTGCAGATGTGTCCAGTATAATCTGACACAGCTCTGCAGTGAGGTCAGGAGAGCAGAGAGCGGCTATTACATATCACACTAGTAAAGCCTCCTTTCATATAAAACAAGCCCTTGAGGCGGAAATATTATTTGTGTGAGGAATGGAGTAAAATTTTTGCAAAAGGGGTGTAGCCACACCATGTTCTGCCCCAGGTCCCCCTTAGCACTGCACATTCTGGCAGGGCTGCCTGAAACTGGTGTAAATTTTTTGGGCAGCTCCATGTTGCGCAAAACTTTTGCAACCTTTCAAAGTGATTGATGCCAGTTTTCTGACGTAAATGTTTTGATGAATTTGGGCCTATGTATTTATGGCAAATGACAGATCCTCTTTAAAGAGTTGCATTTTTTCTGCCTTCACTGTTATCTGGCAACTCAAGTTAAAAACAGATTCACAACAGCTTGGTTTTGTTGTATTACTATACATATATCACTTATGTCCTGTAAATCAACTTTAACTTTCCCTTACAGGGAGCTTGTCACCCCTAAAATTAATATTAAGTGATCTACACATTGCTATATGGGACTTAGCCCCTGTAAAGTTAATACTAACACTCTACCTGTTAGTTGTAGTGATAGTTATCGTATATACTCGTTTATAAGCCGAGTCATTGTCCAGAAAGCCGGCGGGGGAGCAGCGGCAGGAGGCGGCGGTGGGGGGAGCAGTGACAGCTGCAGCCGCCGGCTTCCAGAAGACATCATACTCGCCGTCGCTGCATCGCCGTCGCGTCTCCGTCCCGGCAGCTCTTCCTGTGCTGAGCAGTCATGTGGTACTGCTCACTAAGGTAATGAATATGCACGCGTTTCCACTCCCAGAGGCGTGGAGCGCATGTTCATTACCTTAATGAGCGGCACCACGTGACCACTCAGCGCAGGAGAGCTGCCGCGTCGGGACAACGGAGATGCAGCAACGGCGTGAGGAGGGTGAGTAGTACAGGGTGAGCCATGCATACAACGATGGGACGGGGTGGAGGTGAGCCATGCATACAACGATGGGACGGGGAGGGGGTGAGCCATGCATACAACGATGGGACTGGGGGGGGTGAGCCATGCATACTGGGACAGGTGGGGGGTGAGCCATGCATACAATGATGGGATCGGGGGGGTGAGCCATGCATACAATGATGGTATCGGGGGGTGAGCCACGCATACAACGATGGGACGGGGGTGTGAGCCATGCATACAACGATGGGACGGGGGGGGGGTGAGCCATGCATAGCAGGACATGACGGGGGGAGCTACACATATTAGGACAAAACGGGGGAGCCACGCATAGCAGGACAGGGATGAGGGGACAATGCATACCAGTCTTATACTCGAGTCAATAAGCTTACCCAGTTTTCGGTGGCAAAATTGGGTGCCTCGGCTTATACTCTGGTCGGCTTATACTCGAGTATATACGGTATTCAGAAAAATACTTTTAATTCACATGATAATGATGTGGCTTCAATTCACTGTTATACCATTTTTATTTTGCATGTTGAGGGCCTTGTCCTGCTTCCGGTTGAGTGTATGCATCCCAAAGCGCACACTGTGTTTGTCTCCTTGGACGCCACGTACTACACCAAGACGCCTGGAATTTATCCTGCAGAGAAGAGCCAGGGAGCAGGACGTGCCCACCCAAACTGTGTGCAATATGAAATGATTCTAATTAATATTGAGCAGAATTCATTTCAGCCTATTGGTTTGACTCTCCACAACAGTTACGGTGTCTCATGTAGACCCTCGGGAATATTAATTGCCCGCCCCCCCCCCTGTACTAAAGGCTTTCATTGCAAATTTGAACCATCCGTGATCTCTTTTCCAAATCTTCAACACCTCAGTTGTTTGTGTTTTTGCATCATTTTTCACCCATTCAAATACATAGGTGGAAAACACAAGTAAAACTCATCAAAAATGCATGTAAAAAAGAGTAAAAACGTTTTTATTTCTCCATCGCCTCATTGGGAGACACAAACCGTGGTGTTATGCTGCTGCCACTAGGAGGACACTAAGCAATACATAAGCAAAAGAGATTAACTCCTCCTCCTGCAGTATACAGGTCCTTTTCAAAAAATTAGCATATAGTGCTAAATTTCATTATTTTCCGTAATGTAATGATTACAATTAAACTTTCATATATTTTAGATTCATTACACACCAACTGAAATTTGTCAGGTCTTTTATTGTTTTAATACTGATGATTCTGGCATACAACTCCTGATAACCCAAAAAACCTGTCTCAAAAAATTAGCATATCAAGAAAAGGTTCTCTAAAGGACCTATTACCCTAATCTTCTGAATCAACTAATTAACTCTAAACACATGCAAAAGATTCCTGAGGCTTTTAAAAACTCCCTGCCTGGTTCATTACTCAAAACCCCCATCATGGGTAAGACTAGCGACCTGACTGATGTCAAGAAGGCCATCATTGACACCCTCAAGCAAGAGGGTAAGACCCAGAAAGAAATTTCTCAACAAATAGGCTGTTCCCAGAGTGCTGTATCAAGGCACCTCGATGGGAAGTCTGTTGGAAGGAAACAATGTGGCAGAAAACGCTGTACAACGAGAAGAGGTGACCGGACCCTGAGGAAGATTGTGGAGAAGGACCGATTCCAGACCTTGGGGGACCTGAGGAAGCAGTGGACTGAGTCTGGTGTAGAAACATCCAGAGCCACCGTGCACAGGCGTGTGCAGGAAATGGGCTACAGGTGCCGCATTCCCCAGGTAAAGCCACTTTTGAACCATAAACAGCGGCAGAAGCGCCTGACCTGGGCTACAGAGAAGCAGCACTGGACTGTTGCTAAGTGGTCCCAAGTACTTTTTCAGCTGCAGATGAAGGAAGGGAGACACACTAGTCATTACTAGTGGGTAGGCAGAGCCCACACAGGATAGAACACCTCAGATTACAAAGAGTGTTGACCGGCCCCTCCAGCTTGGGCTCCTCCTACTCCAGCTCTCCAGTCTAAAATTTGAGGTCACAGAGGATAGTCGCTGCTGAAGCAGCTCCTCAGAAGATTTTTTTATTTTTTATCGGACAGGGACTTGGACCCCCGTGGTCTTGAGGTCTCAGGGGTCTCAGCGCTGCTGGACCCCCACCTCTCCCTTGGCGGATCTGTATTACCCTGTAAGGTGGTCCCTGCAGAACCCTGCCGGCCCTGGGGGATGAGGATTGCTTCCCTGGCGGGGACGCAAACCGCGCTTCTGGGGTCACTGCATTCCCCGCCCTGGGGGAAAGCTACGGGCACAGCGCCACAAATCCCTGGGGGTCCCTGTGGCGCTCAGCTGGGTGAGTACTCAACATTTTATTGATGTGTTTGAGTGCTTCAGCGGCTGCTGCGGCAGCCGCTGTTACAGTTTTCATTGTGGTGATTGTGTCCTTTTGTCCGCAGGTGGATGCCTGCAGGACATGGGAGCGGGGAGCAGAGTGAGTCGCGCGCCATTTTTTGAGCCGGCGGGGTGCGTGGCTTCATGTTTTCCCGTCTTTCGCGGGCAGGAAGCGCTCTGAGCGCGCGCTTTACCCTGCCTCTTCTCTTCCGGCTCCTCTCCTCAAGCGCGGCGGCCATTACTGACGACCTCCTCGGGCTCCTCTCTCTCTCCGCTCCCCCCGACCGACCGAAAGGAACAAACTGCACCGCAGCCAGCTGGGTGAGTCGCTTCTACCTTTCTGAGGGCAGAAGCTTGACCCCTTCACCCCCACAGCGCAGGGCACCTTTCTGAAGGTGCTGCCAACTGAACGCTCCCGCTCACGATCACAATAACGACGCATACTAATGCGATCGTTTTTTTTGTGATCGTTTTAATGTCGCTAGTAGCTGCCACAGTGGGTGATCTCATTGACGACGCATAAGTGGTTAGCGATCTATTTAGCGACTTGGGCGGTCATTGCGATGTACAAATCAGCGCAATATGTTAGCGATCTCGTAGGCGATCTTGTTTAATGTGGCACATTGTCCTGCAGCTGCTACCTCATAAGAGGCGCTTGGGGCTCACACACCCTTTTCATTAACAGGGATTGTGGGGAGTCTGCGACATTAACCCCTTCTTAGGCGGTTAACCCTTAATTGGGGGACAGCTGGGGTAGCTCTCCCTTTAAGAGCTTTAACCCTTCAGCGCTCGTTTTTTTCTTTTTTTTTTAAAAAAAAAAAGAAAAACCACACTGTTCTAGTTGCTGAGTTTAGCCTGCCATATACTGTGTGAAGGCATGTCGGATCAGGGTCCAGGAGGTGCGGACCGTCTCCCAGATCCGCTACAGGATCAGTCTCGCGTATCTGACACGGAAGGCGACTCTGCACAGACCTCGACGGCATCTAGCGCAGCGGTCGGAGGTGTCAGTGATGTCAAAATGGAGACCCTCACTCGTTCTATTGATGGCCTGTCTGATCTCCTAGGTTATTGGGTGTCAGCTAGATCCTCTCATGGCAGGAAGCGACACAGGCCGGTGCCATCCTTCCCCTGTAGCGACTCAGAGATCTCGGGCATGGAGGGTTCTCCTTCGAGCTCGAATGGGGAGATGTCCTACTCGGATAAGGAGGATCGGCAGGGACACTCTGCCTCTCTTTTGGGCCGTACAGAGGCTTTTATTGGAGCCATGAGGGAAGCGTTACAGTTACTGGAGGAGGTAACTAGACGTCCTGGTAAGTCGGCCCGGATGTTTCAGGATTCGCATAGGTCTCGATCAACATTACCATCTCTGGATGAGCTTAATGAGGCAGTGGAGAAGGAACGCCTGTGTCCAGATAAACGTTTTCAGGGGACACGATTTTTTGAGACGCTGTATCCGTGTACGACGGAGTTGATTGATAATTGGATTCCTTCTCCTGAAGTGGATGTCCCTTTATCCCAGCTTAGCAAATCCTCATTACTTCCTGTTAAAGGGAAGGCGAGTCTGCAGGATCCGCTGGATAGAAAAACGGAGATGGCGGCGAAATCCATCTACGAGGCCGCGGGTCATGGATTCAGAGCAGTACTAGGGTCCATGTGTGCTTGTAAAGCTTCCCTAAGCTGGTTAGACCGTCTACGGACGGCGTGGCAAGATGGATCCCCACTATCCGAGGTAGAGGGGCTTTTCAAGTTATTGGAGGATGCAGTCCGATATGGCAGTGATGCAGGCTTGGATACTGTGTCACTGCTGTCCAGAGCGCAATCCTCGGCGGTCACAGTCAGGAGAGCACTGTGGCTTAGACAGTGGACCGGAGACGCGGTTTCCAAGCAAGGTTTGCTATCCTTAGCTTACAAGGGTGGTCAGCTATTTGGATCTGACCTCACAGAGCTGATTGCCAAGGCAAAGGCAAAAGAAACGGCTTTACCGCAGCGAAGAGCTGTGACTTCTGCGTCTGACAGACCTAGTGCCGGTAGTAGTCGGCAGTCCTTTCGGTCCAGGGGACGGTTCGGTCAGCCCTCTTGGGTATCGGGTCGTCCCTCTTTTTCAGGAAAAAAGAACGCTCAGAAATCCCGCATTCCCTGGAAACAGAGCTTCCACCGAGACAAGCGGGAAGCTGACAAAAAGCCCGCTAAGGCGGACTGACGCCAGGGTCTCACTCGAGGGCTCTCGAGTGGGAGGTCGCCTGCTCCAATTCGAACCGACTTGGGCTTCCCGCGTGTCGGACGCTTGGGTGAAGTGGGTTGTGTCAACAGGCTACTTCATAGAGTTTCTCTCTCGACCCCCAGACAGTTTTTGCCAATCTCGCATTCCGTCAGAGCCCGAGCTATTTGCCGCTCTACTGCGGGAGGTCGATTCCCTTCTGCAGAAGGGTGTGGTGGTACCGGTTCCGCCGGAGGACCGGGGAAGAGGGTTTTATTCCAACCTCTTTGTGGTCCCCAAAAAGGACAAATTTCGCCCCATTCTGGATCTCAAGAGATTGAATCAGCACGTCCGCACCCGAAAATTCCGCATGGAGTCACTTTGCTCCGTTGTGGCGGCCCTGTCGCAGAACGATTTTTTGGTGTCAATCGACATTCGCGACGCCTATTTGCATGTTCCCGTTGGAAGGGCCCACCAACGCTTCCTCCGTTTTGCCATAGGTCAGGACCACTATCAATTTGTGGCCCTGCCATTCGGGTTGGCCTCAGCACCCAGAGTTTTTACGAAAATTCTGGCACCTCTCATGGCGATTCTTCGAAGACAGGGGGTTACAATTCTTCCCTACCTGGACGACCTTTTGATTGTGGCGTCCTCAAAGGAGGAGGCAGTGACGGCTCACAATCTATCCCTTCAGCTCCTTCAATTGGGAGAAGTCGTCTCTGGAACCGTCACAGTCAATCCTGTTTTTGGGAATGCATTTCGACACGGTACGAGCAGTGGTGTCTCTGCCTCCAGACAAGCAAGCGAGTCTTCTTCGACATGTACAGGTTATGAAGTCTTCGACAGCAATGTCCCTTCGAAGGTGTATGCGCCTTCTGGGTTTGATGGTGGCGTCGATGGAGGCAATCCCGTTTGCCCAATTTCATTCCAGGGCTCTCCAAAGGCTCATTTTGAACCGTTGGGATCGATCGCAGATTTCACTGGATTGCAGTGTCATCATCTCCCACAGGGTGCGAGAGTCTCTAGGATGGTGGTCACGTCCGGAAGTGTTATCCCTGGGGAAGTCCTTTCTCCCTCAGAGGTGGTCGGTCATAACCACCGATGCCAGCCTGACGGGCTGGGGGGGTGTCTGGAACAATCTCTGGACTCAGGGAGTATGGTCTTCGGAAGAGTCTGTCCTGCCGATCAACATTCTGGAATTGAGGGCGATTTTTCTTTGCCTCCAACACTGGACGGTCCCTTTAAGCGGTCTACCAGTCCGAGTGCAGACAGACAATGCGACGGCGGTCGCGTATATCAACCATCAAGGTGGAACGAGGAGCTTCAAGCTCATGATGGAGGTTTCTCGGATCCTGGTATGGGCCGAGGCCAGGGTGCCAGCCATCTCTGCGATTCACATTCCAGGAGTTCGGAATGTCACGGCGGACTTTCTCAGTCGCGAAAAGATGGATCCCGGAGAATGGAGTCTTCATCCGGAGATTTTTGCACTACTGTGCTCCCGTTGGGGAACTCCCCAAGTGGATTTGATGGTATCCAGGGTCAATGCCAAGTTACCAACGTTCATGTCCAGGTACAAGGACCCGAAGGCTGTGGCGGTGGATGCTCTAGTGGCTCCGTGGGACCAATTCGAGCTAATCTATGTGTTCCCGCCGATATCTTTACTCCCTCTGGTGTTGCGTCGGATCAGACTGGAGAGAGTCCCGGCTATGTTGATAGCCCCGGATTGGCCAAGGAGGACGTGGTTCTCGACGCTGGTGTCACTTCTGGCAGCGCCTCCACTTCCAATCCCTCTTCGCCCGGACTTGTTAACTCAAGGGCCCGTTTGCCATCCGGACCTGAAGTCTCTGCGTTTGATGGTGTGGCTCTTGAGACCGAAATTTTGACCCGTCAAGGTTTTTCAGCCGAAGTCATTGCCACTCTGCGAGCTGCCAGAGGTCCGGCTACTACTAGGATTTACCACAAGACTTGGGAAGCCTTCTTTTCGTGGTGTTCGGATTCTTCAAGGAACCCGAGGATTTTTTCCATTCCCAATTTGTTGGCCTTTTTGCAGTATGGGCTGGACAAGGGTTTGGCAGTTAGCACTCTGAAGGGGCAGGTTTCTGCTCTGTCCTTGCTATTTCGGAAGGCTATCGCTTCGCGTAGGGACGTACGTTCCTTTTTTCGCGGAGTAACCCGTCAGTTTCCACCGCGGAAGGCGCTTGTATCCCCTTGGCGGCTCAATCTTGTTTTGGAGGCTCTTCAACATGGGCCTTTTGAGCCTATGCACTCTGTTAGTCTTTCTTTGCTCTCTTGGAAGGTTGCCTTCCTAGTGGCGGTCACTTCTTTGAGAAGGGTTTCTGAGTTGGCGGCTCTTTCTTGCTCGCCCCCTTTTCTGGAGTTTCACCCGGATCGCGTAGTGCTTCGCACTCGGGGTGATTTTCTGCCTAAGGTGGTGTCACAATTTCATGTTAACCAGGATATTGTGTTGCCCTCGCTCTGTCCAGAGCCGAGGAATGCGAAAGAACGGGCCTTGCACACATTGGATTTAGTGCGGGCTTTGAAGTTCTATTTGTCTATTACTCAAAGTTTTTGGAAGTCGGATTCTCTGTTTGTGATTCCAGCAGGTCGTCGACGTGGTCAACGAGCTTCCAAGGATTCTATAGCTCGTTGGATCCGGTCGGCCATTTTAGAGGCTTACCGACTTAAGGGCGAACCTTGTCCGATTAAGATTCAAGCTCATTCCACGAGGGCTGAGGGTTCATCGTGGGCCTTTCATCAAGGGGCCTCGGCAGCTCAGCTCTGCCGGGCGGCGACCTGGCGCTCCGTCCACACATTTACGAAATTTTATAAGGTGGACGTCAGTGCTTCCGCTGATGCGGCCTTAGGACGTAGGGTCCTACAGGCGGCTGTAGTTTAAAGTTCTTGGGAACTTGTATTTAGTGCTAGTTGCGCATTTATTTAGGTTGTTGGGTATCTGCCTCTGTTGGGTTTTTTGCCCACCTTTATTTTTGGACTGCTTTGGGACGTCCCACTAGTAATGACTAGTGTGTCTCCCTTCCTTCATCTGCAGCTGAAAGACGGATTTTGGTAAGAACTTACCTGTAAAATCCTTTTCAGCGAAGAAGGAAGTGAGACACACATCCCTCCCATGGCAGAAGTGTGTTGTTGTGTTTTCAGATGCGGCGTGACCCTTCTCTGATTGCGATTATCTGGGCTGAGGTCGGCGCGCTAAGGCTCTGTTCCAGCATTGCCAGCTCATCGCAGTGGTCAGGTTCAGTGAGTAGTACCTGGGACTGTGTGTTTTTTTTCTGTTATATGCATAACCTATCTTTCTCTCTCTGAAGTTCTTCAGAAGGGGTTATGTTGCTCCGCTGGTGATATTTGCTCTTCCTTAGCTTGTGTACAGACTGGAGAGCTCGAGTAGGAGGAGCCCAAGCTGGAGGGGTCGGTCAACACTCTTTGTAATCTGAGGTGTTCTATCCTATGTGGGCTCCGCCTACCCACTAGTAATGACTAGTGTGTCTCCCTTCCTTCTTCGCTGAAAAGGATTTTACAGGTAAGTTCTTACCAAAATCCGTCTTTTCTGATGAAAGCAAATTTTGCATGTCATTCGGAAATCAAGGTGCCAGAGTCTGGAGGAAGACTGGGGAGAAGGAAATGCCAAAATGCCTGAAGTCCAGTGTCAAGTACCCACAGTCAGTGATGGTGTGGGGTGCCATGTCAGCTGCTGGTGTTGGTCCACTGTGTTTCATCAAGGGCAGGGTCAATGCAGCTAGCTATCAGGAGATTTTGGAGCACTTCATGCTTCCATCGGCTGAAATGCTTTATGGAGATGAAGATTTCATTTTTCAGCACGACCTGGCACCTGCTCACAGTGCCAAAACCACTGGTAAATGGTTTACTGACCATGGTATTACTGTGCTCAATTGGACTGCCAACTCTCCTGACCTGAACCCCATAGAGAATCTGTGGGATATTGTGAAGAGAAAGTTGAGAGACGCAAGACCCAACACTCTGGATGAGCTTAAGGCAGCTATCGAAGCATCCTGGGCCTCCATAACACCTCAGCAGTGTCACAGGCTGATTGCCTCCATGCCACGCCGCATTGAAGCAGTCATTTCTGCAAAAGGATTCCCGACCAAGTATTGAGTGCATAACTGAACTTTATTATTTGATGGTTTTTTTGTTTGTTTTTAAAAAACACTTTTATTTTATTGGATGGTTGAAATATGTTAATTTTTTGAGACAGGTTTTTTGGGTTATCAGGAGTTGTATGCCAAAATCATCAGTATTAAAACAATAAAAGACCTGACAAATTTCAGTTGGTGTGTAATGAATCTAAAATATATGAAAGTTTAATTGTAATCATTACATTATGGAAAATAATGAAATTTAGCACTATATACTAATTTTTTGAGAAGGACCTGTACACCCTCTGTTGGCTCAATCCTGAACCAGTTCTTGCTTAGTGTCTGTAGGAGGCACTAGGGTCTGCTCTCAGACCCCATTTTTTTCACATTTTTTACCTTTTATTATTTTTGCTTTCTTCACGCACGGATGGGCGACGGGACTTGTACGAAAAGTCACGATCTCCCAAAAACCATCAACAGGCGGCATCGTGCGAGTGTCGCCTCCACGTACCCCTCCTGCTACGCTACCATGGGGCGACAGATCCCTTGAATGGGCCGCTCTCCCCATGAGATACCCCTTGATGTGGGCGATGTGATTGGCGTGGCACCATGGATGGATACCCCTCACCACCTCTCCTGAAAGCGGTGGCGGTCTGGAGGCATTTAAGATCCCTCTCCACCCCCCTATCAAAGGCGAAGGTGGATTGAGGAAGTACGGCCATATCTGCCGTAGTCCCTGCAGAGGTCCCTTCCTTCTCCATCTTCGGGTCTCTCCCCGCAGTGAGTACATGCACCTGGATGCAATGTGTACCGGCCGTCTGTCGCCGTGGCCGCTTCTGCGTCGCACCGCGGCCGCCTCTGTCGCGCCGCAGCTTCGCGTCGCGGGCGCTTCCCGTCGCGGCCCCAGTCTCAAATTTAGTCCCCGGCTTCGGCCCGGGATAGGCCGCAGCCATAAATTTAGTCCCCGGCTTCGGCCTGGGATAGGCCGCAACCTGAAATTTAGTCCCCGGTTTCGGGCCGGGATAGGCCGCAGCTTGAAATTTAGTCCCCGGCTTCAGGCCGGGATAGGCCTCGATGGGGGAGGGTCTCCTGGCTCTCCCCTGTGACTCCGCCCACGTCGCGCGTACGTACTGCGGCCCAGGATTGGACAGGGCTCCTTCCTGGTCACTCCTTCGCCCCCCCTCACCTCCTGGCGCTTCTCATGGCATACGAGAAGCGCAATCCTAGTCTCGGGCGCCACCTTTAACTGGAGACGCTTCCTCTGCTAAGGGGCACAGTACCTGGGTAAGTGCAATAGCGCTTAACCCTTCTCCTGCCGAAGCCCTATTTGTAATAATGTTGCAACCAAGGGCAATAAAAAGGCTCACAAATCACACACTGCGGTGTATACCACCTGTGCCTCATGCAGCGCTTCGCTGCCAAGAAAGCTAGGTTACGCACTATGTGCTACAAGCGACCAGGAGCCTCCAGTCATTACGATCAGGAGCCCCAGCTATTCTCTACCCCAGTGAGCTCACTTTTCCTCATGCAGCCCCTCGCTTCCGTGTAAGCAGCTCCGCGTTCTGTGCGGCCTGAATTCACTCTCGGCCGCCATGTCTCCTCTCAGGTAGGACCCGAGACATCTGAATTTTTCAAGGGGGGTAAGTTTATAAATGGCTTAACCCCTTCCCTGCAGCAGTCTACAGGCTCGCTTAATTGCAGAATGTCACAATCCAAGAGCTCTAAGAGGATTGACAAACACACTCAGTTGTGTATGCCTGGTGTGTTTCATGCGATACCTCGCTATAGTGAAGACATGGTTCCGTTTTTCAGCTGCAGATGGAAGGAAGAGAGCCACAGTCATTACTAGGGTAGGCGGAGCCCAGATAGGATTGACACCTCAGATTAAAAAGAGTGTTGACCGGCCCCTCCAGCTCGGGCTCCTCCTACTCAGCTCTTCAGTTTACAATTTGAGGTCCCAGAGGATGGTCGCTGCTGGAAGCAGCTCCTCAGAAGATTTCATTATTTTTTATCGGACAAGAGACTTGGATCACCAAATGTGGTCTAGAGGTCTCAGGAGTCTCAGCGCTGCTGGACTCCCACCTCTCCCTTGGCGGATCTGTATTACCCTAATGGTGGTCCCTGCAGAACCCTGCCGGCCCGGGGGGATGAGGATGGCTTCCCTGGCGGGGGCGCAAACCGCGCTGCAGGGGTCACTGCGTCCCCCGCCCTGGGGGGAAGCATGGGCATAGTGCCAGAAACCCCTGGGGGTCCCTGTGGCGCTTCGGCTGGTGAGTACCTCACATTTTTACCTCACATTTTTATTAATGTGTATGTGAGTGTTTAAGCGACTGCTGCGGCAGCCGCTGTACAATACATGTCGGTGACTGGTGTTTTTTGTCCGCAGGTGGATGCCTGCAGGACATAAGAGAGGAGTGCGCGCCTTTTTATTTGAATTTTCGCGCCGCTCTGAGCGCGCGCTTTACTGCTGTCTCCATTTCCGGCTTCCCTCATGGAGCACACGGAGGCACAGCGCGGCGGCCATTAAAGAAGCAGGCTGAAAGCTTCTTCTGGCTTTTCTCCCTCCTCCCCTCCCGGCAAGATGTTACACTGTTACCAGCGGGGTGAGTCGCTTCTAGCTCGCGGGCAGAAGCTTAACCCCTTCACCCCCACAGCGCGGGCGCCTTCTGGGGCACTAATGAGTGACAGACTGCGCTGTCCTGCGGCTGTTATCGCATAAGGGGCTCGCACACACTTTTCAATAATAATAAAGAGTTTGTGGGGAGTCTGCGATTTTAATACTGCCACTATACGTTCCCACTAACGATCCTGATAACGACGCATACTAATGCGATCGTTTGTGTGATCATTTTTTAATGTCGCTAGTAGCTGCCAATCTGGACGATCTCATTAACATCGCATAAGCGGTTAGCGATCTCCTTAACAACTTTGGCGGTCATTGCGATATACAAAACAGCGCAATTTTTAGCGATCTTGTGGAACGTTTTTCTGTTAGTGTGGCATAAAAAGCTGTCCTGCAGCTGCTGCCTTATAAGAGGCACTTGGGGCTTGCACAACTTTTTCATTAGCAAGGTTGTGGGGAGTCTGCTACTTTAACCCCTTCTTAGGCGGTTAACTATTAATGCTGGGGTAGCTCTCTCTTTAAGAGCTTTAACCCTTCAGCGATTGTTTTTTCTTTAAGAAACACACTGTTCTAGTTACTGACATGTTTAACCTGCCATATACTGTGCAAGGACATGTCAGATGCGGACTATCTGACACGCAGACCCGACAGCGTCATGCGCAGCGGTCGGAGGTTCCAGTGGTGTCGAAATGGAGGCCCTCGCTAGTTTCTATGATGGCCTGTCTGACCTTCTAGGTTATGGAGTGTCAGCTAGATCCTCTCAAGGAAGCGACACAAATCGGTGCCTTCCTTCTCGCGTAGCGAAGATGTCCGTTTCGGGCAAGGAGGATCGGCAGGGACACTCTGCCTCTCTCATGGACCGTACTATTGGAGCCATGAGGGCGTTACAGTTACCAGAGAGAGGTAACTAGGCGTCCTGGTAAGTCGGCCCGGATGTTTCAGGAGTCGCATAGGTCGCGACTGCTTTACAATCTGTGTCCGTTTTCTACGGAGTTGATTGTTAATTGGATCTCCTGAAGTGAATGTCCCTTTATCCTGGTAAAGGAAGGCGAGTCTGCAGGACCTGCTGGACAGAAAAATGGAGATGGCAACAATATCCATCTGCGAGGCCGCGGGTCATGGATTCAGTATTAAGGATCTATGTGTACTTGTAAAGTTTCCCTGAGCCGTTTGGACCGTCTACGGACGGCGTGACAAGATGGATCCCCTCTATCGAGATAGATGGGCTTTTCAAGTTGAAGGATTCTGCGTCACTGCTATCCAGGGCGCAATCCTCGGCAGTCACAGTCAGAAGAGCACTGTGGCTTAGACAGTGGAACGCGGTTTCCAAGCAGGGTTTGCTATCTTTAGCTTACAAAGTGGTCAGCTATTTGAATCTGACCTCACAGAGCTGATTTCTGAGGCAAAAGAAACAGCTTTACCGCAGCGCAGAGCTGTGACTTCTGCGTCTGGCAGGACTAGTGCCGGTAGTTGTCGGCGGTCCTTTCGGTCCAGGGGATGATCCGGTCAACCCTCTGGGGGTTTGGGTCGTTCCTCTCTTTTTAAAAAAAAAAAAAAAAAAGGGGGAATTTCTCAGAAATTCCGCATACCCTGGAAACAGAACTTCCATTAAGACAGAAGCTGGCAAAAAACCCGCTAAAGCGGTCTGACGTGTGGGTCTCACTCGAGCGCTCTCGAGTGGAGGGTCGTTTACTCCAATTCAAACCGACTTGGGTTTCCCGTGTGTCGGACGCCTGGGTAACACAGGTTGTGTTGGCAGGCTACTTCATAGAGTTTCTTTCTCGACCCCCGGACAGGTTTTGCCAATCTCGCATTCCGTCAGAGCCGAGCTATTTGCCACTCTACTACGAGAGGTCGATTCCCTTCTGCAGAAGGGTGTGGTGATACCGGTTCCGCAGAGGACCGGGGAAGAGGATTCTTATTCCAACCTCTTTGTGGACCCAAAAAGGAGGACATAGAATCATGCCCTATAGGCAATCCTTTATTTATTTATCTGTTCTCCTAGCGTGCTGGAAAGCTGTATCAATAACATGATGGGGATAACCTCCTTCCTTAAATCTCCTCTGCATATCTCCTGCCTGTAGAAGAAACGCATCATAATTCGAACAGTTCCGTCTGAGCCTGAGGAACTGTCCCTTAGGGATGCCTCTTTTTAGGGGAACAGGGTGGTGGCTATCCCAATGGAGGAGACTATTGGTACTGGTTGGTTTCCGATATATTCTTGTGGACAGATTACCTACAGTTTCTCTTCTAATACTGATGTCCAAAAATGACAGTTCGCTCTTCTGTATTTCGAAAGTGAACCTAAGGTTCAGTTCGTTGGTATTCAATTCATTTACGAAACTTTCAAAATTCTCCTTTGTGCCTGTCCATATAATGAATACATCGTCGATGTATCTGTACCATAGTGTAATCATATCCTGCCACCATCTCTCCTCGCCAAACACCTCAATTTCCTCCCACCAGCCCAGGAACAGGGACTCTAGGCTATCCCCATAGCTTTTAAGTTAGGAATACACTTTGTTTTTTGTTTTTTTATCACGGTTGTTTTTGGGTGCTACCCATTGAGGTATTTTATCAATAAAGGATTGCCTATAGGGCATGATTCTATGATTTTGGTTTTGAAGCCCTTCTGTACCTATTATATATTTTCAGTCCCCAAAAAGGAGGACAAATTTCGCCCTATTTTGGATTTCAAAGATTGAATCGGCATGTTTACATCCCGAAAATTCCGCATGGAGTCGCTTCGCTATGTTGTTGCAGCCCTGTCGCAGAACGTCTTTTTGGTCAATCGACATTCGCGACGTTTATTTGCATGTTCCCGTCGGAAGGGCTCACCTGCGCTTCCTTTCGTTTTGCCATAGGTCAGGACCATTGCCAGTTTGTGGCTCTGCCATTCGGCTTGGCCTCGGCGCCCAGAGTTTTTACAAAAATTCTAGCGCCCCTCATGGCAATTCTTCGAAAACAGGGGGTTACGATTTCCCTACCTGGACGACCTTCTGATTGTGGCGTCCTCAAAGGATGAGGCGGGGACGGCTCGCAATCTATCCCTTCAGCTCCTGGAGGATTTCGGGTGGCTGGTCAATTGGGAGAAGTCGTCTCTGGAAGTCAATCCTGTTTTTGGGAATGCATTTCGACACTGTACGGACGGTGGTGTCCCTTCCTCCAGACAAGCGGGCATGTCTCTTTCGACATGTACAGATTATGAGGTCTACGGCAGCAATGTCCTTTCGGAAGTGTATGCGCCTTCTGGGTTTGACGTCCATGGAGGCACTTCCGTTTGCCCAATTTCATTCCAGGGCCCTCCAAAGGCTCATTCTGAGTCGTTGGGATCGATCGCAAGCTTCTCTGAATTGCAGCGTCATCTTCTCTCACAGGGTGCGAGAATCCCTAGGATGGTGGTTACGTCCAGGAGCGTTATTCCTGGGGAAATCTTTCCTCCCTCCGAGGTGGTCGGTCATAACCACCGATGCCAGCCTGACGGGCTGAGGGGGGTGTCTGGAACGATATTTAGATCCAGGGAGTATGGTCATCGGAAGAGTCTGTTCTACCGATCAACATCCTGGAGTTGAGGGCAATTTTTCCTTTGCCTACAACACTGGACGGTCCCTTTCAGCGGTCTACCAGTCCGAGTGCAGACAGACAACGCGACGGCGTTGCGTATATCAACCACCAAGGCGGGACAAGGAGCTCCAGCCTCATGATGGAGGTGTCTCGGATCCTGCTATGGGCCGAGACCAAGGTTCCAGCCATCTCTGCGATCACATTCCAGGAGTCCAGAATACCACGGCGGACTTCCTCAGTCGCGAGAAGATGGATCCTGGAGAATGGAGTCTTCATCCGAAAATTTTTGCGCTGCTGTGCTTCCGTTGGGGAACTCCCCAAGTGGATTTGATGGCATCCAGGTTCAAATGCCAAACTACCGACCTTCATGTCCAGGTACAAGGACCCGAAGGCTGTGGCGGTGGTTGCTCTGGTGGCTCCGTGGGACCATTTCGAGCTAGTCTGTGTTTCCGCCGATATCTTTACTTCCTCTGGTGCTGCGTCGGATCAGACTGGAAGAGAATTCCGGCTATGTTGATAGCCCCGGATTGGCCAAGAAGGACGTGGTTCTCGACACTGGTGTCGTTTTTGGCGGCACCGCCATTCCCACTTCCTCCTCGCCCGGACCTGTTAACCCAGGGGCCCGTTCGTCATCCGGACTTGAAGTCTCTGCGTTTGACGGCGTGGCTCTTGAGGCCGAAACCTTGACCCGTAGAGGTTTTTCAGCCGAAGTCATTGCCACTCTGCGAGCTGCCAGAGGTCCGGCTACTACTAAGATTTATCACAAGACTTGGTCTTTTCGTGGTTTCGGGTTCTTCACGGAATCCGAGGACTTTTTTCCATTCCCAATTTGTTGGCTTTACTACAGTACGGGCTGGACAAAAGGTTTGGCAGTTAGCACTCTGAAAGGTCAGGTTTCTGCCCTGTCTTTGCTATTTCGGAAGGCTATCGCCTCGCGTAGGGACGTACGTTCCTTTTTTCGCGGAGTAACCCGTCAGTTTCCACTGCGGAAGCCGCCTGTGTCTCCTTGGCGGCTCAACCTTGTCTTGGAGGCTCTTCAGCATATACCTTTTGAGCCTATGGGTTCTGCTAGCCTTTCTTTAATTTCTTGGAAGGTTACCTTCTTAGTGGCGGTAACCTCTTTAAGAAGGGTTTCTGAGTTGGCAGCTTTTTCCTGCTCGCCTCCTTTCCTGGAGTTTTACCCGGATCGAGTAGTGCTTCGCACACGGGGCGATTTTCTACCTAAGGTAGTGTCGCAATTTCATGTTAACCAGGATATTGTTGCCCTCGCTTTGCCCGGGCCCAGGGAATGCAAAGGAACGGAACTTGCACAAATTGGATTTAGTGCGGGTCTTGAAGTTCTATTTTGTCTATTACTCAAGGTTTTCGAAAGTCAGATTCCCTGTTTGTGATTACAGCAGGTCGTAGGCGTGATCAACGAGTTTTCAAGGACTCTATAGCTCGTTGGATTCGGTCGGCCATTTTGGAGGCTTACCGTCTTAATGGCGAACCTTGCCCGATTAAGATTCGAGCTCGCTCCACGAGAGCTGTGACTTCATCGTGGGCCTTTCATCAAGGGCTTCGGCAGCTCAGCTCTGCCGAGCGGCGACCTGGCGTTTCGTCCACACATTTACAAAGTTTTATAAGGTGGACGTCAGTGCTTCCGCTGATGCGGCCTTAGGACGTAGGGTCCTGCAGGCAGCGGTAATTTAAAGTTTTTAGTTAACTTGTATTTGGCGCCTGTGGCGCATTTATCTAGGTTGTTGGGTTTCTGCCTATTTTGGTTTTTTCCCACCCTAATTTTTGGACTGCTTAGGGACGTCCCACTAGTAATGACTGTGGCTCTCTTCCTTCCATCTGCAGCTGAAAGACGGATTTTGGTAAGAACTTACCTGTAAAATCCTTTTCAGCGAAGGAAGGAAGAGAGACACAACTCCCTCCCATGGCAGAAGTGTGTTGTTGTATTTACAGATGCAGCGTGACCCTTCTCTGATAGCGATTATCTGGACTGAGGTCGACGCGCTACGGCTCTGTTCCAGCATTGCCAGCTTATCGCAGTAGTCAGGTTCAGTGAGTAGTACCTGTAACTGTGTGATTTTTTTTGCCGAATGCATGCATAACCTGTACTCTTATGTTTTTTCTCTGAAGTCCTTCAGAAGGGGTTATGTTGCTTCGCTGGTGATATTGTTCTTCCTTAAGCTTGGGTACGACTGAAGAGCTGAGTAGGAGGAGCCCGAGCTGGAGGGGCCGGTCAACACTCTTTTTAATCTGAGGTGTCAATCCTATCTGGGCTCCGCCTACCCACTAGTAATGACTGTGTCTCTCTTCCTTCCTTCGCTGAAAAGGATTTTACAGGTAAGTTCTTACCAAAATCCGTCTTTTGTCTGTGGGGTCTGCGTTTTTTTCATAAGTCCAGGAGCCCCACGCGTCTCAGACTCCACACGACGCCCGTGCGCCCCCACTATGTCACCACTGTCCAAAGTGAATGGTGACTGGGGGGCTAACAAAAGCCTCTCCACCTCCCTATCAAGGTGATGGTGGATTGAGGAGATAATCAGTGCAGATGGTCACTAGAGGCTACCAAAAACCTCTCCTCCTCCCTATCAAAGGTATGGTGGATTGAGGAGGTAATCAGTGCGGATGCTGACTGGAGGCTAACATAACCTCTCCACCCCCCCTATCAAAGGTACGGTGGATTGAGGAGATAATCAGTGCGGATGGTAAGTGGTCTGCAATCTCCTGTGACCTACGTTATTTGTCTGTCGCCGATAGGCAGTCTGCCATCTCTGGCCGGGCCGGACATATGGCCTTAGAGCACTGACCGATACAACGCACGCTGACGCTTAGTGTGTTACGGATAATGTCATTTTACCGCGGCGACTCTACACTTTAATCTGTGCAGTTTGTCTTTCTCACAGGAGTCCAACGGATGGGCACCCAGCTCCCCCGTTCCTGGGGATTGCAGCGAACATGACTCAAAATATGAGTCGTATGTGGGTATATCCGGATTCGCCAGACTATCAGTCTTAGCTCACTGAGATCTTTAATGGGATCAAACGTCTTCACTGGGTTTTTTACCAACCCCCCTGACTTGCTGACATGGGTCAGAGATACAGTGGTTGCCGGACAAAGATTTCTCTGAGCTAAAACCGTTTAATCACAGTGTCCTTTTTTGGCCACATTCTAGTACAGAGCGGACGGAGTCTCCAACAATGGATCCTATACCACAGCTCGCTTACTAACTTCTACTATCTCTGACTGACGGTCTGTTTATTAAAACCCCCACTGACCGTCCAATTGGGCTGCGGTCAGTCTTTATTCCTTCCGCAGCGCAGACTCAATCGACCCTTTCGG